>BMAV01027372.1:0-545489 GCA_019973955.1 Trichonephila inaurata madagascariensis | reverse complement strand
TGACCGAAGTGGGTAAAAATCGAGCTCCAAGATTCCATTACATACAAGAGAATCTTATAAAAAAACGTGTTAAAAATAAGATTAGATCAGAATCTATCGCACGAACGATAGCTCTCCACCAATCATAGTCTCTGTTCACGGAAGTCACGTGGATTTCAAGGCTTCATGTTGCCGCTTCATATAAATACCGAGGACTGAAAAATCTCCCTTTGTGTCTGTCTTCAATAGCTGTAACTAGATACAGCCCATTTTTTGTCTCCTATCTGCTTAATGTGATGTATAACGCTGTCTCGTCCAATAATATTTATATGTGTGTATGATCGGCAATAAATGTTGAATGCAACTTAAGATGTTTCCTTTATACTAAACGAGAGATTCCTCAAAACTACAACAACTTCAACCTTGATAATGGACTTAGTAAAATCTCCCACTCGGTATGTTAATATATATATAGATAGATAAAACATAGATAGATAAAAATGGATATAGATTTATATAGGGATGCAGTTAGATAGATAAAAAGAAGAAAAGTTTCAATCATTTAACGTCGTACAACTTGCATGATATATTAACAAAAAACTTATTTAATAGTTTATTTTTATCTAATAGAATGTTCAATGTTCTAATCAAATTAAAATGTTAAATGTATTATTATATAATGGTATTAAGGTGCTGAACACAGATTGCACACCACATTCAAAATTAAACACTTTAAAATCATTATCAATTATTTTCATATACCAAAGGATTTCATATTCGATATGTTTTATTTTCTTTTAAAAATGGTATTCATTCCAAAATGTCTAGGTGATAAGCCTCGTGGCACCATTTCTGAAATTCACGTTAGTGTTCTAATTTTTAATTCCATTCCAAAATATCATTTCTCTTTTAGACTGTTCCGCAGACCAATTTCCCGCCGTTAATCAAAAGTTGGAATTGTGGTCTGTTCTTGAACATTCTAATTCGTTCCTTCGAAAACTGCGGCGATTCCGAGCCAGGATAAATGATGTTCCGAGAATTTGCTTCCGATGCAAATTAAATAGGACCGATATCTCTGCATTTGTGGTTATTATTTCCCGGCTAACTGACGGTTGAATGATTTTCTCCCTTTTAAATTCCCCTGAAAATTCTAGAGTGGAAAGGGTTTTCTATCTTTACATTTCCAGCAAAATGATACTATTATTTAAAATTCTAATTAAATTTTTATTAATTGTAACTATTTTGAAAAGTTTTTTTTCAGTTCTCATTTGTTACGTCTAAAAAATTAGAAGTAATTTCAAAATGTATCATTAATCTGGTTTCTTCGTTTAATCCATAATATTTAAATTAATATCTTAAATGCTTCAGGATGTGGGTGCATATGTTAATCACAACTGTAATTCCATACCCATATGGTTACAATATGAACGAAATTTGGTTACACATACTCTCCTTCATTTCAGAAATGTTGTTGTTATTTATGCCACCTGATCGACAGTAACATCAGATCAAGGTCCGTGAAATTCATCGCATTGAAGGGCTAGATTTTTACGCCTGTCGTTAGCCTTAGAAAATAAAAATAAAAAGTCGTCAGACCCACTTGACGCAACAACCAAAGTTGTCTGACTCACTTGACGCAACACATCACCAATTAACAACAACACAACTCATTTCAGAAATAAAATCATCTAATACAGGGTGAGTACAAATGATGAACCCGATTTTAAAAAATCGTATTATCGAGAAACTACTGCACATATTACAATGAGTGTTACATGAATGTAAAGAGAAATATACCAATTTTTTTTTCTGTAACAAATACTCGATGTATGACGTCCAATCTGTAATCCAGTTCGTTCTATACATTTTGTAGCATCAATCTATCAATGGTTCGCAATGCTGCACGAAAGCTTTCTGGTCATCCTCTGTCATTTGTTGCTGTTGCTATATGCCGCCTGTCTGACGGTGTCAGAGCCCACGAAATTCATTGCGGCAAAGGGCTTGTTTTACGCTTATCGTTATCCGTATCTTTGAGCACCATACAGGTGACAATGCGATTTTTTTTCGCTCGTTTCCACCTCAATTTAAAGGGAAATCCTCTTGGTCAGGGTCTCCCACCTCTCTTCCACCAACCTCGCGAGAGGACTTTCGGTTCGATGGCAATTTAGAGTATCCCCATGCCGCAAGGGCACTATACATTTACAAACATCCATGCCTTCTCAGAGCTTCAAACCTAGGCCCAACGGCACAGCAGTCAGCTTCACTAAACACTGTTCCGTATGAGTGACATGTTATTCGTTGTTTCAATTGCATGTAATATGACACGAAATTTAATTTTTTTTCCTAAAATTTGCCATACCGATTTCTGGGGCATCCCAAGTTTACAAGCGGCAACTCTCGTAGACTACCATGGACTTCGAACAAAGCTCTGCCTCAATCTCTAAAATGCTTCTTCCGAGACTCTTGACCAGCCACTGCTTTTCTTTTTACATAGAAAACTGTTTTCTTAAATTGATGATACTACCGCAGAATGCTCTTGTTGGCTGGTGCTTTTTTTCCGTAGCCGAAATAACTGAAAAAAAACCGGGAATAACCTGATGCGGAGAAACTCTTCTCTGTCATTTTAGCCATGCTTGGATTTCAATCACAGACATTTTGAATGTACTGTTGATCATTGGCGAAGAAAACAATTTGGTATATTTCTCTTTACATTCATGTATAACTTATTGTTATACGTACAGTAGATCCGAAAATAGGATTTTTTAAAATTAGGTCCACCATTTGTGCTCACCCTGTATCGTAGATACATCTTTTAAAAAATTGCAGGAGGGAATGATACAGAGATATGCTTTTTTACTGTTGTCACCTTTTGATTTTCTTACAATAGGACGTATAAAGAACCTTCGACTTTCTAAATTATTAAATAAATTCATTCTGCGAAAAAAAAATTTTTTTCGCTTAATATATTTTAAGAATAGAATGCATTAGAAATTAAATAAAGAATAAAAAAAAAATCAATACTTATTTTATTTTTATATAATTTCATATAGCAACAAAATATTTAATTTTGAATTGAAATTATAATTAATGTTAATTTTTATCCAATATATATTCTATGTCTAAATTTTTTTAGCCGTCATACTGACCTTGGCGAAAGTCGCATGCTTAAATTGTAAATACAGTCATGCTGGGTTGTCACTGGTAATTCAGATAAGATCTACTTTTTTGCTTTTTCATTAAAATTAGCATTTTAAAATTGAGCATTTTATTAAAAAATGTTTTACTGTGTTTTTCAGATTTTTGTGTACATCAATTCCATTTTTTTATGCCTAAATCTATTAAATTTGATACTGAAATCTTTTGAATTCGACTTTTAGTTATGTTCACATTTCCCTTTATTTATTATGTGATGCTAGGTTCTATGGAGTTCATTATTTATTATAAAAACAGCCCTGTATGAACAACGGGCTTAAAAACGATTCATAAATTTTTTGTTCTTCGAGATTAAAATATTTCAAAACACTTAACTGTATAAAATTCATTAATTTGATTACACTTAATTTCTGATCCACTCAGTAAAATTAAGCATCATTTAAATCAGGGTGGACAGACAAACTTTTCCAGGGTATGGGCTACTTCGAATTTTTTCAAGGTGCTGTGGTCCATCTAGTGGTGTAGGTGTGATGAGCTAACAAAAAGGTCTACAATATTTATAATAACTTAATAATAAATGCGGAATATGAACTTATCTACACAGCTACAGTAAAATACACTTTAAGACCACGTTTAAAGCAAAATGCAAGATACAAAAAAACGTGTTAATAATAATCATGAATATAATACTATCAAGTAATATATGTTTGTTACGAAAAACAGTACTAAATACATTAAAAAATAAAACATTTTCATTTAAAGTTAGAGCTCATAGTTATAATCAGTAGAAAACTTAGTCAGCCTGCTGTCAGCCAATCTTAAATATTTCGGTATTTATTTCTTAACTGCTAATCTTCAGGCGGTCACCCCATAATGTCTTGGCCATCTACAGGTCGATCGCGATCCCCTTAATGCCCACCCCTGATTTAAAGACTCGAAAATTGAATTCTGCGGATAATCCGAGACCAAATTTTTAACCAATCTACCTCAGATATATTACATTTCACAAGTTTTTCTGCCTTTATAACCCCTTTTTAAGCAAATTACAAATATTCATAAAACAAAAATGAATTTCTAACTTTATTTTGCTTATAGTAGCTTTTTATGAATCAATATATAAAGAACAGAACACGGACAATCAATATTCCAAGAGTATATTCGAGACGATTCCAAGGCCCTTAAATCATCATTAATTCCCTTTTAACTTTCGCCAAGGCTTCTGTGACAAGTACCAAGTTTAATCTCGGAGATAATCACTCTTTTCGTTCCCGTTCGATCGCAATATCAATCCGATGTGAATAAAATAAAAATATTAATGTGCTTGTTTTATTGGTAACATAGTGCTACGAATGCTGTGTAATTAATGCTTAAAATGATGTAAATAATTTGTATCTGGATAATTAACGCATTACTATTATTTTTGTTGTATTTATTTTATGGTAAAAATCGTAATATTTGCAAGCAATTCTGCCCCTTACACTATAATGGCGTCTCAATCGAAACTTAGCAAAATATTAGCGATACAGCTAAGTTGGCCTCATTTTTGGCAACCATTTTTGGTGACTTGGCTCTCTTATGGATGCTTCTGGAGAAATATTTTAATTTCACGATCTATGACAAAAGCGGATCTTTCTCGAAAAATCCATGCATCCTATAAATAGGAGTCGCTCTCTGAAACTGAGTCAGTATTACTTCAGCTATTGAAGATTTCAGTTGCTACGATCGAGCGATTGCTTATGAATAATTATCGTTACGTATTTGTATTTATAGACACTGATAGCTGTGTATGAGTGCTGTAGAAAGTGTGAAGATCTTCTAGGACTTATCGTGCGAATTTTGCTGGTATATCCTGTATACGAATTGTTTAAATCTCCTCGCTCTAAAGAACTGATTTTGCTCTTTGAGACTGATGGTATAAAATTCTTGAGCCCCGCGCGATCCACGCGTAACACAATTATATATACTACCATAAAACTAGACTTAACTTAGTAGTGCAACAGCCCATAAAGAGCCAATGCCTACTGTGCCCATCACCTTGAGCGCTGAGGTGCATGAGCAGATGTTTTGATCAGGTGGTCAGTCTGACGCAAAACCCCCAGTGTTTAGTTCCTAAGCAATTGATTGATTGATTATTAACGTCGCACTGTTAAGCTACGCGAGGGCTTTTGGCGACGGACCACGTAATTTTGAACCATGGTCAAGTGACGTGGACGACACCTGAGCTGGCACCCTCCTCCTAACTACCACACCACACCAACGGGAGGACGTTTCAGCTCTCGACAGATTTAACGTGCATCGCTGCCCTACACGGTGGGTCTTTAGTGGTACTGGGCTCGAACTCTTGACAAGGCAAGCCACGGTCCGATACCTATATCACTCGGCTACCACGGCCACTAGTTCCTAAGCAAACTTGGTACTCATTTATCGACCCACTGAAGGAAAGATATACACTACCGTAAGATTAATTATTTTCAAAGAATTCTTTGACAGATATTTTTTTTCATTACAAAATAATGTATGCAGCTCTATTCGCGAGGAATTTTACATTTATACTAAAAACTGGTATATTTGAATTTTAAAAGGAAGGAGTGAGAAATCATGCTGGTTAAGAGGAGGATATTGTTTCGATAAGAATGATTTAATAGACACAAATATTTTTAAATCATTTAACAATGTGATCTTTTATCATTTTTAATAAACGACATTGAAAGTAAATACATTTTATGCAATCAAAAAGAATTTATACTTTTAGAAAATCAAAATAAATAAAGAAAAATCCATTAATTTATTGTACTTTTACCAATTTCGCAAGGTTTGAAATTATGTGTTTTATTTGATACATTAAAACATCTTTTGATGATTGTTAATTCTATTTTTGCAGTTAAATTAAATAAATATCCCTTCAGAATTCCTTTTTTTTCTCTAACTTCGCCATTTGTCACATACACATATACGACAAAGGGTGCTGAATCCGCAGTCAGACTATATTTGCATATACATTTATTTAAAATTTCACGAGGGAAGTACTATTAAATCACAGATCAATTAGTATTTTTTATCCAACTAAAATTTATTGCAACTTCCCAGAAAGAAAAAAATTTTGTATATATACTGGATTATCACTAATCCAATCTAAAATAGCTATTCTCTGAATAGATATAGATTAATCATATTAATAACAGTACAATTACTATTATCTAGAAGAAATAAAACTATTTTGTCAAATGAAAAGGAACAAGGAACAGAAAGAAAATGATTCAAGAAATGTTTTCAAATGATAAAGATCGATAGAGACAAAAAAATATGCAGCAGAAGTACTGATAATATTTTTACCAAGCTAGAAGAAAAATATACTATATCTAAATGGAAGGCATTACTTCTAGGTACAATATGATAAATGATAAGTGTCGAAAGAGTATAAGTACCATTTGTAAATGGTACATTCGTTCTATTACTTTAACACTACAGTGGAAATGGTGTACTAATGGTTATCTTCGTTTGTAATAAACTATCTACTTTTTAAGGATATGATGATGGGAGAGATTTGGCATGTTGAATGTTTTGAATTTGGGTGCTTTTTAAATTAGAAAGAGAAAATACTTCGAAAATGCCGATTCTGTTATTGCTCTAAATGATATTATTGATAGATTATGGGAATAGGACGATATTTATATGATTGCGATATTTTTTAATATATACTATTCTTCAAAGAAACATTGTTTCTGGATTTATTATGAAATGTTGTTCTATTTTTATTCAATTCCTACTATTAGCTCACACTCTCTATATATTTATTTATCTTGTTGAAATTTTCAGTCGTTAAAAAAATAATTTCTCTATTGATCCAATCAAGTTCAAATAAATTTTTTTAAACTTGTAGTGGATGACACTTGATGTTAATACAGTTTTTTTTCAAATATTAATTCATTAATTAAATTTTATTTTTAATTTTAAATTTTTTCTGCGTTTGTTTCCCTTATAGTTACAATTAGCTGCAACAGATGGCGCCAATACGTTATTTAAACAAAATAGGAATTGACGTTAAATTTATATATATATTACTTGTTAGAGTACGTAAAAAGCAAACATTTTCAAAAGCGTTTCGTTCAGGTGCCTAGTGTCAAATGCCAAGATTTCAAATGAGGGTTAGTGAATACTAAAGCCGCACTATTCAGCTACTCAAAGGCTTTTGTGATGGAACACGTAATTTTGAACCATGGTCAAATGACGAGGACGAAACCTAAGTTGGCACCCCGTCTCCTAACTTCCGCACCACACCAATGGAAGAACGATTGAGCTCTATACATTTAACGTGCATCGGCCCCATCTGCTTTTCTGACACTAGGTTCGAACTCATGATCCACTAGTAGCCGTGTTAATTCAAGGTAGCCGTTACCTTGACCACTAGGCTACAGCGACTACTTCAGATGATAGTTATATTAACGTCGCACTATAAAGCAACAAGAGAGCTATTGGCGATTTACCTTGTAATTTTGTGCTTCCGTCAAGTGACGAGGTCGACATCTGAACTAGCACTTCAATCTCTTAGCTACCACACCAACAAGAGAACGATTGAGCCTCGACAGATTTAACGTGCATCAGCCCCCTCCACACGACTGATCTTCAGTGGAACCAGAACTCGAACCCACGACATTCCAATATTTCCGATATAAAGTCACGAGGTAATTAAAAATGTTAGTTCTGTCGTTAGCAGTTGAATTTCTCTTTTACATAATAATCTTTTGGGAATTATTAATTAATTACTCTAAAATCCATCATTACACTCATTTATATAGTCTTCTATAACTCTAAAGACTTTTCCAGGGTACGGGTTACATCTAATTTTTTCAAGGTGTTGAGGTCCACCCAATGTTAGTGGCGCATACAAGGAAGGAGGAGGGGTCCGCGGATCCTTACCTACCCTCATAGCCCTTTATTTTTTTCCCGATTCATTATAATCCCATGTATATAGTACGCAAAATGTAAGTATTTTTTACTAATTAATATTAATTATTTATTCAGAATTTATCTTTTTCTGTTTTTTGTTCGCGACAATCGACAAAATCAAAATATGTTTAGCTGCGTATTGGGGTATGATACGAGAATGAGATAGACCTTCGACCCTCATCCCTTGAAAAATTCTTGTGTGCACCAATACCCAATGTCATAGGCGTAGTGATGTCAGAAATAGGTTTTTATTATAACTTAATAATAAATACGGAATATGTGTACTTGCCTACAAAATTAAAGTAAAGAAAAACACTTTTAAAACCGCGTTTATAAAGCAAAACGCAAGATACAAACCTAATAATAATGGCCTCAAATATAATTATATCAAATGATGCATTTATTGTGAAACAATTCTTAATACATTTAAAAATTTAATATTTTTATTTTAATTAGTTTTCGTTGTTATAGTCAGTAGAAGACTCATAGTCTGCGTACTGTCAGCCAATCTTGAATTTTCCATATATAATTACTAACTGCTAAAATCTTCAGGCGGTCACCCCAAAATGTCCTGGTGGTTCACCGGTCGATTGCGATCGACGTAATACTTATCCTGGCTCTAAGGGTTTCTAAACTTAAGATGATAAATGGTGGGAAGGTTAGAAATTCCACAATAATGAATTCTAAAATTGAAATTCAAAATCAGTTTCTAGATGGTTTTGTCATTTTACCAAAGATTCTGTCTGTTTTAGATCATTTTTCTAAAATTTTCAAGTAAAGTAAATTGTTTTACCTAGCTCATTTTACCTCTATCTGTCTTACCCACTTCTAACCAGAGAAACTACTTAAAAATTATTCCAGCAAAACATCTTTCCTCATTTTCAGAGAAATGATTCAGAGAAGGTAGAGGGGATCTGACTGTGTGTAATTAAACTCCAATCTAGTTGCACTCCGGTAATCAGTTGCCTCAAAGCGATATCTTCCCAGTTTTCCTGGACTTTTCGCGAAAACCTGCCTTTTATTTACTACGCTTTAATCGGAGAACTAATTCTTTCGTGTGGCTCATAATTAAATCATCATCCATCGAAATCTATTAAACATCGCCAAATCTTATTACACGATCTGCGCTCCTCACGATTAATTCCGTTCTTTTTTTTATTTATTTATATATTTACCTGCTTACTTACATCTTCTTCCCAAACGCTCTTCGGCGCCAAACGATATTTTATTCCGGACGAAGAGCTTCTAGCCCGAGGCTGAACACCGACAGCTCAACTCGGCTATCGACAATTACCTGGAGAGACATATAGATATACATACACATACTCCGAATAGCAACAGTGGAAGTAGTAGGGGCAAGAGCGATTTTTCTTCAGTTGACTGCACAACGTAATGATATATGTCCTGCGACCACGAACCGCTAAATTCGCGAGCGAAACGATGTTTAGTATTTGAAATAGTGCCCTGGGGCAGCTGGCAAAATAAGAGGAGGTTATATACTTCCTCCCGAAGAGCAGGCGAGGATCAGATCGTTTTCGGTTAAAGTTGAAGTTTTTTCTCTTCCCCTTTCCCTTTCCCTCGTGTACTTTGTCATGACCCGTGGTGGTGTGATTTTGAAGTTCGATTTGTCACACTCCACCCATACCATTTTGGCTGGTCTGGAGATTTCCTGATTTTTGAGCTTGTGGAAAATTGAAAATGTTGGATTTTGAATATGTAACAAATGTGCCGGACGACGATTTAATATCGCGTTCCGGTTGAAAAAGGGCGTTTTGTTGTTTGCGAGGTTAGGAAAAACAAATTTTGGTTTGATAAAATGAAAACAGATGAATCGATATATTTAAGAAATTGTATGACGAATGTGGACAAGAATCTAATTATTGATTGGTTTTTAGTAACTTTTAATTTCGCGCATGTGAATGGTTTTGGTTATTAAAGATTAATTTAAATTTTTCTTATTGTTAGTGTCTTAGATTCAAAAAAATATTCTTTCACCCATGGAAAAGTTTGGGAAAAAAATAAAGTAGTTTTCGTGAAAATATCGTCGAAACAAGAGAAAAGATTGTTTATTGGCACCTCACTAAGAAGCAACTCGATGACCGGGATGCACTTCTTAACTTCGAATAACGGTCAAATAACAAAAAAATCACCTGATTTGGCATCTTACTCTCTTCATTTCCACAATATGTCAAGGTGAGAACTTGGAGCCTCGCCTGGTGACCCCGTTTTGGACCCTGTACACAAGGGGTTCTCAGTGGCACCAAGACTCGAAAACATTACTCGACAGCAACAATATCAGCCACGAATTCATGACCCCTTGGCTATCACTGCCACATTTTTTCACAATTCCTACTATTACTTCATACTTCCTATATATATATATATATATATATAGGCTTATTCTCTACAAACAAGAGATAACATCCAACAATCACACATACAAAAAACACGTAGACAGTAGGAAAATCATACAATGAAGTACATATGAGTAACCGAGATAAAAATTATAAAATGGATGCCGCAGTATTATAAACATTGCTGACTTAGGACAGCTAATATACAAAATAATTTATATAAAAGTGGGGGTTTAACATTTTTTTTTGGCCAGCCAACCTTGCGCAATGGATAGAGTGTTGGACTTTTGATCCAAAGGTCGAGGATTCGAATCCTACTTGGTATGGCCTAATTTCTGAGAATGTGATTTATGAATGAATAAGAATAGTAACAAAAATAAAAGTCCAACACCATACATAGAATGGAAAATCGCTTTCTACTTTGCCACTTAATATTTTTATTCTGTCATACGCCTATACATATTTATATTAATCGTAATTATTTAATAAGAGAAGTAACTAAAATAAAACTTTTCTATGTTGACTTAAGTAAGAATTGACTTTAAAAAAAATTATATTATACTTGTTTTAATGAATTTAACGTGATTTATCATTTTTGCTATATATTTGTGTAGCATAAATATTATAATAGATATAATGTTTTGAACATCATAAGAAAGTATTAAGTGCACAGATAGAAAAATTCGACTTTTTTTGTCGAATTCAACTTTATTGAAAAGATACTTATTTCGAAGATTAAACATCGAAATATCCGTGACTTCTATAGAAATGGTATTTTGCCATTTATCGGGTAGAGGATGAATGCCTTCGCGATAGAAGCTTGGTGGTTTCGAAGCAAAATAGGGTTATCGAGCCATTTCCAAACATATTAAACTTTTATGTGAATTATTGCTCTTTCAAATATGACTATATCGGTTATAATAAGTAGTAATCAGGAGCCAATGTTGGACACCCCAGCCTATTGATTGATTGATTGAATATTAACGTCGCACTGTTCAGCTACACGAGGGCTTTTGGCGACGGACCGCGTAATTTTGAACCATGGCCAAGTGACGTGGACGACACCTGAGCTGGCACCCCCTCTCCTAACTACCACACCAACGGGAGGACGTTTCAGCTCTCGACAGATTTAACGTGCATCGCTGCCCTACACGGCGGGTCTTTAGTGGTACTGGGCTCGAACTCGTGACAAAGCAAGCCACGATCCAATACCCATACCACTCGGCTACCGCGGCCACCACCCCCAGCCTAAGGAAAATATGAGTACCTGGATTCGTTTAGTTTCATGTGGATAGACACTGTCATTCAACAATATAATTTTTCACCTTTCTTAGCCCGTAAATGTTCCTATTTCTTTCAGAGCATTACTTAATTTGATAAACTGATCCTGATAAAGTTCAGCTTAAATCAGTGTTTCTCAAACTGTGGGGCGCGCTTCCCTAGGGGATCGTCATAACCCTACGAAGAAGGCGCAAGCCTCTGGAAAAGTTGAAAAAAAATTCTTTTAAAAATTATTAACTTACTGAAAGTAAAAAACAAATACATTTTGACATAATAAAAAAATAAAATACTCATTTACAATATAATATACTTATAAATATATCAGTAGTGCACAACTATTTTATAATTCTTAACAATACAAAGTTAAGGACAAGTTTAATTACCAGCGACTCTATGGATCTGTCAAAATTAAAAATTATATAAAATTATATGCCAACATTAACACTTATCTTGATAATTTGTACGGTTAATAATTAATCTCTTAAATGCCGATTAAAAATTATGCCCTCCCAATGCCCCTGTTTAGCACGCAGGTAAGCGTATGTGGTGTACTTGAGGGGTGGGTGGTAGATAAGGAATATAGATAATCAAATCCTCTGATATAAGTGAATCCTTTGCAAACACTGTCAAGGTCATTTCATTGCTTTCTAAAGCCTTCGGAATAGTTTTATGGATACGAGTTCACAGAAAAGATACAACTTCGGAAAGATGTATATATACGTCTGAGAGGGCAATAAACGCAGTGGCTGAGCGAGACGTTTATATACGTTGGGGGCTTAAGAGGTTTAAGTCGTATTGTATGTTTAATGTCATAGTATTATTGAATTTAATTGTATGGAGGGGGCGCGATGCAAATTATGATTGAATATTGGGTCGCAAACATTGGAAGTTTGAGAAGCACTGGCTTAAATGGTAAACCAGGTTCCAGAAAAGCTTGTCGTAAATTACTTCCCACATACTAGTCATAAATGTTCGTTTTTGAAACTGATTTTAATGGCTGGCCAGGATTAATCCATGATTTTTGATCATAGGATTGCCGTACCAAATCTACGTTTCGTCACCAGTGACGATTTGGTGCAAAAAAATTTCTTTCTCTTGTACCGAGAAAGCAAATTCGTGCAGATTCAACTCTTCAGTTTTTGTTTTCTTCCGTCAGTTTTTGAGGAGCCCGTGTTTTTTTTCCTTCTGTATTTTTCTCATGGCATGCAATCGGAATGATATTGCTTGGTGAGTAACTCCTGACTGTTCTGCAAGCCCTTTTTGAGTAGACATTGATTTTTGATCCAGTAAAAATAGAAGTTCATCTTCAAGGTTTTTTACTACACCTGGATGTGGATCATCCTCAAGAATAAAATTTCCATCCCAAGATCCACCACAAACCAGTTTTTTGCTATTTAAGGAATCACAGAATGCTCTCCCAAAGTCGTACTAAACAATTCCATTGCTTGAGTAGCATTTTTTTTTAATTTGAAAAGAGAATAGAATGCAGTAACGTAAATATTACTTTTCGATATCCATCTCTTAAAAAAGTGATGCACACTGAATCATAGCTGGGGTGGTTTGGGACCAAAAACCATCACAACTTCATCTCAAGTCCCTAAGTTTCAATTCAATTGTTATACTTTGGATGAATGAAAAGGATAAATAGCTGCCATAAAATATTTTTTAAAAACTTCTGTAAAGAAGTCATTATTTATAATAAATAAAATATCAGTCACCCCCCCCACCCCTCAAAAACCACAAGTGATTTCAAAACTCAAAATACTCAGGCCGATTTAAAAATCGAAGTGATTGTTTAATGGCTGTCCTGGGGAGCACACTGCTTTATAAAAGGATATAATTATGAACAATTTTCCCAAAAATTTTCTGTTGCAACAATGTGTCGTCGCTCCTTTCTGTTCATCCATATTTTCAGACAAGGACGAAATGAAGTTTTATTTCCTCAAGCATCACGCAACCTTTTTAACACACAAGCAAACGTGACGTCTGAGAAGACAACGACACCACAACATAGAAAAAACACCACGAAAGCTTAAGTTGAACAATGTTCGAAAAAAGTATGATTTTCTCTGCTTGAAAAATTCGGCAAGATTTCAGTCTCTATGATGTGGTGAAAGTTAGTTTTTTATCCATATTTATAACAGTGGGTCTTTAATTTTTTTTTTTTTGTTATAGCCATAAGTAGAATCTTACTAATAATATTGATGTAAATTGTAATATTATGAATATAAGCAACAAAACAGCATTAAGAATCAGTGGTGTGTACTGATACTACTACTTTTAGGGGAGGGGGAATAATATTTTAAAAACACGTTTACAAAAGCGCCGAGTCAAAATTTTGCTAAAAGCGATCATGATTCTTGGCCACACGTTTATACTGATGGTTCAGCTAAGGGGAAACTGAAAATGCTGAACTTTTCTCTACATACTTTACACTGTCTATTGCAGTTGGAAAACATTTTTGACAACTTTGATGGCGAAATCGCAGCCGTTTCTTTAACCATGGACAAGACAGAGTAGTGTGAGACGGAAAATATCGTCTTTTTTTGTTTTCCAAACCGTCAATTACGACCTTAACAGCCAATTCACTGTGAACGTACGATTTACAGGATCTGCAGAGAGAAAATAAATTGTTGAATATAAAGAACTACATTGCAATGGATCCAAAGTCATTGCGGGATATATGGAAATGAGAGGGCAAATATGTTAACCAAGAATGAATTCCAAATGACACAGCCATATCCTCATTTGCGGCATATAAAGCGTTTTATATCCTTTGTAATAGTCTGCTAACAATCCTGCAGCCTCTGATTGGGGGTTCGCGTAAAGATCAGCCATAACTAGTTTCAAACTCAAATTTATTATCCCGCTGACTTAAACCAGACAACTTAAAGTAGGAAATGCACTACGCAACTAATTAGAAGAGCAATCACACGGCTTAAGGATACTTAACATATGAGTATAATCTATTCCACTTAATCTTGGAAGCACTCTGGATTTCTATGCTAGACTTCATGGTAAATCTCGTACGACCTACGGTCGTAATTCTCAAGCTCAATCTTATAGCTTATTCTCCAGTTATCAATAATTGACCATCCAGTGACTAGCCGTCGACTAACTTTCAATTTCCTTCGCTTACCTAAATGGCCACGCTTAAATATAACAACTCATTTGAATAATTCAAATCTTCATTAGGAGAAAATTTTCAATAGAACATACGGTTAAAAAGAATAAATTTATCCCAAGAGGATTAGTTGAAGGTTCGCGAATAGACCTGCACCATTAGATCCAAATGTCCCAGCCTGTACATGGAGTGGGCTTCAGTGAAAAACGAACTCCTTTCCGAAGACTTCAACAAGAACTTCTGGTTCCTTGTCTAGGGCAGTCAGCGTGGCCTGTTTTAGACCTGCTACTGGCCATGACTTTTTGCAGGATTTCCAGTATACTTCCTGCATTACTCCAAGACTAAAGATCACTTCAATGTATTCCGGCTGTTTTAAACTGTGTTTCTTTGAAAGTTGTTGACTGTGCCCTTGATGACTCTTTATTCTACATTGAATCGGGCTACTCATTGACTTATGGCCAAAGGGTCGGAGACGCGCATAGAATAAGAAAAATAATATAATTTCGCTAAAAATAAAAGAATTTAATAGTCTATGGAAGGGAGGGATTTTGAAGGGTGATATTCTCCCCTTGAATTTTGAAGGAAAGTAGTAAAATATTTTTTATTGGAAATCCCCATAAATCAAATACGCATTATTCTTTTTTTAATCTACATCGTGATAAACTTTATTTTCCTCATCTTTTAGGAATTTTACTTCTGTTACTTTTATCGGTGGAAAACTGAATCGCAAAATTCGCTACACATACAATCATGGACAAAAAAATTAGCGCACCAAGAAGGAGTCGTCAAAATGAAACGAAATGTTACATATGTAATGACTACTTTGAAATAAGTAACTGATTAGAAAATCAAAGAAAAAGGATCATTTATTTCAGAGAAACAGGCAAAAGAACGGAGGATTTAATACCCTGCTGAACCCCTCCAGCGCGAATGCACGATGCGATACGATCGGGCATTGAGGCATACAAGTTCTGTATCATGTCTGGAGACATTTCGTTCTATATTTGCTGTAAACTTGCCTCTAGTTCGTTCAAACTCGTGGGATGCCCAACTCGCCGTCCCAAATTATCCCAGATATGCTCGATTGGAGACAAATCTGGAGATCGGGCAGGCCAAGGAAGGGTAGTAACACCCTTGCCGTGTGAGGACGAGCATTGTCTTGTTGAAAAATGGCTCCTGGAAACCGTTGCATGAGTGGCAACACATGTGGTTGCAGGATGTGTCATTGTGTCACGGATCAATACTAGGACTGACCATGTATTGTAGGCAATGGCACCCCATGCCATCACACTAGCTGTGGGAGCGGTATGTCGCTGTAAAACAAAGGGAGGATTGAGGCGTTCACCACGGGGTCTCCACACACGAACACGATTGTCATCACTGTAGATTGAATCTGGATTCGTCGCTAAAGACGACCTAGTTCCATTCCGCTGTAGTCCAGTTTCCTCATGCGCGGTACCATTCCAAACGGAGGCGTCGATGGGTGGTCGTCAAGGGCAGCTCACGTAATGGGCGCCGCGATCCCAAATGTCCTTCAGCCAAGCGCCTTCGTATAGTTCGAGAAGACACAGGGGCCCCTAGTGAAGGTGCTATCTGTGCCTGGATGGCGGCCGATGAAGCAGTTGGCTGTTCGCGTGCATTTCTTACGATGTGGCGGTCTTCTCGACTGGTCTGTCGTGGGCGTCCTGAGCCTGGTCTTCGTGTAAATGACATCTCTCGGATCCACTGGTCCCAACACCTCCTCACAACACAATCAGTGAGGCCTAATTGACGAGTTACTCTCCTAGCTGATCACCCAGCTTCCATCATGCCCAATGATTCTCCCCCTCTCAAACTGTGACGGCTGCTCATACTGTCTTCGAAAACGGCGTAATGGCATGTCTACCTCAGCTCTTTCTTTGTAAGCGATTCAACAGACTCAAACAAGCTTTGGTTACCTGTTTTATACTCCACGGAGAACGACGTTAAACGCCCTCTACCGGCTATAAGTAATGCGCAATCACGCTGCATTTCTAATCATTTGCATATTGCCCCGACATGTATTTTCATATTCCAAGTTTCGTTACGATCCCGCAATTATTTCTAAACGCGATATTTTTTTTTTTTTGTCCATGGGTGTTGTTTTTGGAGTTTTGATTTATGCTAACACGTTTTATTTATTGCTTTACTACACCGTAATGCTTAAAATTCCTTATCTACAAATCAATTTGAATTCAAGAAAGTAATATAAATTTTCGAATATTCAGATCTTGACTCAAATCAAGAGACTATTACATTTGTGTAAATGCAATAAAATACATCCACAAACTTCGGAGAATAAGGAAAAATTCTTTTATATTACATTTTGCCCTCCGATTTTAAAAGTATATATATATATATATATATATATATATATATATATATATATATATATTTTTTTTTCTTCTGAAACTCCCAGACAAATCACTAAAAGCATAAAAAATACTTTTAAATTGAAATAAAAGTATCCTGAGACAAAAATTCTTCGGTGTGTTTTATTCTTTCGATTGCATTACTTTACATTCCAGAAAATAGAAGTCTGGATTGGAGAGAGTGAGTAGAAATTTTTTGTATCCAAAATTACACTCATGAATTCGAAAAGGTCTGTAGAAGGGTAACAACCTTTTTATTTCCAAATTTACTCTGAGTTCATTTGATGTTTCGATGTACATAATTTATACAATAAATTCAAATCGGAAACTATGAATTGTAAAACACAGGGTGATGATTGTTTTATATAGCAAAATTTTTGTAATTCTTTTAATTAGTTTTGGCTTTAAGAAAGCTTTTAGACCAGGGGTTCTCAATCTTTTTTCCCGCCGGGCCGCATACATATAGCACATATTACACGCAGGCCGCAACAGGAGGATTTATGGAAAAAAAACATTATAAGACCAAGGCAACATTGATTGGAACATTATTTGACACTTATAATGTGGAAAATTGATCAAAATATTAAAACTCATGTTTTGCTTTTAATACTATGTGAATCTTTATCAAACACACATAAAGATTTTTTTGTGCATTTTTTTACTGAGTTGTGTAAAGTAGTTTCGGTTTCCTTCCACCCATAACCCAACGTTGTACAAACAAAGCTGCTATACCGTTTGATAATTTGATTTTTTTTTAATAAAGCCTCTCTTATTTTTATTTCAAATATTAATTTATCAAGCGTAGAATGGCAACAAAAAAATTTAACTGAATTCCAAACTGAAATTATCGAGTTGGGGGGGAAAGGGGTTTTAAAGGGTATTTTAAAAAAAATATTTGAATGCATTTATAAAAATACGTGTTTAATATTAATCAATTATATATGCTCGATTATTTGTTACAACTTGTTGCCATCTTTCAGGTAACATAAAAATTTCCCTATTTTGTAGAAGTTCTCGTCTTTGGGTTAAAATAATCAGCAACTGCCTTAGAAAACCCTTTCAAAAAAACGTTTTTTTTCCCTTAGATAATTTTTTTCAGAAATCTGAACGGGAATAATCAGATGGTGTAATGTCATTTAATACGGTGGGTGACCAAAGGGCTTCCCATCTAACGCATTCAGTTTTTTTTGTGTCACCACGTATGCGGTCGAGCATTATCGTGGTGGAACATATTCCTTTTCTGGACGTAAAGCTGGCCTTTTTCTTTGATGCTCATTTTAAATTTTTCCCGTTGATTGCAGTACAGATCCGTGTTGATGGTTTTTTCCCGTTTCGCAACTCGTGTAAATGGACCTTTCCCGTCCCACCATAAACAACCAGTACTTTTCGTTGATGGATACTTGGTTTTTGGGAAATGTTGCTGATGATGTTCCTGGTTTGCAGTAAGATTTTTTTTCTCTTAATGTCTCGTAATGTTAACAAAGTACTTCGTTTTTGCTTAAAAGTTTAACGCATGATATAAACCCAAAAAAGGTATCTTTTATTGTAAAAAATTTAGCCTTTTATTTTTTTTTTTTCTAGCCGATTAGAAGTCTCACTGTATACGTTAAAATCAATTTATCTCAAAATATAAATTTTGATGTTCGATGTATCTTTTCTGAGAAACTACTGTCCACAGGTATGTAAAGTTTTTATGATATATTTATAATGATGTCTAATATATACTGAAATGAGCTTTTTATAAAAAAAAATTCAAAAATTTATTTTTTACAAATTTTTTGTGTGAAAAATGGGTTAAATTTCGCAATTATTGATAAAAATATTTCATACATTATTAAAAAATTCAAAATTAGCTAAGAGCTCGTTTTAGTATAATGAGAAAGGTGTGTACTTTAATTGTATGAAAATTTTCAAGCATGCACATATAACAGATTTTGAGAAAAAGGTACATCGAAAACAGCCAATTTAACATTGTCAGTATATATAGAGAGAGGTTTCAGACTCCCTTTAAAGGAAAGTAATGAACAAAAGATTACGGAACTTGTCGATTGTGTAGTTGCAGAAAAAGGCTTTGTGGGAATATAGGACACTCCGCTTCTACTGTGTTTATTTAAGGAAGGTGTCCAATTGTAAAAATAATTTTAAAGCTTCGATCAAAAGTTTACAGCCTGACCTACTAATTAAAGATATCACTTGCTACCATAATTAGTTGATGAATTTGACTGACTGACTTGGATTCAGATGCGTCTCACCAGTGCCAGTTTATCCATTAGGCGCTTGGGGCGGGCACCCAGGGACCCGGATAATCTGGTCTTAAACAGATTTTCTGGTTTTAAATTTCAATCCGCCAGTACCAAGGGGGCCAATAGATCTTCTGTGCCCAGGGCCCAAAATGAGCAGAAATCGGCACTGCACCATTTCTCATTTATCCCAGTTGTTGCTAATCCTTTGGAGACTAATGATGTCAGACAAGACCGTTGACTCTTAAAAATCTACTTCGATCATGTAATATTAATGTTATTTATCTAAGAAATGGAAAGATAATAAATAGTTGAGGGGATCGGTTTTATGAAACTAAAATTTTTATGAGCGGGATCAGTTAAAAAGTATATGAATTACTGCTTTTATTTGAATATTATTTCTGAAAATGAAACTATACCACAACTATTTATCGGTCATTAAAAACTCAAAGTACAATTTATTCCCCAGACAGAAAGCATTCACAATAGTTCCTTTAATGAAAACTCGTATATTTTGCGTACAAAAATAACGAATTACTTACATAAACTTACGTTAAAGAAGTAAAATCTAAGAATGCCAGAATAGTATTGAAATGTGACATAAAATAGTTGACTACCAGAATGCTGACTCAATAAAAGCAATGGCTAGTAAAAATCTCGTTTATGGTCTAGAAAACCTCAGAAGTAATATCGATCAGAGGTAACGTATGCATTAAAGCGAAAATGACTCGTACGAGCTTCTACGAGATCTCTGGGAAACGTTCTTTGAGCCCTTCGCAAATTCTTATGCAAAATTTGCCGACTTTCACATCAAAACCTTTTAGGGAAGCAAGCTACTGACTAAAATAGATATTTCTCTAGGTACGCTTTTGTTTGTCTTTTAAAAGTAAATTGAATGTTTCGAATATTTTTAATGCCCAAAACAGGAATGGATACTGCGCTAAACTGTTCAATTAAATGCATTAGTACTGATCATAGTATTAATATTTGTTCTAAAAAAATTGGAAACTTTTTTAAAAAAAAATATGAGTAATAAGTTATACGAAAATCCAATGACTCTTCGCTAGAAATGAACGGAGTATTTAAATCGCAAATAGCCAGAAGGAATTAACTTTAATGTTTGAAGCAGAGTTTCCTAACAAAATAAAGGTGGATTTAAGTATTGTTCTTTGCGTATTTCCCCATTAATAGGTTCAATCAAAAATTCAAAAGGAGAAATTCCATACTCTGTAACAACTGAAAAGGAGTGATAAGTAATACTAGTTTACAAATACAAAAAAAAAAGTGTAAATTAAAATCCAAAGCGAAAAATGAATATTAATACACGAGCAAAATATACCAAGTGTTCTAAAAGTCCATTAACATTTGAAAATTTAATAATTAATAATGATGTAAGTAGAAGGGTAAGAATTGATACACATGATTGAAATGGCATGGTTTTTTAAACAAAAAAGAATGTACGTAAAATGGCCAACAGATGACCCTGGACAGTAAAAAGTCAATGACGTTGCATGGAAAATGTGTGTAGTCAAAGGAAATAGATGCACCATCAACTACAGTATGTTAATTTAACCAGAAAAGGCATTGTTAGTAAAGCTGTATTATTAGAATGGAGAATATGTTACTGCAGCTTTACGATCCTATCGTCATAAAAAGGGAATTCGAACGGGGTAAAGATCCTGTGACAAGTGTAGCTGTAAAGAAAATGATTACGAAGTTCAAAACCATGAGTTGCTTAAATGATAGGCTGCGTAATGGACCTTGTTCATTACTAAAAATAAATTGTTGTCCTAATTAGTGCTTTTATCATATAATACGCCATCTGTTGGCGATTATTGTACTTTTCCAATAAAACCCCATCTTATTTGAAGCCTGTGTCATTTTTTACCACTCTACTCGCATTATTCTGTGAATTATTGAATTTTCAAATGTTAACAGACTTTGGGTCTCCCGGTACTAAAGAGAATATCGTATTTGGTATAGTCAAGCGAAGAAAACAGTTACAAAAATGAAAGATACGCTAAGTTTAATAAATTAGTAAAAAAGGAAACAAGCCATCTAACCCCTTTTCTCACCAACAAATTACGTTTACGTATTGTTTAACAGAAATTCAATAAAAGGAAATACCGTCAAACAGTACATTAGCCCTGCTTCAAACTTAAGACGCGTAGCGGATTGTAAAGAAATTCGACGTCAAAACGGAAAACCTGCTGGTAGATGGATAGTTACCTTTAAAACAATAAAAGAGTTTAAGAAGTCATAATGTGATAAAAACTTACTCTATGCTACATAAGGGCTACTGTCGACGAATCTCGTAACTTAGAACAGTCATATGTGACGAGAAAGATATATTTCACTCTCCGAACTTCAACACCATTTTGATACAAGGACTTCGAGCTTTGACAAATTTAACGTGCACCAGTGCCTCTACACAATAAGTCTTCAATGGCACCAGGACTCTACAGAAGCAATGTCTGTTACTTGGCTACTGTGGCCACTTTAGAAAAAATAAACCAATTATTGAATACGAAACGAATTGAACCTTATTAAAATTTAATTGGTTTATACTCTTATTAGCATCTACCAAGTGGTGGCATAAGTTCTGATTGTGAATTAGAGAGTGAGTTAAAATAAAAATAACTTTATAATCACAAATTTAAAACTAAATCTTAAAGTTTTATTTTTTACCTTTAAATTTAACATATATTGCACCTTTAATCAAAATGATCACCTTTTCACTTCACACAGGCTTTCAGTCTCTTTGGCCAATCATCAATCGAGAAATGCACTCCCCCTCCATGGGAATTTCCATAACTGCTTTCCTTAAAGAACATTTAAGACTATTCAAATAGGGATACCGTTTTTGGAAAACCTTCGCCTGGATGCCAGAAAATTTTTGGGTTTCTGGACTGCAGTGCGGTCCTCAATCCCACATCTGTCAGTTTTCGATGTTGGAACGGCGAACGTTGAAATTTTACTTTTTGCGAGAGGCTCATCGGCGATTGGTTGATGTGAGATGATCCCCGGGGCGTGCCTAAAAGTACGTAGATTACTGAGATATAGTAGTACAATTTTGTGGCTGGATGAGTGAGTGAGCCAATATTAACGTCTCACTGTTCAGCAACTCGAGGGCCTTTGGCGACGGACCTCGTAATTTTGAACCATGGTCAAGTGACGAAGACGACACCTAAGGTGACACCACTCTTTTAATTTCCACATTATACCAATGGGAGGACATTTGATCCTCGACAGATTTAACGTGCATCGCTTCCCTACACGGCGGATCTTCAGCGGTACTAGGATCAAACTCATGACACGCCGCCCACGAGTCTGTTACCTTGACCACTAGGCTACCGCGGCCACGCCATTTTGGCTGGGGTGAGAGCTTAGAAGCTGCTTTCTGGTTGGTCTCGACAGATGTGGTGAGGATTCGCCTCCAACACTCGCCTCAATTTATAGTCAAGTGGATTTAAATCCGGTCTGCTTAAGTCCTGTTGAAAAGGCCAATAATTTCCATCGAACAAGTTTACTTGTAGGAATTTCACTAATGATTCTATTTTATAAACTTTTCCAATGGTTCTCAATCTTTTCTGGCGAAATTAACGCTCTGACATGCTTTAGCCAACACTCCACCAAACCATTACGAAAGTTAGATAATAAATTCGCCGCAAGCTTTTTTTTTTCAATTTTTGTATACGACATGGTCATTCTAGCGGTTTAAAGATTCTTCAATGTGAACAGTAAAAAAAAATTCTGTGGCCGTTATATGATTTTTTGCTTTAAGGTATCTGTCGCGTCGCTTCAATTCCTTTGTAAGAAAATGGCCAGTTGTTCTTTGATAACCTCTAAATCAAAGATCTTCATTTGCTATGCAACACATTGTTCTTTTTGACACGGTCATCTGTTTAGCAAGAAGTCTTTTGAGACAAGGATTTCGACGAATTCTTCCCCTGACTTTGACGAGAAATGACATTCTCGTCGAGCGCGGACGACCACATTTAGTACGGTCTGCAATATACATTGGTCTCAGAAAATCTCATTCTTTCAATAAATGCATTTTTAGATGTCAAAATGTTTAGGAACTTTAAAAACCTCCGACAGGTGGTTTTTTTTTTTGGATAAAAATAACTGCTGCACACTTCGGTTGTTGCAATTGATTTAGATCAGAGGTGGCCAACCCAAATGACCTCGCGGGCCACTTCGGAAGAACTTTACACAATCCCGCGGGCCGCACATATAAAAATATATATCTTTATATTAGATTTGGATCCCTTACAGGAAAATTGTTGGAGAGAAAATTTAAAACAGACTGGTATATTACCGTTTTTCATGTATACAAACGTAGATAGTATAATAATGCAATGATCAAATAATGTTTAATTTATTTAATTAGTGAGATATCTGTTTTCAACTCTTTCACTTAGTTTTTGCAAGTCGATCTCAATGCATGTGTATTTGCGTATCGTAATTGATGTTGCAGATTTTCGTGCGTTAAGTTTGAGCACGATTTATGTTTGATAAATTTCAATTTAGAAAGAAAAAAAAGAGATTCACAGTAACAGAAGCAACGTGATAAAATAATGAGTTATGGGATTTATTTTTTACAAAAAAAACTCTTTAAACAAAAAAAATATTGTACGAAATAGCCGAATTTTGTAAAGTTGTAAAGAATCTCGCCAGCCGCAAAATTATATAAGGCGGGCCACATGCGGCCCTCGGGCTTGACACCCCTGATTTAAAACATTGATCTCCAACGATGAAATTTAAAATTGTCTGCTGTCTCCGAATCACAGCAGGCGATCTCAAATTTTCATATCAGAATTTAAGGCACGACTATAAATGTGTGTTTATTGGGCATTTTATTTATAATTGTTTCAAAATCTACACGTTTCTTAAATTTACTTTAGCTCTCTTTCTAATTTGAAAAACCAGAAATTATATTGTGCACATTTTTCCTCCTCTAATTATATAAAATCTACTAAAAATTGTACTCATTAAATATTTTAGCACAAAATATTTTTCATTCACTTATATTTCCTTTGATACATGCAGAAATAATAGAAAATCCGCAAATGGTTTAACTATTATTTCAGAAATGTTCCCCAATATCTCAAGGCAATCTGTGAAACAAAGCTGTATTATCAGTGCCGGATTACTCATTAGGTTGAGTAGGCAATTGTCTATGGGCCCCGAGCTTTTTAGAGGCCCACAAGAGCATGTTCTGCTTTCTGTTAATACTCCAAAAACAGGGTACAGGGCCCCGAGAATTAGACTGCCTAGGAGCACCCATGACGTTTAATCCGACATTGTATTATATTATCCCCAACAGAATCTGATTACATAGCCATGAAAGAAACATTAAAAGAAATTACGGTTTCAAGACATCTTAAATGAATGTTCGAATCTTTATCATACAACACTCAAATTTACAGCGATTCCTTATAAGTAACAACTTCTTAAAATTACAGCCATTCTAAAATTACGATTGAAAGCGCTACAACTAAATATCTTTTACCAAGTGATATTTTATTGCAATATCTCTCTGCAAAAAGGCCATTTAAATTTTGTAAGCCTTTCAGGAGCTTATAATATTGCAAATGTTATAGACAATTTTGCCCATACACAAATTGTATTACAATATTTTAAAAACATTGGAGTAAAAGTGGACTTAAAAAAATTATGTTTGATTTATGCGAACAAAGTATTATACATCGCAGGTCACAGTCACTTTGATGGCCAACTACGAGTTGTCTATATATTTATGCATGTGTGTGAGTGTATAATCATATTAACTTTCGTGGTTCTGAATAAAACGTTTACTTATCTCTTATTCCGATTTTTCCACCCAACAGAGTTAACTTGTAAATTATGGAGCAAAAACTATACTTTTGTAGATAATTTTGAAAATAAAAACAAATTGAGTTTTTTTTTCTAATTTTTAATATATATATTCTATCTAATAAATAAAACGTAAAATTTTTTCATACTCGTATTTAACAGGTACTTATGTGTCTATGTAATACTTTTCTAACTGATTTTAATATTCATCAGTTCCTGGTAATTTAATAGAACATCTTAGGCAGTGTTTCTCAACCTTCTTTTTCTACTAAGCCCCCATAAGCCTTTTAAAAAATCTTATGTCCCCTATACATATATACAATGAAATACGTAAAACGCTGTAAAGGAAAAGATTTCCCTTCTGGGTCAATGCATATTAATGTCGCACTATTCAGCTGCACGAGGGCTTTTGACGAAGGACCTCATAATTTTGAACCAGTCAAATGACGAGGACGATACCTGAGCTGTCATTCGCTGTCCTAATTTACACACCACACCAGCAGGACATTCGAGCCTCGACATACTTAACGTGCATCAGTGCCCTCTGCACGGCGGGTCTTCAATGGTACGCTAGCCACGAGTCCATGACCTTAACCACTAGGCTACCGCGGCCACTTCCCTTCTGAGAATGAACAAAATATGAAAAACACCAGCCGGATAGGGCTGTCCTACTGTATCGTCAAAAGAATTTGCTGCATTAAATGATGATAATGTGTACTGCCCATTATGACAAAGACATTTTGGATGTTCAAGCTCAAAAACTATCATTGATGCAGATTCTGATGATGAAAATGTAACAAATAATGCAGTTCCTGTTACTACATCATCCAAAAAATAACACCAGGAAAAGTATGAGCAGTTATTTTGACACATATTCCAAGGGTGAAATGAATAACAAAATGGACAACATTAAAAAAATTTGATGCTAAGAAAGACAATACAAAAAAAAAATCAGATTTTCCAAAAACTCAATGTTTCTTTTAAAAAATTTTTAAAAAATTTTGCATTGAATTTCTTTTAGTTCTTGTGAATTTTTTTTCTTTTGTGTTTTTTATTAAATCATGAACTTTGTAAATAAAAAAAACTTAATAATCTTAATTTTTTGATGTAGGGTTTTTTTCTCAAAATTTCCCTTTTTAACCCAAAAAAAAAATAATTCAGTCCCCCCCGGGTTTCATGAAAAGGTTTTTTCCCAAAATTTAGGGTGTACAAAATGTATAATATAGGTACATTAAAAAATCCCCAAATCCAAAAAAACATTTTTAATTGAAAAAGTTTCTGAAAATAACCCCAAAGAATTAAAAAAAAATTTAAAAATAAATTTACTAACCATTCATATATCACTAATATTTATTCAATTTATGTATTTTTTTTAAGCAACAAGACTTCAACACTTAATAATGAACAATGCTGCAAAACACTGCAGAAACTTCGATGTCAGCATTATTTCGCACCATTTGAAACAAATAGTGGAATTGCATTGGCAAGAATATTTCATCTTCATGTGGACAGATATTTAATACTTTTATTACAATTTGCCTCATATTACATCCAAGTAGTAAAAAATTTTTTTATAATTAGTATTTTTAAAAATAGATCATTCATGATCAAAAATTGCCCTTTTTTTCCCAAATGCCAAAATCGCTTAAATAAAACCCTTTGGGGACAACCCCCATGTTGAGAAACACTTATCTAAGGTGACTATTACTCTGTTCCTATTCTTATAAAGTAAATTGTTTTTTTTAAAATTTTTTAGAAAAAGTAGCATCCTGCCCCAAATTTTAAAAAAATTATTTCTGACCCGTTTTTTTCAAAGAAACAGTAAAAAACCCCCCCTTTTTTTCTTCTACATAGAAGAATTAAGTATTTGACCAAATACCTGTGTTAACTATAGCGACTTAATCGCCTCTATTCAGAGGATTCGAAGCAATAGTGATGTAGTGTTATACCTTGCACTTCTTACATTTAAACCAGAAAAGACAATTTTCTTATAAGTGATTATTCTAGATTGAGAATTTTTTAAACTTGTGTTGATAAGATAAATGTTAAATATAACTTAATAAAATAAAACCTCAATTATATGAATTGCGATTAATCTACAAATATCCAGCATTTTTTCCCACATCATACCTGCTAATTTTTGAAAATGAAAAAGCATGTGAATCAATATTTCAAGGAAATTTAAAATAATGCAAGAATGACATTTCAAGCAAGCTCTTTTAAAAGCATAAACATTTCAATTTCATTAAATGCATAATATACCAGGTCTGTTCAAAAAGTATCCAACCTTATGCCAGAAAAATATCTTAATTTACTTTGCAGAATTGAGATACCAATCAAATTCAATGAAGGCCCCTTCCATTTTCACACACTTAGCTCAGCATTTTGTTCACTGCCGAAAACACTTCTAAAAGGGTCCTTCTGGAATGATGTTCAACTCTGCCATCACCTTCTACACAATCTTATCTCTACTCTAGACACTGGATACCTTCAATGGAATTTTCATTTTTGGGAACAGTCAGAAGTGAGAAGGAACCAGGTTACAAGATAGGCCCGGGGAATAAGATGGATTTTTTCTGTTCCCCCAAACAAAGTTGGGATCAATTTCCAGCCCCTTGAGATCAATAAAATTGCATGGGAACCTGTACTGATCCAACTTGTTCACCAGTCTATTGACATCCAATTTTCTTCATTATCAAATTTTACCTTTTTCAAAGCTAAATTTTTTGAGGGTTTGCGCCTTTTTAAACCCTGGCATTCTCCCCAAGGTGTGTGTTACTTTTGAATCAAAAAAACCCACTCTTAAATTGGGGGACCCCAAGCATCATTCTCAGAATTTTTGTAATCATTAATTGTTGAATTTGAAGAATTTGATGGTCCCTCTGCTCAAGCCCCCTTTTTTAGAGAAATAAAATATGAAAAGTATAACAGCATTTTCACTAGGGGTTTTCGAAATGCCCATACACTAGAATGAAGGAAAATTCATGACCAAAAAGGTCACCCCCTTCGTACGTAGCACGTTTTTGAATTTTTACTGGAGGGAAAAATTCCCAATATTTTTTTGAACAGACCTTATATGCTTAGAATCGGAACATAAAAAATGGGATGTAGGAGGAAGGATAAATACTTCCAAGAATATTTAAATGGTAATGGCTACACTGTTTTTGCCTACTTATTTTCTAGAGGATCTCAATATAAAATTTATTGGGGAGCAAAATCTGTAGATAAGGAAATTTTGTGAAAATGCACAAAAAGGAACAATTTAGGCATAAAAATGTACTGAAAAGTGCAAATTTTATCCACAAATTGTAGAAGTTGGCTTGTATGCTATATAATATAAATTGCATAATTTATATAATTAAATAATTTTGAACATACTGAAGTTTTTCTGAATGGTCAACTGTTTAACAGTTTTGCAGGATCAACTATACTTCACATTAAAAGAAGGCCATTTCCTTTCAACTGGATGCTTTCAAATTAAAAATCAAAATATCCCAAACTACATTAATAAGATTTTAAATATGAAGCAATTCTAAACTTGTTCCTAATGAGTACGAAAACTATCAAATATGCAGAAATTTTTTCATTTAAATCTATGCATAAAAGTATAAATATTACATTTTTTTTAAAATTGAGAATGTATTTGTGTTTGGTACTCTTGAATTAAAGCTTGCTTCTCTCTGAACTGTTTAACATAAAACCAAATATAACTGTTCTTTCAAAGAGGACATGATTATACTAAAACAATTCACTAAAAATTCCCATTCCTAAACAATCATTTACAACTGAGTAGTACATCATGTACATAAAAATAAAACAGTTTACAAAATAATTCATTTCTATAATTGTTGCTTTTTAAATCCTAATTTTACAGTTGTTATTGAATAAGCACTTTGCATTTGGTTTTTCTCCATTTGAATAGATAAAAACAAACTTCTTACACATCATATAAAATTAAATTATTATATTTATCACTAATATGGAACATTTTTACAATTGTTTGACACATATAATCCAAAAAGTCTATAATATTATATACTGTGCAAAATTTGTTAGATTGGGAATATTAAATCAATTTACAGCTGAAAAAGTTTAAATCTCAATTGTACACTATTCTCTATTACATTAGAAAGAGAAAAATGTTATATTTGGAAAAATTATAAAATTTCAAACTCAAATAATTCAGTTCAAAACTAAAAACACAAAACCAAGTATATATAAATCTAAGTATTTTATAATCTTTGAAAAATATTCTAAATTCAAATCAAAGTAAGCATCAAACAATAAAAATTAAAAACAGCAATCATAAAAAAATTAAGAAAACACTAAATTTACAGAAAACAGTCAAATTGAAAAAATATCATGTATAGTTTCACATCAAAAGTCAGAAATAAGACAAAGAACTATTTGAATGTTAATTTAACACATTTATTTTAAAATGAAGACATCCAACAAGATAAATTTCATCCATTTCATACAACTGAATGAGGGTAAACATTGAAAAAATTTCCTTCATTGATTAAATGATTTTAGTTCAATTATGAGTCATCATAAAATGCCTTTTTTTATCTTATTTTTATCATCATCAGGGAAATAATGTTCAACTTTGAGAGGTTATATGATGAGAATTTGGACTTACAAGCATAGGCACCTCAACACAATTAGAAATACAGATGTAAAAAAGTTATTACGTCAGTTTAAAAGCTCTGCTTGACATTAGAGACAAGTTAAAAACTTCTCTGAACTTGGAAGCATTGGCCAAAATAACGCTGCAATTTACACAACAAACATCTTCGAAAACTATGCTAGGTTTGAGTAAAAATCAATGGTGAAAGATGAAATAATAAGTTACAAAACTGTGCATATATAAGTATATGAAGAGTTGGAGGGGGAACAGCAATAACTTTCAAAACACCTTGGAGGGGAACACACCCAAATTGCAGTATATATTCTTATATCTGTTTTGAAAACCATCAAAATTGAGGGGTCAGTTATATATATATATATATATTACACATAAACCTATTTGGAAACAAGTAATACATGAAACATCTGCTGCTGAGATAAACATTTAATCCATTTTAGTAGTGTTTATTTTTACACCTATACATAGAAGGTTTCCACATACAAAGGGAAGATAACAGTCAGCACAGCCTATACAAACAGTTTGATAATAATTGCAGTTGACCCCCTCCCCCACATGAAAATCCTCATTCTAATAAATGTGATTCGAAATTTATATGAAAATACGAAATAGCTTTTGAACTATACTATATTAATATCCCACAGATTAATTACACAATTTCACATAAAGTCTGGTAACCATCTGTCATTCCGGCCCGCGCTCCAATGGAAAAACAGCTGGGATTCTTGATTCTTACATTTCAGGCTTAATTTCATTTAAATTTATGGGTGGGGGAGACAATTAGAAATTAAATTTGTTTTTCTGAAGAATGTGGAAATGCTGCAAATGGAGGAACATGGTATTTATATAATTATTATGGTAATATATGCAGCCTGGACCCCAGTATTTGTAGTAATAATGCTTGAACAGAATGTACAAAATTCATTTCAATACACATGCTCCACAGTGTGATCAAAACAATTTTCTGTAGTGAAGTCACTTCCAAGACATAAATTGAAGGGGGCCTGTACAGCATCACTACCAATCAATCACTACCTGAAAAAAAGTCTTGATATAGAGATGACAAGAAAACAAAATAACAGGTAATTTAATTTTTTATGTTTAAATTTAATTCTTAAGTATTTTTAGAATTTAAAATCATTTTTGAAAATTAGTATCAATATTTTTGAATTTTAAATAATACTTTAAATTTAATTTTTATTTTAAATTATATAACATCATGCAAAACAATTACACTTGATAAACCAAATAAAAGCTTTACAGCTTCATAACACAGTAAAAATCTTTAGAATACATTGTTTAAAATATATAATTAAATGCATAAAAACAAAATATTCATAAAAATTATTGCATATAAAAATTCCTTTTATGCATTACTTTAAATATAAAATATCTGGATAAACCTAAAAAATCATTGTTGAAGTGAATTTTTAAAAAAAATTTTTTTTAAATATATCCACACACACACAATTAATACAAGATAATCAATTGTCATAGAGATTATAGCCTAGAACACAAGACTTGATCAAATAAATATTTTTTTCACAACAAATTTTTTTTATATTAAATCAATATAATTGTGATAGCTTTCAAATAAATATGAAAATGTATAAAAGTTTTAAAAACAAAGTATTCCAAAATTTAAGCAATTCATATATATCTTTTCGTAGAATTGAGATTTCCTTTCTAAATAAATCAATAAATAAGTATTGCATACTGAGGCTAATTACTAAGTTTTAAAATTTTTTTTTTTTACTAGCAGTTGTAAAAACAATAAAAAGTTTGTTGATAAAAGGCATTGACACTGAAAAGAAATTTACAGTTCTTATATTTAAATTTAAACCCTTTTTTTTCCCCTGTTCCCGGGGGAAAATTCCCCCATTTATTGTACCCGTGATATTTTCTGGCTGGAATGTTATGAAGTAACACTGTAAAAAGATTAAAACTATCCATTTCTTTTGCCCAGAATCATGTTTATTTCTTACCAGATTATTAGTAACATGTTGAGAGATAACTGTTTTATTTCAAACCAAATGTTTGTACAATCAAACATATATATTAGCAGCATGTTTTTGTAACTTTAGCTCCTTTCCCCTTATTCTTAAATGAATGCATGTGTAATGACTGTGATAAAATAAAATATTTTTAAATGTATACTTTAAAGTGGAGTTAGTGAGGAAGTTAATCAGATTCTACCTTAAGTAAAAAAGGGTTTCCACAAAAGGATTCTTGAAGAAAACCAAATTTATTTTGAAATTTGGGGTTAGTGAATATGAGAGCAGTGATGGGGATCCGTCCCGTTGGTCTCTACATCTCATGCTTTTGAAATTTATCCCCAAGAAAGAATTAAAAAAGTGTTTTTTTGATTAGCATAAATTAAAATTCCCCTTTTATTTTTTTTAATTTTTTTCCCCAAAAAAAAATTTAAATTCAGTTCTTCCCAAATGTCCCCTTCTTTTCTTTAAAAAAAATTAATTTTTTGTATTTCAAGCTAAAAATTTACACAAAATTTAAAGAAACACATGTATTGAACATACACTTAGTTTTGAACAATTTTCTTTAATTAAAAATATAGGCACTTTTAGGACCGTTTTCTTAGAAATAATGTGACTGTTTTGGGTTAACAATAAAAAATTAAAAAAAACTGAAACAATGGAAAAAAGCTAACAAATCTTTCCTAGTAATAGTTTTTAAATTTTGAATCACTACTGCAGTACTAGGTAGAAAAAATTTCAAATAGAAATTGACAGAACACGAAATAAAATCAAAATGTATATAACTTTTTCATAGAATAGTGAGGAAAAATTTTTAAAAATAGGCCTATATCCAACTCTAACTTTTTAACTACCAAAAATAAACAGTCAAAAAGAGGTAGGATTATCATTTTCATTACTACACAATTACTGATATGGAAAAAATGATTTTCAATATATTAATAATGTAATTTATCGAAGACAAAATTTGATTGTTCCAGTGTTCAAAGGGGAGAGGGTGAGAACCGTGGTTTGTTTACTCCAAACAAATTACTTTAAATGCAAAAGGTTAAAATCAGACTGCAAAAACTAAAAATCACTTCTCAGAAGACTGCAATAAGAAAAAATAATCCAAAAGTTCAATTTGGTGACTCGTTTTAACAAGAACTCAGTGGTAATTTAAAAACAGCCTAATTCACTGGCCTCCAAAAGTTAAGGAATTTGCCTTTTCAATGACCACCATTAGAAACATGACAGTAAAAATAAAATTCAATAGTTTATAGGACTACTACAAACGAACTTTAAGAAAAACCGTCTGCAAAAAAATAACAGGTACCACTTTAATTTTGAAGAAACTGGCACCTTGGGGGAAGAAAACATACAAAATACTAACTTTAAAATTTTAAATACAGGTTTTATGCAAGACTGTTGATGTTTAACAGGTTGGAATTCCCCACGACAGTCCCCCCAAAAGTTACTATGATCAGTTACCTGATTCCTCAAAGTGGCAATTAGAAGGATGGATGAAAATGGGATTATCCCAAGCTGAAGGTGCAACAAGCCACAAAGTGACTTTCAGTGTGGTCCATCAACTGCGAGACTAGACTGAAGATTCTGTGGCAAGACATACATTCCAAATAGATCACGAGTAGCAACATCTGTGGGAGACCACTTTCTAGCCTTTAACATGCAGAAAAAGCACTACTGCACTTCAACTTGTTGCAGATCATTCTGTATTTACACAAACAATTATTCTACAACTCATTAAAAGAAAGCTTTTTCAATGGGCCCAAGCAAAAAGACCCGTTGTTTGTGTTCCCCGAATCCAAAATGTGCCCCTTAGCTGAAAAAAAACATGTTTCCTAGACCAAAAAGAATGGAGTCCAGGTTCACACAGGAGAGCAATTCAGAATGTCTACTGATCTGAAAGGACCGACGCATCAGATATTAATTTGGTATTTTAAAGATGTTTTGAAAGAGTAAAAGTTTGACCATTTAATCCCCCAGGGGTTTCCGGGGGAATTCTAACTGGTGTCAAACATCAGGATGAGATTTTGGATTGGTATGTCTCATTAGTGCTGCTATTGGTAAAATTTAATTTTGATGGAAAATATATGACCACAAGGTGTTTGTTGACTATCTTGAAGATAACGATTTGGTGCAAATGATATGACCAGATTAATCCCAATCTGATGGAGCACATTTGAGACAACCTTCGTAGACACATTGCTGCTATAAGTTCTCTGGATCTGGTCCTTGCTTCCAATTTTTGTGTCCGATAACTTAGTTGGCATTTCCATGTCGTTTTTCAACATAAAATTGATGTTCTTTTTCTGAGTGCTTTTTCAATGCTGTAAATCATGTTTGTTTAACTTATGCAAATTTAAGAATTTTGCTCCATGCAAAAACTATTCAGTGAGCCTGTGTCGTAGGGCCCGAGTTTGAAACCCGGAGAAGGCATGGGGATGTCTGTAAATGTATAGTGTTTTTGAAGTAGGGCTCTCTAAATAATTGACCCCCAAGCCCTTTTTGTAGGTTGGTGGAAGGGGAAAGAGGGTGGTGGTCCCCCCCCCTGGCATTCTCCCACAAAATTGGGGTGAAACTGAATGGGTGAATATTAACGTTGCACTGTTTAGCTCACAAGGGCTTTCGGGGGGGTGAAACGGGCCCGACTGTCATTTGAGGGGCTCAAAGCGGCAACCAGGAGTACATTTCCCCCCTTTTCCACATGAATTTTGTAGGCCTTGATCTGACATTGTTAGACAGGTGACATTAGTAACACTATATAGAGCACATTTCCTCCAAATTCAACTCAAAAAACGGGTTGTACCTCAACATGGAATGCAAGTGTACTAAAGATAAAATGCATTCAATCTTGGTTTGAAAATTCAAAACCTAAATGTTAAAATATGTCCAGTTTTCTTACAAAGAGGCAAAATATTCAAAACAGAAATGAAATTTATTTTATATAAACCATAAAAAAACTAGACCATTTTTTTTTTTTTTTTCTTTAAATAAATTTTTTGTAGTCTGGTGATCACAAAATAAAAAATAGGATTTTTTTTTTAAACTGGATGTTGAATGAAAAGAACACAAGCCAAAATCTTACTAGAATTAAATGAAGTATTGCCCATATTTATTTTCCCAAGACATTTTTAAACAAGATTTTTTTAAAAAATATTAATTTAAATTATCCTATATACATACCACTATAACTTCTACTTCATTTAATAATTCTTTAATCATTCTATATTTGAAATTAAATGACTTTCATTGAAAAATATTTTATATTAAAGAATTCTGCAAAAACATTTCTATTGTTCAATAATAAATTTCTTGTGTTCTTCAGAAAATTAGAAACAAAAAGTAAAAAAATGATAAAATTAATGAGTATTTCACCTCTGGTCTATTCTTGTTCTAAGAATTTGATAGGGGAGGAAGGTATGAACTAAGTATGAAAACATTTTAATGGGAATATTTATCATTTCATATAATTCAAAAAGCAAGAAAAACTTAATTTTTAACATATATTTATAAATAAAAATTTTCAATTGGTAACACCCAACATATATATTTCCATGTTGCATGAAAATTAAAGTAGAACAAGAAAAAAAAATCAATTGAAACAAAAACAAAAAAAACAAAATTTCTCCATTTTTCAAAACTGTCAAAAACACTTAAGAAAAGAAAAAGGTGGGGGAGCACTTTATTTAGCTAGGCAAAAGGGAACTTTTCCATGTTTCAGTGATGAGAAAAAAAATATATAAAAAAATTTTTAAAAATGGAAAAGACATTGACCCTAATGAATACATTCATACTGGAATCAATACAAAAAAAAAAATAAATAAAAGTACATTCCATAATTGTACTATTGAAAAATATGATTATATTATGAAACTTTCCACATAAATAAAGAATATTTCTGAATACATAAACAGTCATTTCAATTTACTACATAAAAAATAAAACTAAGAACACTTGAGACAATGTTTTTCCAAGAAGAAATTTCAATTCAAAGCAGGCTAGAAATTTTAAAAAATTAATTCTCTAAAAATTTTTAAAAATAGGCTGACCAATCTACTAAAAAAATTTCATAGTTTTAAAAAAGATAAGGAAAAAGAAGCTTTGTGTATATGATATATTTTTTTAAATACTTACATATTTACAAAATCGAACATGTCTTTTTCTTTTTGATATGCTGCTTTTTTTCTGGATTTTTTCTATTGATTTGCCGTACCAGATCATAAAAAATCTGAAAATATTTATTAAAATTAAATGCACTTCTACACAAACTCATTTCACTCAAACAGAAATAAAAATACTAACATAATAAACATTTCTTTTATAATTTAAAAAAAAACTGGGCATTAAAAATTAAAATGATATTCTAATGAAAGATCAAATTGATAGGTATTTAAAAAAATATGCTAATTGTAAGCATGAGTTACATTCAACAATTATAAATAAACTTTTATAAATTCTAATAATGAACTTAATTTTTAGAAAAATAAGAAAATCTGTATTAACTACATTTCTAAAATTGTCCAACATAAAAACGCACTATCAAATAAAAGGCTTCCATTTTAAAGCATCAAATAATGGCTTCACTTTGACAATGAATTACAGAACAGCCATTTTGTTAACAACATTTTTCACCTCAAAAGCACCTAATAAATATATATATACATTTAAAATTATTCCTAGAATCTAAAGTGGATAAAAATCAAGATTGTTTTCAATACTGTTAAATTAAAATCTATAAGCCTCGAATTTTATTTTTGCTTCACTTATTTTTAATAGATGTGCCTGAATAGAAGATTTCTTTTAGAATTATAACAAAAACAAATGAACCCATTTCTTGCTTCATACTGAAAAATTCAAAATGAAGTATTTCTAAACTTCAATTTTTATTTTCGCTTTTTGTCTGTAAATATCACCTTCAGGAGTAAAAAAATTGAATTTTATAATATCTGCTCATATAGGAGCCATATTGACTGTTCATTGTAAAAGTGATTATGTTTTAAAACATAGTTTAAAAAATTTAAAACTGATGAAATATACAACAACTGTTTTAATATTGACATATATTAAATTTATGAGCTTAGGAATATTATTGTATTTTATTGAAATATTTCTCTGAAAATGTATTACATAAACAATAAAATTAGAACACAAGCATCCATTCTTAGGACCACACAGAAAAGTTCTAAAAATATCATCCAAGAGAAATATTCATAAACTTAGAAAATCAATTAAAATAATAGAGGGTTTATCATTCAGAGAACAAATGTATAATAATTATATAATTTATGATTCAGATTCAGTAGCAAATATCAAAATATATAACAGGAAGGCACATACAGCATAACCATAACTTGTCTTGCATAACATGCATTAAACAATGCAAAACTCTTTCACAAACAATACATAGATTTAATACATCTTAACAATTAATGCTTTAAAAACCTCAAATGTTACATTTATAAAAACTGTAAAAAAAATAGGATTTAAATATATTTACTTTAGAGAAGTTGTGTTTTAACTACAAGATATTTTACATTTACAACTAAGATCCATTTTAAATATGAAGAGTGACAGCAGCTTTTTAAGAATTTAAAAAATAAAACTTGAAGAATTTAGTTTTATTTATGCAATATTAACTTTTCATTTAAGGAACAGTTTCTGCTTGGAAATTATGAAAAACACTTTAATATTCAGTCACTACTTATAGAATAATTAAAGTCACACTATTCAGCAATACGAGGATTTTGGCGCCAAAGCTTGCAATTTTGAACCATGCTCAAGTGACGAGGACACCTGAGCAGGCACCCTCTTCTAACTTCTACATCACACCAACAGGAGGATATTTGAGCCTTGACATATTTAACTACATCAGCCCACTCTGCACAGCAGATCTTCAGTGGTACTAGGCTCAAACTCAAGACACATCAGACTCGAGTCTGTTACTTTGATCACTAGGCTACTACAGCCACTTTTTATAGCTAATGGTTAAATAAATGCACATGCAAAGTTAAATTAATTTTTTTAAAAAAGAAAATAAAAGACATTTATGTACTGAAGAAAAATCTGTTCTACATGCAATTAAAAATCAGAAGTTTTAAAAGAAATAACAAAACAAATTTAACTGAAAGAACTTCAATAATGAATGGGTCAAAAGATGAAATTTCATCTAAATTTGAGAACCTTCAATAAATTTAACAATGCTAATATTAAAAAAAATACACTAATTTAAATTTACTGTAGTGCTTATTTTCAGAATTAAAAATAATATTTAAATGTTCACTTACCTCACTGACATTTATCTTTGCTTTAGCAGATGATTCCAAGAAAGCGCAGTTATTGAATGACCTGGCTAAATTAGCACCCTGATCTTTACCAACTACACGTTCATCTTCCAAATCGCATTTATTACCCACTAAAATCATCGGCACCTAAAATGAGAGTTTAACATGAGATTTTCTTAAAAATAAATTACACTCAAAATCCAAATATTTAACTTAATACCAAATTAAAAATGGAATTAAAACATTAATTTCCAATGTGTTATGAAATTATTTTATTACAATTCTCAGAAAAGTAATATCAATTTTCACAAATGATGAAATGCAATAAAACATCTTTTAGAAGACTATTTTCTATAAAATACATTAACTCTTACGATTCTAGTATGATCTCTCAATTCTATCAAGACATTATCCAAACAGGTTAACCAAACACTGTTTATTCTTTTTCTTTTTATTTATTATTTTCCCCCTACTATAAATGCCACTCTCTTTTGATAAAACATTATGCTTCACTTTTTGAAAATTATTTTGAAAAATATAAAAATTGTGTGTGAATAAAGATTGGTTAATTAATTGAAAAATAAAGTTTTGAAAGAAAAACTTATTTCATTTGTAACAAGAAATTTTCTTTTAAAAAAAGAGATTTAAACTTCACAATTTTATTAAGCATTTAACAAAACAAAGCCAGCTTTAATTTGTAATTTCCTACACCACTAATATTACAAACACAGAACTTTGATATGTATTGTTATGAAGTACTATGCTAGAAATTTGGAATGCTGGCGTTGTGGATAATGGTGCACATCTTGCAGAGTTTTTCAAAATTTACTTTTAATTTTTAAAATTTAATAAGGAAACAATTGTGGTAAACTTCCTAACTAGCTGCACATCATAGACTTGTAATTCTTCTACATAAGATATTCAAATTTTTAACAAAGACAATTTTGTTTGGGAGCATGTGAATTAAGAGTCAATATTTGGTGAATTTTTAAAAATGCATTAAAATGTAAGCATGTTAATTTTTTTTTTTTAAACCAATTTCTAGAAACACATTGATCCAAATGACATGGACATTTATACAGTACATGAAATGAATATTACATTTTAAAAAAAAAAAAAGGAAATATAAATCTATACAATTTTTCTTAATAATGCAATGAGTAAGCATTTTCACTTCTTCTTAAAGGAAAAAGAACAGACAAACCATTTCACATATGGTTTAAAAATATTTCACTCAAAACATCATAGTCTATTTTGAAAGAACTTTGTATTTATTCACCTTTCTTTGTAACATAATTACAACTCACTTTTGCATTATCACAAAAAGAGTATCTTTTTTAGAAATTCAATGAATATTTTTAGAAGATTATTAAAGGTTGAGCCATCTTTTAAAAAAATTTTGATAGTCAATGCTATTCAAGTTAGCTGGGGAAATTGATAAATTCAGCTGGCAAAAAAATGTTATGCTAGCTAGATTTTATTTTGAATTTAATGTAGATGAAGAAAAATATAAAATTGCAGCATTAAATATACATATACACTTTGCCTATTTGTAAATGAAACGGATTGACAAAAATAATTATCTGAAGTCGTCTTTTTCTAAGACTCAAAATTAAGTATTCAAAAGTTGAAATGCTTAAGCTCAACATTGATTTATTCTTTCAATATTAATATTTATGAAAATTCAAAGGATTATGAAGGATTCATCCCCTTAAAATGTTTATTGTTTTATATATCTTTTTACAGAAGATCTAAACTACAGATTTAACAGGAATTTAAAATTTTATACAGCCATCTCAAATCTTCCAATATAAAAATATTTACATTACAAGGTAATATCCAAATACCTACTGAAATTATTTTCCCCTCCTTTAAAATAACTAGTTGATAGATAACTGAATAAGGTAATATATAATTTAATTTGATACAACATTTTCTAAAATGCAATGAATTTGAGAATTTTTTTAAACAGTTTCTGTAAATTTAAAATACATCGTAAATCATGAAGGCAGAATTAAAAAATCTCATCAGCATAATTTTTTCAAAATTTGTATTAAGTTTAATTGATTATATAATTCCAAGAAAGTAGAAAATCTAAGATCACATACTCTTAATAGCAGAATATATTTCAGATTAATTTAAATACAGGTAAACCTCCATCAATGCGGTATCTTTACAATACTGTTTAGGAAATATGGAAATTTACTCAGGCTTTATCACAATTTTATAGAGTTGCATACAAGCATATTCACAAATACGTGTTTGCAATTATTTTCGATTATTTCACTGTCAAGTTTTTTTCTTTTTGTGTGTGTGAGTAGTTTTGGCATGCATTTATGTTTGGGGTAATATTGCATTCATAACACAATAAAAAAAAAGCTTCTCATTGCTTTTATTGTTTTTTCTATTTTGAAATAAAAAAAACCAGAAAAACGTTTTCATTCTTTTGTTAACTTTAGTGAAAGGATAGCTGTACACAAGTGCTTTCTAATAACAATGTAGAAAGAAAGTACAGTCAAACCTCTGTATAACGAAGTCGCTAAATCCTTGGAAAAAAGTTCATTATACGGAAAATTCGTTATATAGAGGGGTTCATCTTTTAATATACTTTATAAACCACATATAACAAATTTTAAATTCTTTAAAACTATATACTAAAAGTAATTATAAAACCTTTTTTTTAAAATTTAAATTTTATTTATTTTTTTTATATCTTCCAAAAAAAAAAGAAAACTGAGGAAAACAAGAAAAAAAAATGTCAAAAATTATAAGTATTTTCAATATAAGAAAAATTTTACATTAAAATTAATAATTTTTTAAGGACATTTTCTTATTTAAGGCTACATAATATTAAACATAATTATTGTATAATAGAACCGGGACAACCCATACTGGTATGAAATGGGATTCAAAATGTTTCTAGTGAACTGGGTATGGGGTTAAAGGTTGCACTTGGATCGCCCAGAATATTGCTCCCTGAGTTGGATCTAACAAAAAAAAGTTCGTTTTTGACCACCATAAAATGTATTACAGAAAGAATAACTTGAAATGCTCTTAAGTACTTTAAAAATAGGGAGAAAAAAATTGAATCGCAAAAGAAAAAGTTCATTATATAGAAAATGCACTTAACTATAGAGAGGTTATTTTACGAAGAAAATCGTGAAATGTTCAAGGTTCCAGGAAAAAATTCGCTATATAGAGGTTCAACTGCGTATTTTACTTTTTGCAACTTTTACTGTTTACATATATAAGTGAATACAATGCAAAATGATTTAAAACTACTGGAAGTGCAGCCAAAATTGTCAAAGAATCAAGGTCAGATATTGAAGAAAAACCAGTTAAATACTTTCAATCAACTATAATAAGATTGTCAGCATAACATTGTTTCTCTTTAAGTTCTAATCATTAAACTTGATATTTTAATTTTATATGGAGTTCTATTAATGTAAAATTATGGTATATTTTCTTACTAAGTTATATAAACTAAAAATAACCCAAAAAAAAATTATAAACAATTTCTTTTAGAACAAAAATATTTCTATTTTGTATTTAATTAGCACCTTCTATAAAGCAATTTCCTACAAAGAATTATCAATAAATGTATCTACTACATTACATTCTGTTTAAATTTGTTATACCCAAATGCTGTGTGCAACAATATGAGCTATATTAATTTATTTTTAAAATTAATATAGCTCATTAATAATGTGCCCAATTCACAAAAAAAAAAAAATTATTAGAATTTTTTATATATAAGTACATGTATACAGGTGTAAACTAGAAATTTTAATCTAAATATGTACAAAGTATAATAAAGTTAATTAGAATCCTTTACATTGCCATTTATATTTAAAAAGTAAAAATTTAGAAAAAATATTCATGGGCTACAGAGCAAGTAAACTTGAAAGATAAAGCAAGAACTCCATCTAGCAATACTAATAAAATTGATGAATTATACTATTAACCCCCTCTGACCAAATCATGGGTATATGCGCCAGCATGAAACACTCACAGTTCCTGAACATCACATATACATGCCAGTGCACACACACATTTCTCCTTAAAGGGCCGATTGTCACATATCTGTGCCACTGACTCAGAATGTGTGTTTTAAAGCTCAACTTTTTGGTAATGGATGGCATTCTATGTCCACATAAGATTTGAGATACTTGTAGAACTGACCTTCTACATAAAATGAGAGAATTATTCACATGCATGTAGATTGATTTATTAACATTAGTGGAATAGAATGTTTCCGAATTCAATGTCTTATGACTGTTTTTGAAATGAGCACTGGTTTTTGTTTATAGTCAAGATGAGAGTTAGAGCACTTGATTTGGGTTTGTAGTCTAGTCTTTAATGGATAATTAGATCTGGTAGACAAAATTTGTCTTTTTATTTTTACAAGTTTGGCAGTAAAATGTTTAAGAAATTGTACTTAAACAGAAAGTGACTGCAGTAAATAAATTATATTAATATGAAATATGTAAAACATATGCCAACTGTATAATATACAGAACAATGTTGAACAACACGTTTATATTTTGGTACTTTTATGGATTCATGCTTAACTACAATAAACCCAGAGCCTGTGAGTGAAGCTCCCGAAAGAAACCTCCAGCCTTAGTGGTGTGCAGGTGTTTGTGTCCATCCCAAAAGGGTTAAAAACTTTCCTATAAAACCCAAGTTAAAAAAACAACCAAAACCAGTTTCAGGTTCTACCAGACCTTAAGAATCAATTTTACATAAAAGAAAAAATTGTTTTCTAATATTAATCTAAACTATAATTACAACCTCAATTTCTTTTATTTCTAAACTTTTAAAACAATGCTTCAATATAAAAAGAGGTTAAAACAATTTTAAAAAATGAGTTAAAAGAATGAGCATGAAGTATTTTTTATAAAAAATTAAATAATTTGAATATGTATTCACATAATATATAAAAATTTATAAAAAATAGGCTTTTATTTAACTTAATTTATTTTGATGCTATAAATAGTAGGACATGTTAATTTTAAATTTCAGGTGAAGCTCCTCATATCTTGTACATATAATTTCCCCTTCATTATGAACTGAATACGAAATGTTCTAGAATAAAAGGGAAACATAGAGAACAATTTATATATGGATTGAACTTACATCATCAGTATCCTTCACTCTTAATATTTGTTCCCTTAAATCTTGCAAGTCATTGAATGTGGATTGAGCTGTTATGGAATACACAAGAACAAAGCCTTGGCCATTTTTCATATATAGATCTCGCATAGCAGTGAATTGTTCCTAAAGTAACAGAGGGAAAAAATTAAAATTAAAAAGGAGAAAAAATTGTACTCTTACCATTATAAAAAAAATCTTTAGTTAACCCTCTTGCTGCGTAGTGCTATGTCTGCTATGTGTATTTTGCCTGTGGAAATCGTGGGATGCACAGTGAGAGGGTTAACAAAACAGAATGCATAAAAAATTTTATTTAAAATTACAGAAAAGAAACTTATAACAGAAAAACAACCTTAAAAGTTCATTAAAGTAACTTTTGGAATAAAAAATATCTTCATAATTTAATACTTTGATATTATATCAACCATTTTTGTCAAAAACTGTTCCAAACAGTGTAACTTAACATATAAAACAATGCCTTAATTGTTACTTTTAATTGGCAGGCACCAGTCATTTCTTCAATGTTCCTGGTTGACAGGATAATGAAAATGCACCTAATTTCTAATTACAGAAATATTTTTCTTCAAAATATTTTACAGCAAATGAGATAAAATATTTACGAAATAGGATTATTCATTCTCTTCATAGATACTCTATTTTAGATACAAGCATATTATACCACAGACCAATTTTGCAAAAGCCTTCACTAAATGCTATCATTGTTGCATGTGCACAAAAACATTCCTGCACATGTTCCTACAGAATTAGTCCCTCGACAAATAAATTGGCAAAGATTTAGAAGAATTAAATAAAGATTGTAACAAATGAGTTATGTAGACAATGCCACCACAAATTTACATGAGTGCAAATCTAAAAGCTGTCTGGCAGATTCACAATGTTTCTTGTTTCCATATTTTGCTAATACTCAGGGTCTTTAAAGTACTTGTGCATTAAAACTGTATTTTTGGAAATATTCTCCTGCTTTCTCTTACTTTGAAAATAAGTCCCAAATTCTAATCATTCTAAATGATGTTAATTTCAAGCATGCAGGATTGAGAGAGTTATATTTTAGCATGCATAGGAATGATAAAATCTATAAGAAATTACATTCAAGCATGTACATACAAGACTTATGTTTTAATATGCATGGAAATGATTTTCAAGACTCAATGTGCATTGTGACAATTAGCAATGTTCTCTGATTTGACAAATTTAACCGATGGTACAATATGTAAGTACTCTATTTTGTAGATTGTGTAACAAATAAATTTTAGAGTACCACTGAGCATTTTCTTTATTATAAAAAAAAAAGGAATTTAAATATTTAAAAAAATCATTTTAAATTAAAAAAAAAAATTAAGATTAACTTTTTACAATTCATAATTTTTAAAACAAAATTTTTGTTCAGTAAAATTTACTTTTAATTTACCATGTGAACATATTACTTTCACTTCATTTCATGTGAAAAGTAAGAATTCATGAACTTGAATATCATAAATAGGAAATGCAATGCATTCAATTTGAAGTTATTAATAGAAAATTTAGAAACTTTTTTAAACTTTTGAATTATAGTTGATATTTAATGAAACAGCACATACACATTTAAAAACAAATATTTAATTCACAGAAAATATTCAATTACATATAATTACTTTTTTACAATTAGTTCATTTTTTCAACCCTAAATATAAAACAAAATGAGCCAAATTAAAACCTAGGATTGCAAGCAAAAACTGAATTTTACTTACTGTGCCAGCAGTGTCAAGAATTTCTAGCATACACTGCTGCCCATCAACTTCTACTTGCTGAAAATAATTAAAAACAAATTATTAATTTAAAAATACAAATCCAATCAGATTGATATATAATTATATTTCATCTTCCTTTTAGTTATGTAATACAATATATAAATATATGATACATTTATGTATTTGTACAACTATAATTAAAAATATGTCTGAAATATGACAGTTTAAGTAAATTTTAAAATGTTCAATTAAAATGAGCCATGTTAAAATAGAAAAGGTTACATATTCAAGTAATATTTTATGCACTGATGGTATTCATTATATTTACTTAAACTCTTAAGTATAATGGCAGTTCAAAATAATAGGGTGTGTGCTAAAACTTGATACACAACACAAATGAGAATTCAAAGTGTCTATATACTCCTTAAAATCCATACTTATTTAATTTCTCATTTCTTAATTAGTAAACAAAGACTTCCATTACAGATATTTCCTTTCTGAAGAAGTAATTTTAAAATCCTTCAAGGCAAACTATACAAAATGACCACAAAAATTCAAATACTGACTCATTACAAGTTAAAAAAGCCACAAGTCTTAGGTAATCAAAACATTAATAAACCACAAAAAGTATCTCAAGCTGTCCTTTTAAATAATTTTTATATATATATATAGATGAATATAGATTTAATGTTTAAAAAATCCCATTTACAAATAAATTAACCATTACTCACAGTAACCATAGACATTAAAAAGCTTATGATTTATAATTTATTGTAGCATCAAATGACATGTTATATATTAAATCAAATTTTTATTCCATTTAAAAAAAACATTCATTATCTTCTTTCTGAAAATAATTTAATTTTTTCTCAACCCTATTATGAAATTTAATTAAAAATCATAATGAATAAAAAAGTGAGGAAAAACTTATGATAATCAAATTACAAAATTTAAGTTGCATCATATTTTGTAAAATAGTTTCAAATGTAGTCAAGCTAAGAATAAAAGCATTTTAAAAAAGAATAAAGAAAATGAATTTAACATGATACTTGGCATCTTAAAATATTTAGCATTTATTCTATGCTTAAGTTGTCCATGTACAATATTTCCTGTATAACTTTAATGTACAAAAGTGATAATTATTAACATAAAACTTTAATTGTAATTAAACATCAGACAAAAACTCCCATAATTTATACTGGTTTAATAGAAAAACAAAACACCTACATTTTTAATAAATTCTTTCAGTAATCAAAATTCCTCAATCCATTTTAAAAATTTAAAAAGTTAAATCGCACATGCGCGTGGGTATAAAAATACTTTACATTGAATTCATTATTTTACCTAACTTTCAAATCAAATAGTGTTTATTTATCAAATTACGAAATGTATTAGCTCAAGTATTATCTGGCATTTTATATTTTCATGAAGAGTTTTTAATTAAAAGAACACTCGTAATTTTTTATATTTGGGGAAGGGTCTAAATCTAACTTAATTACATACAACAAAGATTTCATTTAATAAAGAATTTAACACAAACCTTTCGATAACTGTCTTCAATAGTTGGGTCATACTTTTCAACAAATATGCCTTGCACAAACTGTACAGTCTAAAGACAAAACAGAATTTTAAAATAATCAGTTCATATATATTAAGTGTCAATCATTCACTTTATCTATGAATGATTTAAATACAAACAATAAAACATAAGCAAAAAAATATCTTGCATTCTTCCCTCAAAGAATGCCTCACAACATTTAAAAATTATATGTTACCATATTCAAAAACTTTCATAATAAACACAATTTTAATATATTTAAAAAATTTAGTTTTATATTATTCTCCATTATTTATAAAATGAAATATAATAAAGATTTAATTACGAAATGTTTTTAGAAGATAGCATACAAATTTTTTTGTCATGAAAAAATAAATGGCAGAAACTTATTTGTCATTTAATTACATTTTTCAAGGACATTTCTCTTATTAATAACAAAATGTAGTAATATTTCTCAAAATAATACATTGAATCATAAATAAACTAAAAACTATGCTTTAGGTTCAGAAGCATTAAACCATAGTAAAAATGAAAATTATTAAGATTCTTTTTTCTACGTACATTTACATTTTAACAATTTAAAAGCTTTTAGAAAACAAATGAGGAATTATATTTTATAGCAAAAAAAGCTAACTGATATGAAACAATGTTAGTTAATCAGAAAAAATACAAAAATTTGAGAGAAAAATCATCCTTTTATCTTTAATCAAATACATATTCAAGAAATTTCAGTTAAAAGATTATTAGTGTAGCATTATGAAAAAATTTCTTTTATAAATATGAATAATTTATTAAATATTAAAATAACTAAAATATTGAGACAAGACCTTAAAATAGAAAAATGATTCCACAAATATTTTCAGACCACTTTAACCTTGGTATTATGTAAAAACATAGATAAAAGCTTTCTTGTTTTCCACTCTATATTAAAATTTATTTTCTTTACATTTAAAATTTAAATGAAGTCATTTGCAAAAGTCACTTTTTTTAAAAATTGCAACTAATTTAATTCAAAATTATTATTTATTTATCAATTTAATTCAAAAACAATGTTCTAGTCGTCAAACAAAAGAAAAGAATGGTAAAACTAGATCATTCATGACACAAATTTAAACATCGAGATTAATCCAATTACCATATTTACTCGAATCCAAGCCGCACTTTTCCCAATATTAAAGCTACCGAAAGTCTGTTGCGGCTTAGAACTGAATTAAAAAAAAAAATGTGTTGGATAAGACAATTAGAGCAATTACAAGTTCTAAACTATTTTACACTTTCATTTTCCACAAAGACTAATTGAGAATTTGGGGTGGGCTTAGATTCGAGTAAATACAGCAGTTCAAAAAAGCTCATCATTCTGCTTCAAAAAAAAAAAAAAAGAATTATAATGTATCATAAACCTTGAATTACTGTATATCTAAATGGATAAGACTTTCTTACAATTCCAAATGCCAATCTTTAATTCAATTTAAGTTTTCAGACATTTAAGATTTCGTACACATGTATTCATGTAACTGCAGTAAAAAATTGGTGCCACAATACCAAAACAAAAAGATTCAAATTTACTTTATACAAAAAAACCAATCAATCAAATTTTAGTGGAAAATGGCACCAATTTGGCTGCAATGACACTAATATACAAGTAAGCTTTTACATTGGGGCAAAAAGATGACAAATTATTTATGTATCACATTTAATAAAATAATTGACTAGATTGGTTTAAAATTAATTTAAAAATTATTTAATTTTGATGTGAAATGCAATAGTAGAAAAATAATATAAGGCATTAAAATAACTAAACTGCAGAAAATGCTAATGAAATATGTTAAAAATATCAAACAAAGAATGAATTACAAAAAGAAATTTTTTTGGATCTGTATATTACATACCACCCAAGGACTTTTAATTAAATGTACAAACATCCCATAATTTATATTTAAAAATTCTTGTATAAAAATAATTCCAAAAAGAAAAATATAAGTCACATATGCAATAAAAATATGCTAGGCAAGAAAATCCAAGAATTTCAGCATTTCTGATAAAAACTTTTGCAGAGCATATTTCTGAACAGTCCTCTTCATTAATTATTCCTCTTTCATAATTAGATATTTGGTCAATTCAAAAAAAACTTACAGAAATTATATGTTTGCTGAATTGCTTCATGATCAGATAATTTTTTGTGATTGTTTTGATGAGTAACTTTGAAAGAAATATTTCAAAGTTTTTAATGAAAAGCAACAAATGCTACAAATGTAACAAAGATCAAAATGAATACAAATCAGAAATTATGCCCCCAACAAAAATAATTTCTCCATAATTTAGATCAGTGATTATCAAAGTAAGGTATGCAAGCTCTTGGGATATACAGAAGTCTTTACATGATATATTAGCTGCTTATAGGATACTATGTTTAAAAAAAAACAAAAAACACTAATTTAAAGCATTTTTTCTGAACATCATAATAGATTTTAAAAATTAGAATATAAAGTCAATCAAAATCCTAAAACAGAATTTTAGAGCCGTGATATATCAGTGAATGATGCAATAAAAGAATACAAATACATAAATGCTTGAAAAACTGAACGTTTTCATTTTGGAAATTTAGTATTACACATATACGAGTACAGCTTTAAGCAGAATTTATATGCCTCAATGCCAAACATGACATTACATACCTCATACCTAATCAAGTTGCAATGAAATCTTTAGTTCTTATAGAAATGAATTTATATTATGATAAGAAACATAAATTACAAGTTAATATTAATGCATGTTTCATACTTTTTCCTTTCATTGCATATTTTTACCCTTTTACTGCTTATAGAAAAATACAAATATATTATAATACTGGCCTAACAAACTAAAATTCATGCAACTGCTTGAAAAAATCTAATACAAAGACAAGTAAATTAAAATTATGCCACACTAATTACCATTCAAAATAAAATTAGTACGTATGAATTATTTTAATTTTTTAGGATTTAATCCACAATTAAAAACATAGAACAAACAGGAAAAGATATTCAATAAAGTTATTAAAGCTATTTATATATATATATATATATATATAAAACTTAACTCTTCAGTTCATAAAATACGAGAGAGCTTTAAATCAATTTTTAACTTAAGAGAAATACAAAAATCAACAAACAAAAAAAAAGAAAAAAAATCAAAGGACCACAAAAAATATTTAATAAAAATTTATGGTACTTGCGTATTATCGAAACCAATTGGCGACATTATATCACACTAAGCACATGGATGCCAATTCAGGGCCGAGGAAATGGGAAAATTCAAAGTTGAAAAGTGGCGTAAATAGAGTTGGCAAATTACGATTACAAGTCCCCAAATTTTAACAGCATATATTAAAAAAAACTAATGAGAAAAGTCCCTGAGCGAAACCCAACGGGATTAGACTTTTTTAATGATAATATGTGTCATACTGAATATATCAAAACTGATCCTAGGTTTTAAAAAAAAGTAAAAAATTGAAGCAAAAAGTAGTTTGTCCCATTTCCTGATATCAAAATTTTATTCCAATCAAAAAAAAAAATTTTAGAAAAGTAATACATTGTTTTAAAAGTTCCCATAATAAACTTTCAGATTGATAAATACAATGATGAAAGATGTACTACACTGAAATTCAGGAGTCGTAAGACTGACTAATCTAGAAACAATCACTTAAAATAAAAATTTTCATAAAAAATTCAAAAAACCAAGCAAAATTAAGGAAAAAACTTCTATTCAACTCTTCATTCTTAAATCCATTAATGAAAATATTTCTAACATAAAAAAGACAAAATAAATTTATAAAATAATTATTCACTTTTAACTTAAAAAAGATGCTTTTGAAAATGTTAAAACTATGATAATAAAAGTTTACACATATATATATGTAGCTTAATTATATAAGTATTTTTTTTTAACATTTAAATACAAATGGCAAGTTAAAATATGCATGTCAATATCCTTAATTTAAAGTTTTAAAAAATCCAAAAATTGAAAGCAATAAAAAAATGCCTCGCATAAACATTTCTTACACCACTGAAAAGTAATAAATTTAAAATAATTGTTTTGAAATGACACCTGCTTTAATAATTTTAAAAATACCAGAAATATTAAAATTAACAAATCGTAATCTCTGAATAAAAAAATTATCCACAGTAAATCAATTTAAATAAAAATTTTAAATGGTGAAAAATCAAATTTATAAATTGTGATGGATAATACCTTAAGAAAATAAGCATTCACAATTATATAGCACAAATAAAATAATTTTTAAATGTGCTGTCATAAGTAAATATCTTAAAAATTAAGATTCCCCAACAGTATTTTTCCTTTTGCAGAGTACAAATACCACAATGAATACTTTTCCTATAGTTATGAACGAATTTTACTTAAGAACAACCATTGAAAAATGTAGCACATGCCCTAAAATAATTTTCCTTATTTCATTTAAAATACAAACTAGAGTTTCAATGAAATAAAATAAAAAAGTAACTTTTTATACAAAGAAAATGATTCTAATGGTAAATATTATAAACTGAAAGCCAGTGGCGTGTCACCCCCCCCATTGGGGGGGGGGCCCCAAACCCCGCCTGACAACAAAAAAAGGGTTGGGGCTTAAAAAACTGACTTTTTCAGGGGGTCTAATATTCTGCATTACGCCACTATAAAGCTACACATAAGGGCTATTGGCGACAGAGCTAATAATTTTTAACAGTCAAACAATGAGGCCGAACCTGAGCTCGCAACCCCCACTACCACAACACACCAATGGGAGGACATTGAGCTTTGACAGATTTAACAAGCATCAGGTAGCTGTAAATGTCAGTTTACTGCTTTTTCTCAACTAAAGGAATATAGTATTTTTTTAACAGGCATTTTTTTTAAGGAAAAGTAGTTATTTTAAAATCGTTTTTAATATTTACTCTTGTTTATAATACTTGCAAATTTAATATCAAAATATCAAATTTTTAAAAAAGAACTTCTGGCTCATTATAAAACAAATTATAAAAATTGTAAACTGATAAACATTTGCATTTTCAATCTATAGAAATAAAAGTTCTAACCTTTATTCCCACACAAATTTTCTTAACATTATTTAAAATCCATTCATACTTTTTTAATACCAAAAATAAATCATTCTAAAAATTTAAACATAATTTTCATTTTTCAAAAAATTATACTAAGAACAGTCAATTGTACTAAGAAAAAAACCAATATAATAAAATTTAAATTTGATTCAAGACTAATTGAATATGTTTTCATCTTTTTAATTAGACAAATATTGAACTAATTTTGAATTGCAGAGAAAAAGCAAAATTAATAAAATGATGATAGGCATAAAAATTTATGAAGTACACACATACATACATTAAGTACATATATATGTATCTAATTAAAATACATTCAAATAACCACTGAATTTAATATTCATCAACTCTTATTAACATTTTTAATATTCTAGTTCAGAGGTCTTCAAATTATGTTACGCAGAGCCCTCCAGTTGCACGAGTCACAAAGGGGGAAAAAAAATCACAGAAAATTGTAAACGCGAATGCAAAAGGGATTCACAGTTTGTAAAACCATAAGTATCTAAAGTTCATCCCAATCATTAAAACTGAAAATTTTATTTATACGTGTGTGTAACTTCACTTTATCATACTTTAATTTTTATATAAAAAAATATTAAACTATTTTTTCTTTTTATATGTACCTGTGTGAATATTCCATTGTTTACTATCTGGGATTCCAGGAAATAATTTTATACTCGTTAGTATAATGTTTTGCAAAACTAAATGGGGGAAAGTTTAAAAAAAAACCCCAATTTTGGAAAAAAATAACTACAATGAAAGAGGCAACAGCTTGATAATATAACTCATCTATATATATATACATACATAAAAATCTAAATTTAAACAAAAATGGTTCCTAAATTTCAGGTTGCAAATTCTAGGTAAATATACAAGATTTCTCCCACAGCTATAAGCATTTTAAAGGCATTCAGAGCAAAGCATTAGTGAAAAATATTTCTCAACATAAGTGGCTACAAATGCAATATAAAAACAAATTAAATGCAGAATATGAAATGCATCTACGAATAATTTAAATAGACCTAGATTTTGGCAAGTTTATGTAATAAAATGAAATCACATATCCGTTATTAAATATAATGCAGGAGTATGAGACACTTGGATCACAAATTTTTATTATAACGAGTTAATTATATTAAAATCACTATTGTATTTGCTATTAAAAATGTTATACTTTTTTTGTTTTCACATGAAGTACCTATAATAATACATAAGTAATAGATCTACTTTCAATATCATTTTCAGATATATTCTTTTAAGTGTGGAATGGAGTTCTCCAAGGCACCCAATAGTTCTAAGGGTTATGCGAGTTGAAAAAGTTCGAAGACCCCTGTTCTAGTTTAAGTGCATATTCATCCCACATATTTTTAATTACATCTCAATGGTATTTCATAAAAAATAATTAAGAGCCATTAAGAATTATTGTATATATGTCATTCACATAATTTTAAAATGTCAAAAATTAAAAATTGACACAAAACAGAAAATTTTTTAAAAATATATATCAAGGTAAATGAACACATTTTTATGCCCAGTACTAAGAAAATTTCTCACAAAACAAGTAGCCACTTAAATACTGAAAGACTTAAATATTTTAATTTAAAAAAATCAATGAATAAAATAAAACCAGAAAAAATAAAATTATAAAGATTTTTTGGTTGCCAAGTAGGTAACCTCAATTGCGCATGTGTCGTATGAGCTCAATTGGTAATCATATGCTTTGTTTGATATGTCGCCAATATATAGGTTGCTCAAGTGTAGTATAGGGGCCCCCACATCGGATTTAGCAATTTTTCTTCGGATTTGGCGATTTTTATCTATATGTCATGGTGAAATATCGAATTCATTCTAAAATAAATAATAAATAATTCCGAAAAAAGTACCTTGGCAACTGCTTTTAGTCACCAAAGGAAAGGACTGCGCCAAGTGGCCCCCCTATACTACACTTGAACCATACCAAAGTTGTACAGGTTTTTTTTCAAGAATTTTTCTAAGAAGCAAAATTTGCCCCACGCAAATTGCGCCATGATATCAAAACAATAGAAAGGATTCTTATATGTGTTTTACTTGAAAAAGAAAAAGCAATCAGTCATATTTTGGTGAAAAATAGTTATTTATGTGACGCAAATTTGGCAGCGGTGACGTTAATACGCAAGTACCAAATATTCTTATACATTAACTTAGGAGACCAGGAAGAAAATATTGATCATCTGTTAAAAACAGTACATTTAGCAGACATGTAGAATTGCATTTAAATTTTGATTAGGGTCAACACTCAGAATTTTTAAAAATCAATTTATAAAAAATCATCTCTTTACCATAAATAAAAAATCTATGTAATAACTATGATAAATATAGGGAACTAATTTGATAACGGGGGTAATAGCGCCAAATGCTGCTTGTTGCTGGAATGAAATAGAATATGGCGACCTAGCAGTAATTTAATGATACACAATAATTTAAAAGAATTGTTTTGAAATACATTGAAATGTATTTCAAATGAAAAATATAGGAAGAGATTGAGAATAACCTAGATCAATCAATAAATAATGAATAATAATATTATGTAATAAAAAGTAACATGAACTAATAATAGTATTATAAGCAGCATATCTTATAATTTTATTTTATCGTAATTATATATAATATCCATATAGTACGATTTTATAACGGTTATTAGAAATAATAATCATATAATATAATTAAATAGTAATTATTAAAAAGAATAATCATCGAATTGTAAAAAAATAAAAATAATGCATAAGAGAACTCGTAATACATAATTATAAATAAACATAAGAATAGCTATAAATAAACAAAAGAAATAGTTATAAATAAATAAGATAATTATAAATAAATAAGATAATTATAATTAAGTAATAATTATAAATAAATAACAATATTAATTATAAATAAATAACAAATATGTAATAATAGTTATAAATAAATGCTAAAAGAAACATTTATAAATAACTAATATTATATGATGATTACACATAGTAATAATTGCATTTTTTTTCATTATGAATAAAATAATTACATAATGTATGTTAAAAAATTAATTTAGAATATCAATTACAAAGTAGTGAAAAGTTGAATATGAAACTTGCATTGCAAGTTCCTTCAGCAGTATCATCGAACAAAGAACATAAAAACATTTTAAAACTAAAATAAACTATTTATAGCGATAATTAAAAGCACAACACTTTTTTCTTTTAAGAAAAAATATTCAAGTACTCACTCATTTTAAAAAATATCCATATTCAAAGTAGCCCAGAATTAAACAGAAGGGGCAAATAGAAAAATTAAACTGAAAATGGTTAAATTTTTAAAGATTTTGTCTGAAATTAAAGGGTTATAGCGGAAAAAACGAATAAAAGTTATTTCTAAAAACGTTATCCCATGGCAACCACATCGACAGCGAAAAAAATATTAAGCTAACCATATTGTAATATTATCCCATCTTGGCAAACATAAACAACAGCTGGCACTACTACCCCGATATCAAAAATTAGCGCAAATGTAGTTTCAAAATTAATAAATGCATACTTTACTCATAAATGGAAACAAATGCATGTCTTTCTAAATTAAATTCTGTATATAACATACTACACAAGAGCCATTAATACGATTTTTTTAATCTAGACTAAGTTAACTTAAAGACACAGAAGTAAAATTATCTTTCATATAACAAAAATTTTTCTAAAATGCAAGGTGTCTTTTTTTACTCCTTTATCAAAATATTACTTCAAAATTTGATTTTAATTCATTCAAAAGATAATCACAATTCTAGTATATCCTGTACTTAAAAATCATTCATTTTGATTTTCTTTACTTTCTTATCTTTATTTTCCGAGAACCTTTTATTCTGCTTATCTTAATTAAGCTGTTCAGTAGAGAGCAGTAATTCTTTTAAAGGAAGTAACAGAATGCAATCTTTGACTGGACTGATTAGTTTTCCCATACATAAGAAGCACAATATATATGCTCTTAAAGAAATAACAAATTTTTAACTAAACAAATATGAATATAACTGTATATTCCAAAATTTTTAGAATTAAATGCATAAATAAATTAAGTAAATTTAGGTTATAGGTAATCAAATTATTTACAATTTAATGCTTAACTCTAGAAAACAAATGAAAACCTAGTTTAAAAATAATTAATCAATAATTAATCAAAAATCTAACAAATTTTTAAACATTTAATAATTTTAATCACATTCATGAAACCTTTTTGAAAATTTATTAGATGATTAAATACATTACAAGTTGAAAATACCCAAATTTTATGAAACCTTTATTTATAAATAATTTTAATTATAAAACTAAATTTTGCATTAAACCTAATTTTTTTTAAATATTTAATGACAATTGAAAACAAATTTTAATTTAAACAAATAATAATCAAATTTTTTAAGTAACAAAATTCCATATATTTCAAAAATTTTGCATTATTTTTCATTGCTTTCTACATCAAAAGAAGAAAGTTAACAATTTTTCAAATTAGTTAAATGTTTATCCAAAATATTAATTACCTAAAGTTAGGAAGTGTACAAGATTATTCATTATACATCATCGCATATTTAAATAGTGATTTAAACATTTATTATATGCTTCATAAGCAAAGAAATTAAAAAATCTTCAACATCTTTTGACAAAACATTCTACATTCTCTATCATGCTTTAATATACATAGTCACAATAAAAAACTAGATCTGTATAGTATACACAATTTTTGTGGAGATGAAAATAGAAAAATCAATTCAAGACAAATATGTATCTAGATTATGTGTTTACATTAATGTTTTCTTATAATGAAAGACTAACAAGTCTTTATACTTTATACATTCCGTCATAGATTGCTACTTCAATCATCATAATTAACAAAATAGATTTCACAGTAACATACAAGTAATTCTTAAAACTAAATTTTTATTTCAAAAATTGTAAGCCTCGCAGTTTTTAAGCCCATACAATGCTTTTAAAATGAACATATTGCTTATCAACAACTATGCATATTATCAACTAAGGAAAAATTGTGAGGATAACAAATATTCTTACCAAAGCACTTTTACCAACGCCTCCACTGCCTAAAACTACAATTTTGTATTCTCGCATAGTGGGCGTGGTGAAAATTAATTTCAGAACCTAAAATTAAAAATTCAGAATGGAATTCAATATGAAAACAAATTAAAACTTCAGCCATCTTAATCAACTTATGCTATTTCTACAATCAAAAATATGAACAATTATGGTACACATAAATAAAAATTTCATTTAGCGCATAAGAAAGAGTAAAGTTATAGATACACCAAATGCAAAATATAACAATGATCGTTGAAAAGCTATTTTGATAAGTAGGTGTGGTTTCTTAGAAAATGAATGATCGTCATATATTATTATAAGGAAATAAATCGTTATTGCAACAAAAATACACGAAAAATATTTCATAAGAAAATATAATATAATTGTTTTGGATGACTAGCATACGCAAATTCCAAGTCAAAATTTGATTATACTAGTCTACAATTTATAGCAGATATGAAAGCTTTGAATTTATACATAAAACACTAAATCATGCATTTCAAAAAAGTAATGATAAACAGCGGACTTAGTTCCGAGATATTTACAATACACTTAATACATCAGACAGGCGTAATGACAGTCATATTTCATTTTAAAAAAGAGTTTTGAGGTGTCAATCATGTGTATTGGTCAGCTGTAAAAATTCAGTTTTCGCCGCTAGCAGAACAACAAGCAATCACAATATAAAACGTTTCACGTTTAAACTTATATGAAATAAATCAATTTAAGAGCTAGTTTTATTACAAACCTGTTTAATTTCTCACTTACCCACGAGAAGAAAAAAACCCTAAAAAAAATTCTATGCGATTATCAGCTTCACCGATGATGGGCGATGGCTACTTCACTTCCGTAAATGGTGACGTAACTAGGGCTCCGGATGTGAAAAAAATATTTAAAAACTTTTAAATAAAATAATAATAATAATAAATCATAACAAACCTATAAAAAGCATCGTAAGAACAGAATAATTTCCTATGGACTTGATCCTTTCCAATTAATAGAACAAAGAGATATTTTTTGGAAGCAAGGATGCAATATCTCAAAGAAAATCATAGATGCAAATTAGACCTAATTAGATCATTTTTAATTTTGAAGAAATGCACTAAGTTAAAACATAAAAGTTTCAATTTATAATATTATTCTAGTTTACTTTTCGTATATAAGAGAATATATACTTCAAAAAAAGTTTATAAAAGAACGCAAAAAATTTTGGTCTTTGAAATAATTTTAAAAATAGATTTTAGCAGTTTGGAAGAAAAATGCACAATATGCATTAATAGTTCAGAACTTTGTAACAAATATAATATATACGTGCAGTATTTTCATAGATTGCAATATTTATTAAACCATTTTTGAAAGTTTTCTCCCTCGAGGTAAGTAAGCCGTCAAAATAGCACAGTAGTTAAAAGGCTTGCTTTCCCTTATACGAATAACAGGAAAAAATCATTAAATCGTCATCGGTCCTTATAAGCCAACAAATTAACTATCGTTAAATTAAAAATATGCAATAAATTTATTTTCGGTCACTTTTTTTTTAACTAATTCCAAATATTTAATTAATTGCACAAAAATTGTTTTTCCAAACTTAAGAAATCAGGTCAAATTTGCAAGAAAAATTGCAAAATATTTTGTCATTAAATGTACTAAATATAATTTTTTTTAAAAAAAATCTCATTCAAAACGTTTGTAAACTTGAATAGATACATTTTGGTTGGAATTATCACACAAACAAATGTTCTTGTGTCGCCAAGTTCTGAATGTAATTTTCAACAGAGCATGTTAATTCAAGTTTTTAAATTTAAATACGCGTATACTTCTAATTTAATTACATATGTTACATATGAAAATGATTTAAGATTCAGGTTTCTGAGTGAAATCTGATTTTATTCAAAGGTGGATTAAAATTGATGTTGCAATTTGCAAAGCAAATAGAGTAAAACGCATGCATTTATTATTGGCTAGCCATATCAGGTAAATAAAATAGATTGTTATTTTTATTAATTCAGTGATGCGTGTTCATTGTGAATTTGGCTAACGAGTATCCCTCAAATCATGATGTTTTATTAGTTTTAATCCTTTCTTTACAATGATTTTTACTTTTGGCATGTCTATTTGAGTGATGTATGTAAGTTCAAATTTAGAGTTTTCAATTCTTATGGCTCAGAAAAGTTGTGACTCGTACCTATTTAAATAAAAGAAGATTGTTTAAATCGGATATTATCTTCTTATCGTGAAGGTGTATAGTAGTTTGAAAAAATGAAGCTATAATGGAAAAAGTTTTATTCTCAAATCCTTTAACATGTATGCAAAAAATCAGTAATATAGCAGTTTTTCGTAAATTTAAAAAACAATTTTATATGTTTTTGAGGTTCCATGCACAGAAAAATCAAACAGCTTCATTTTTCAAATAACAAGAAAAGAAACAGCGTGAATAGAACAATATTAGAGTACAATTTATCTGTATTGATTGCTCAACTGGCAACAGTGAGCTTGATTCCCATTTCTTCACACCGTTTACTCTAGTGTAGGTTCCTCAAACACTTTATTCACGCCTTCCTCTTGTATTAGTTTTTCATTACGTCAATGTTTCGGCGTCAATTGTCGTTAGTGAATGAGTTGTACGTCGCGCTTGGCATTAGTGTTTCGTATTTATCTATTTATTCAGTTCCCTTGCGAAATAGAATTGTCAACGTCCAAGAAAATCACGAAATAGTCCTTTAAATGTTCTACATTTGGTCATTTGATAGATTTATTACCAAATAAATTATCTACGTATGAGAATATTTTCCAATGTTGAATCTAAAAATGTTTAAGTTTGCAAAGCAAGTCAACAATACAAAGATGAGTTTTTAGTTTACAATGCAGTGACATAAAAAGTAAAAAATATTTTCAAAAAGGCGTCAATCACAGCAGCTACCTGTTATACCAGCTCATCAATAACTTATACGATAAGTATTGTAATCTAAGGAAATATTACAACCGAATCAAGAATGAACGAAATTTTAAAAATTTTTAATTAGTTTAAAGTTTAAGCAAATAAACTGTTTCCTGTCTCTCCTTGTAAGAGTATTGAATATATATAGCTCTTGGTAAAGAGAATTCACAGATCTTTACGAGTGTCCAATTTACATTATCGACAGTTAACAACTGTACATGCCATAAATCTAATAAGATTCTCATCATTGAGCAAAGATATATCTTCTTGGAGAGAAGATCTGGATTAGGAAAAATTGGTACTTTGAATAAAAAGAAAACACAAGAAAGTTTTAAAAAATTACATAAGAGAGCAAACTTAAAGATAAGAAAGCTTTTAAGCCCATTCCAGCCTTTAGGAACAAACCTAATTTTTTAAATGAATTACAGCCAAATTGTTCATTCGAGATAGGCATTGATTAATACAAGACAACCTGTTATGCAAAGAAATTTCCGTAGCTAAGCTAAAAATTACTGCATTAAATAGCTATCGCTATATAATATGGAGCAGCAAGATGATTTTGTGGACTGACTGGAAAGAATCTCAAGGGATGTGAAAATCTGTCAGTGAGAGAAATTTTCAATCAATCGATTGCACACTCTCGGAAGTGTACCAAAAAGATGTTTGAGCAAAGACCAAAGATATCTTTTAATCAAATGTAAGACAATCAAAAGTGACAAGCGTCCAAATGATTTGTTAAATCCGCCCTCCATTCAAAAATACGTTCCAGATAGTTCAGTTATACAGAGTCTTTAAACCATATGAAAATATAATGAATATGCTAGATACATTAGATGAGATTGTGATTTTGATTTTTATATGTTACATGCCAATTTTGTCTGAATTTCAGAAGATAAAAACTTTACGAACTGTCCCATTTATGCATACAAAAGCAATTTTTTTTTCAGTCATTGAAGGGAATTTATTATTTATCTAATTTGTGTCCACACCCAAAGGATTTTGATGACCGAGATTTTGGTGTGAGAAGAAGCACATAAGAGAGCTAGGTCTAAGAAAGTTTTAAAAGGCAGACGATATATTTTGACAGGTGAAACTTTGAAAAAATTGTTATTCTAGTTTATATTTTGAGGCCTCAGGCTGCAGAGAGATAATTTATTGGAGCGCAGTCAAGTGTTCTCTGCCTCTTCTTCGAAGAGTTAGTAACAAAGACATTAATTCTTTCATAAAATCAGGAGATACACCAAACTTCGATAAAACTACAAGTTCATCACAAGTTGCTACGATGCAAAACAAGCAAAAAAGATGCGTGGCATTATTGAGGGATGCTTCGATTAAAGTATATGAATCCTGCAATCAAGAAATGGCTGTATTAGTATTTGATTGAAATTCAGATATGCTTTTTTTAAAAAAAGAAATCGTATCATTCCGCTTCAATAAGAAAGACTAAAATAAAATAAGGCTTTTAAGCTAACTTGTAAACATTTTAATAAACATTTTTAAACATTTTGAAGACTTACTTTATACGACCTGTTTAAGGCACGTTTTAATCATAGAAATTATAGAACATTAAAAAAATCCAAGTTGTTACTTTTCAAAACTTGTCAAAGTGTTTCAATTTTTTCATATATTTTAAGTGATTTGCGATATTGGATGATTTACTCTAAAAAAGAAACAATTCTATTCATGCATGTTTGCACTTTTTGCACCATGATATTAAAAAACATGAGAGCATAGTTTAAAAAAAATTAATAACGAAAAGTGAAATTTTCAGTTTCTTTCGAATATTTAGACACTTTTCCCTAACATAAGATTTCATAAGAATCGAATTTTTTTTATTGTTGTTTAACTACCGAAAAATCGGCGTATAACGCGCACATATACTTTTAAGCTGCTTCTTTAAATGTTTAGGTATATTCGCCGTATAACGCGCACCCCCTTTTTTACGAAGAAATTGAAATATTAGTATATATTGCTCTCATGTTTTGAAGTCATTTATTCCAGATATTATCCCAGATTTTTGAAAAAGATAGTAAACTTCTAGAACTACAACTCTTTTGGTTCATAAGGTATGTCATTTTTTTTAAATAAACAGTATTTCGATTCATATAGTACATTTTCTTTATACTCATCTCTTTTGTAATTTTTTAAGCTATCATTTTTATATCCGGAGTATAACGCCCTTAAGCTATCTTATTTTTGGTGTTAAAAGTGCGCGCTATATGCCGGATTTTACGGTAAGTACGAATTGTAACTTTCCCGCACTATAGCTGTTGAAAAATATAAATATGAACTTTGTTGCACCACTCTAATTCTCCAGCTGGAAAAATATCATGTATGAGTTAGATTTTGTCATTAATGCCTTCAGCACGTGCATATAATTAGCTATTTAATCCCGTATTCTGATTTTTTGATGTGTCCTATGTTTTTAAAACTTATTATATGTAGCTAATTCGGGGCAAGAAACATTCCAATTCACCACTTTCGACTTTAATGTCACAGCTTATGATGCATTCTTATCAACTATTCGACAATGTAATCGGATCATCAGTAGTTGCAATCTCCATCAATGCAAGACTCAGCGAATCAATAGTGAAATCATGGAGGTCATTACCCAGACTAACCGTCAACGTTGCATGCTGCCAGAAGGCAGTGCAACTGAGGCGTGTTTGCAGTGTTGCCTGGCTCATTCAATTTATAATCTCACAAATTGGCAGAGAATTGTATTCAGTGATAAATCCCGCTTCAAATGGAGCCTCGATGACCAGTGAAAAAATGTCTGGGGAAATTAAAGACAGTGGTTGTGGATACTCATCTATTCATAGGCTCGGTAACTAAGAGGAGAGCTTAAACAGATCTCTCTCATGAGAGGGCATATATTAAAAAAAATTCGTTGACAAAAGAGAGGGCGTTTTAAAAAAAACCTCTAGGACCACAACAATAACTTACACACCACTGTGCCAACACAACAAGTATAACTACTATATACTAATTTTCACAACTCAAACAAAAATACCAATATCGCAATACATTTATACACTTCCATACAAAACTCAAAAAATCTTTCTAGTCTCTATATTGTTTACTAAATTTACCTAGTCTTTTATATTCTTATTCAACATTTTACATACAAAAACAATACTCAGTTGCTGTCCCGAAAATAATCTCAAAGAAAAAGACTCACCTTAAAAAATTTGTAGACGTAGACATAGGAACACTAGAACCCCTCTTCACACACAAAACACTTTTAAAAAAAAACCGCACTCATCACAAACTGACAGGAACTCGTGACTTCTTAAACACGGGGAACTCTTGAAAACGTCCCTCAAAACACACGGGCACATTCTAAATTTCCCGTTGATTCCCCAGGCAGGAACAGGGAGACACTTCTATCCGGCTCTTCTCACAGCTGGGGATGACCCAGGAAACATCTCATAGCAGGCACAGAAACCTCTCGGGACGTCGGCGCTCCCAAAAATCAGGCGGGCATTAACATTCTTCACATCACATTCGCACACGGCTGGCCTTCTTTCACTCTTTTCCATAAAACTATGGATTCGGGCATCCATTCACTTAAATGCCGGATCCCACCGCTGCCACCAATTTAATATATATAATATATATATAGCTGTAACGTCGTCAGTCATTCGTACACAAGAAAATTTGTTACAGCCATACTTTAATTATTTAAATAGAATTAAATAGCTTCAAAAAAAAATATTCATTAAATAGGCCAAAGCCGGGCGGACAGCTCTCATCACTGAGGTCAATCCCTAGCTTTCCGGGCTCCAGTTTTCTACTCCATGGCTCTATCTCTCCAAGTCTCTCCCTCCGTCCGTCGCTTCAGGTTTTCTTCTCGTCCGATCGTCTTTTTCGTCCCTTTTTTCCCTTCCGTCCAAATTCACCCCTTTAAACACCAGGGGCGGGTCCACCACGCGCCCCTCGTTGCCCTCCTCATTGGCAGGTCAAAAAGAAAAGGGTCGGCCTCGTCTTCCTCTATATTGGCAGGTCAAAGAAAAGGTTCGCTCCTAGCCCCCGGCCACCTGGGTGCGTCCCTCAAATTTCGCGGAAAACACGAACACATTCACCATCCGTCTCGAATCCAAGGGCGCCATAACTCACATCTATTCATCTCACACCCAAACCACTCTCAATGCATCAACTTCTATTCAAAACTTTCATAAAGGAATGCCTATCGACATCACATTCCTAGCCATTGTATATTCCAGACCAGATAGTTCGGTGCCGGTCAAGGCCAGTTAACAAACAATGACCCATGGCTACCTGCACCTGTCAGCCAACATCTGTTTGGTGATGGATGGATAGGGTGATTTCAGATGAATTGGCAGGGTGGGTTCACATCAATTGAAGACGTCACAACTCTAAAACATATTTTTTAATCCTGCACCTAATCTTAATAGCTATACACTAGGTATGGCGAATCAGTGGCACGCATGCCATCAATGGCACACGACACAATATTTTGAGCACGCCAGCATTTTATTTCAAAATAACAAAGTTTACTATGAAGTATAACGAACAAACGCAAGTGATCGGTCGCGAGGCGGTGGAGTGCAAACTCGTTTGTTACTGTTCCTCGCCTTTAGTTACGTTAGGACTACAGTTGCTTATGATACGAAATTTGCTCCACGCATATAGCATAGTCAATTTCATAGACACAACTGTATTTTAAAGTTACGGTGTTATATTTACGATTTTTAATTGTTATTTAGCATGGTTTAGCAAAAAGAAACAAAAAGTGCAAGGAGTAGTAAGGATAACAGAGAATTTCAAACTCTAGAATCTAGAAAATGTCACATAGTAGTTGCGATGAGTGTTTTTATGTTCTGGAACAGTGGTACGCAGAACATCATCTGTAAAACCGAATTTTGAAACAAATCACAAATCCTCTTTTCAAAAAAGTGAGCCACAGCAAAAATAATTGCTTAGAAACCAATTGGCAGATGATTTCTAATTCAGCTTGCATTCCACTAAAAAGTAAACATTATCAATCCTAAATAAGTTATTTGTCAACGCCACAATCTGCAACAACAGAAATTACACTCACGTTACTTTTTAATTTGAATTACACGTATAACTAAACATTTACAACTGTACAGTACCTCATGAGTGTTTTTTCGTACTAAATAAAGAGTTCTGAGTTCGTATTTAGTTTTATTATTTTCCCAATAATCACAACTCAAAATTATTTTGATCTGGCATCGTCTATACATTATTTAACAAGCGCCTCAAACCAGGGGTGCGCTCCCCTAAGGAGGCGTGATAAACTTCTAGAGGGGCGCGAACATATTGAAAAAAATCGAAACAAGATTATTATTTCGCCAAAAATTATTAATTTTTCAAAATAAAAATACATTCTGTCATAATGAAAAAAAATGCATTTACACCTCGATATATAATACACTTTATAAATGCATTCAAAGTACTGGCACAATACCAAGTTAAGAACTTTATAATTATCTTAACAATACTAAGTTAAGAACAAGTTTAAATTAATTACGAGTGACCGCATCGGGGTTGGTCATATGCTCATGTTCCAAATGCTCATCTGGTTCACAAATGGCTTATAATTAATCCCCACTGCAGATTGAAAAATTACGCGATTCACTCCCCAATGCCACTGTTTTGTACGGCGTAAAGCATATGTATGTATATATGTATTGACGGATGAGAAAGGGAAAATAAGAAAAATTCTCTGGAAATATAAGTAAATCCATCTCAAGGTATAGTCATTTACGTATTCCAAAGTCTTCAGAATAATTTTATGATAGTAGTGAACATATTTTGTTATCGCATATATACGTCCAAGTAATTTACGCACTGGCTGAGCGGTAATATTTATATACGCCGGTGGTGAAGAGGTTAAAGTCGTATTGTAGCTTTAGCGTCAAAGTATCGTATTGTCGAATTCATATCGTTATTGTATGGAAGGGGTGATAAAAATTGTGATTGCATATTGGGTCGCAAATATTATTTATTTCCTGATATATCGAGCAAAAAGGGGAAGTGTGACGTCTTCAGACATTATTAACCTTACCTTTTAGACTTCAGCCTGGAAAAGCTAACTAAAGACTGGGCTCCATATTAGATTCGTTTTTTCGCTAATGGATTTCTCATTTAGTGAATAATGCATTTTCTTTCGTTGTTTGTTGAATTATTCAGAATTTCTCCATTTATATATGTGTGTCTGTGTGTACAAGCACAAATCAATGAATCTATCTTTCCCTTAGCCTATCTTTCCTTATCTTATCAGTCTATTCATCCATCCATCCTGCCATCTAGGTTTGTTTGCAAGATATCAGGTGTCCACACGGACAGTTGTGATTGTGTTTGCCGGACCATGAACTGTCAACATGGCGATTACTGTTGGAATTTTTTTTTCCTGACGCTACAGCATTGACAAATGAGACCTATAGTGGTATTAGAATATTTGTTACGGACACAGAAATTGTGGCACGTTGTCTTATATAATGACGACTTACAACTGTTAGTCGGAATCAAACCTCACTCTATGAGCCCAGAATAGGTGGACATTTCCTGTCAATCACAACGACCTGGTTTACTGCCAAGACATTTTGGGGTGACCGCCTTGGAAGATTACTGAACTGTCAACATGGCGATTACTGGAATTATTTTTTCCGACGCTACAGCATTGACAAATGAGACCTATAGTGGTGTGAGTTAGAAGATGAGCATGGACACAGAAATTGTGGCACGTTGTCTTATATAATGACGACTTACAACTTGTTAGTCGGAATCGGAACTCAATTATGAGTCTAGAATAGGGGTGGACATTACGTCAATCACAATCGACTGGTGGACTGCCAAGACATTTTTGGGGTGACCGCCTGAAGATTACTGAACTGTCAACATGACGATTACTGTTGGAATTATTTTTTTCCTGACGCTACAGCATTGACAAATGAGACCTATAGTGGTGAGTTAGAAGATGAGCATGGACACAGAAATTGTGGCACGTTGTCTTATATAATGACGACTTACAACTTGTTAGTCGGAATCGGAACTCAATTGGCGCCCAGAATAAGGCGGACATTTCGTCAATCACACCCACTGGTTTACTGCCAAGACATTTTTGGGGTGACCGCCTGAAGATTACTGAACTGTCAACATGGCGATTACTGTTGGAATTTTTTTTTCCCTAACGCTACAGCATTGACAAATGAGACCTGTAGTGGTGAGTTAAAAGAAGAGCATGGACACAGAAATAGTGGCACGTTGTCTTATAATGATGAATTACAACTTGTTAGTCGGAATCGGAACTCAATCATGAGTCTAGAATAGGGGTGGACATTGCGTCAATCACAATCGACTGGTGGACTGCCAAGACATTTTTGGGGTGACCGCCTGAAGATTTCTACTGAACTGTCACTACGGCGATACTGTTGTAGTTTTTTTTTTCCCTAACGCTACAGCATTGACAAATGAGACCTATAGTGGTGAGTTAAAAGAAGAGCATGGACACAGAAATAGTGGCACGTTGTCTTATAATGATGAATTACAACTTGTTAGTCGGAATCGGAACTCAATCATGAGTCTAGAATAAGGGTGGACATTGCGTCAATCACAATCGACTGGTGGACTGCCAAGACATTTTTGGGGTGACCGCCTGAAGATTACTAAACTGTCAACATAGCGATTGCTGTTGTAGTTTTTTCCCTGACGCTACAGCATTGACAAATGAGACCTATGCGGTGAGTTAAAGCGAAGAGCATGGACATAGAAATAGTGGCACGTTGTCTCATATAATGATGAATTCTGCTAAACTTGTTAGCGGAATCGGAACTCAATCATGAGTCTAGAATAGGGTGGACATTGCGTCAATCACAATCGACTGGTGGACTGCCAAGACATTTTTGGGGTGACCACCTGAAGATTACCAGTTAGTAACATATACCGACGTATTCAAGATTGGCTGACAGTGAACAGACTAAGTCTTCTACAGATTATAACAATGACATGAACAGGTTTTATTTTTAAGGTATCCAACTACGTTCGGAACCGTGATTTTGCAAAAGCGTATAAATGGATAATATTTATAATATTTAGTGTCACTTGGATTAGAAAATGTATATAAAATTGTTTTAGTAAATATTATTACAATAAAAAAAAATTATTTAAGCATAATATTTTAACAAAAATGAACATAGGCGAATGATCCATTTTCAAAATATTCCCTTTGTGAAAAAATGCTTCTATTATAAAATATTTTGCCTGTCTATAGCCTGTGACCTCTTACAGAGGCTCAACTAGAATTTTTTGAAATATATAACTTAGAAGTGGGTTTATCCAGTTTTACGACACAACAGAGAGGGGATAAATTTAAGAAAACGCCGATAATTATTTCAAATGGTTGTAACTCTGAAAGTAATGTGAATTTTTCAAAAATCATAGTTGAGCCTCTGTACAGAGGTCTGAGCTATATACAGGGAAAATATTATTATAATACAAGCATTTTTCACAAAAGGAGAACGTTTTGTAAAAAGGTTATTCTAAGTTAATTTTTTGCCGAAATATTGTATTTAAATAATTTTTTTTGTCAAAATGTCCTTAAAACAATTTTATACATGTATTTTAATCTAAGTGACGCTAAATATCATGAAAATTATCCATTTATGTGCCTTTTTAAAATCACGGTTCCGAACGTAGTCGGACATTTTAATGCATTTTGAATTATTTCGGAACAAATGCACCATTTGATATTATATTTGTGACTGTTCTTATTATGTTAAATCTCTTTGCTTTTGCTTAACCTTTGTTCTACCGCATACTGATTATCAAAAGTTTTTTCATGCAATATATTTTTTTTAATTACTGCATGGAAAATGGATAAATACATAAACAAAATACTCAATTTGGGAAATTTAATCCGTTAGAGCTAATTAATACTCACTAAAGATATTCAACTGTAAAATTAATTATGTACACTGTTCAATTAAAATAAATTGTCAAATCGTTTTCTCAGGTCTTCATTAACATACAAAAAAATAAGACACTTTTTCACATTAACTACTTTTTCGGAACAAAAGTGACGATCTTCGCAATCCACTGAAAATGCAACTTCTGCTATAAAACTATTCGCCTTCCCCGTTAAAATGCTCATAATTGAACCCGTGTTGCCATATATCTTCGAAGAGTGGACTTAAAAGAATATTCCTGCGAAGTATCGTCAGAGTATTTGTAAAAATGGTTTTATTCTTTTTAATGTTAAAGTGATAGTACTTATAAGTACCGTCAGTAGATAAAGGATTAAGACCAGTCATAAAAGCGTAAGCTTATTTTATTGTAATTATGTTGGTAAGTACATATTTCGTACTTATTATTAAGTTAAATATCGTAGACCTCTTTCTTGCCTTACGACACCTACGCCACAGGGTGGACCGCAACACCTTTGAAAATCAAAAAGTAGCCTGCAATCTCGAAAGTTCACCCCGGTATGTAGAGTGAGAATATTACGTCGCACTGTTCAGCGACACGAGGGCTTTTGGCGACGGACCACGTAATTTTGAACCAAGGTCAAGTGACGTGGACGACACCTGAGCTGGCACCCCCCTCTCCTATTTACCACACCACACCACAACAACGGGAGGACGTTTCAGCTCTCGACAGATTAAACGGGCGTCGCTGCCCTACACGGAGGGTCTTTAGTAGTACTGGGCTTAAATTCGTGACAAGGCCAGCCACGATCCGATGTCTTGACCACTCGGCTACCGCGGCCACCCCCTGGTATAGAAAAACCTATAGATATACCATATATATGCGTTCACAGACACCCACACATAGGTACACATACTAAAGACGGAAAAGTCACTATAATAAAAATAAACACATTCCCCCTCCCCCTCTATTTTCAAGAGATTTCCTTTTTAGATTGAGTATTCTTTCAATAGATGGGTATTTCAGTCATAAAATAATTGAATTACATCTTTCGTATAGATGCCATTTTCCTTGTTTAAAACCCCGTTTGCCCAATGGAGGGTGTTGATTGCAATAAATACAGATGAGACAGACTTTAATGTATCTTGTTATCAAATATAAGTTTTATTGGTATATTAATAGTATCAACAAACAAGTAATATAAAAAAAAATTTTAAGTCAATTCCTACTTAGATCAACAAAGTAAAATTTTATTTTAGATACTTTTTAGTAAATAGTTACAATTAATATAAATATGTATATACATAGGACAGAATCACAACATTAAGTGGTAACTTATTTTTACTAATTATCATTAAAGTATCGTATTGTCATCCAAACTGAATGCTTTAAAACGTGAGAAAAAAACCTTTTCAAGTTTTGACACAAGTCTCTAAAAATGAAACCAACGTGGATGTATCTGTAATTCTTTAAATAATTAGTTTCAGTCAATTAATTATAATTAAATTATCGTATTTTTATCCAAAACAATAGTGTATAGAAAATTTCAGCTCAAAATGAGCGCTTTAAAATGTGAGAAAAACCTTCCCAAGTTTTCTTCACACAAGTCACAAAAATGATGCCAATGTGATTGTATTTGAAATTTTTTAAATAATTAGTTTTAATCAATTAATTTTATTTTAATTATAATTAAAATTATTGTATTATGTCATCCAAAACAATCATGTATATATAAAATTTCAGCTCAATTGTGCGCTTTAAAATGCATTTTATTAACGATTGAAAATTTCACCAAGATAAATAAATATATAGAGAGTGTGAGTTAATAGTAGGAATTGAAAAATTCATACCATATGCTATGAAAATGTTCGAATTTTCTTTTTTCAAATATTTTGTTATTTTAATTATTTTAACTCAGAATTTATTTTAACAAAATTCACGGTATGTCGAGATAGTATGTGTTGCGCAGTGTTCTTGAGATATTGCTCTGTCAATGCTATAATATTCTGGAACTTTGTTTTCAAGAATGATTTCTCCTTTTCCCACTGATTTCCTTCATAGAAATTACAGTTACAGAGTTTTAACCTTGACTTTTAGTTTTTGTCTTGTCATGATATTTTGAATATGGCTTTTTCTTTTCTTTTTCTTTTTCTTTCTTTTCTGTTTTTCAAAAATTCTTCTTTTTTCTATTATCATCTGGGAAAATTTGCGTCAATTCATACTCAATAATGTTTTCAGAATTTGTTACAGAATCATTACTTGTTGTGTTTCAGTACATTTGCAGCTTAGGACTATTATCACGTAGACTTATAAATATTCTACTAAACAAAATTAAAGATATTAATAAAATTAATACAATTCTTCACTTCTGGAATGTTACAAAGTGAAGTTATTACTGCTACCGTTTCGCTCATGTTTCACACACACGCTTTTTAAAAAATTCTACATGAGAGATTGATTTGACTTGAATATATATATATATACTAAAAGTAAAAAATATAATTGAGATTTTGAAAATATTAAAAACAAGTAATATAAAAAAAAAATTTAAGCCAATTCCTACTTAGATCAACAAAGAAAATTTTTTATTTTAGCTACTTTTTATTAAATAGTTACAATTAATACAAATATGTATATACATAGGACAGAATCACAATATTAAGTGGTAATTAATTTTTATTCATCATCATTAAAGTATCGTATTGTCATCCAAAACAATCGTTTATATAAAATTTCAATTCAACTGAATGCTTAAAATGTGAGAAAAAAACCTTTTCAAGTTTTGATACAAGTCATCAAAAGGGTCGCTAAGTCGCCAAAAATGTTGCCAACGTGGCTGTATTTGTAACTCTTTGAATAATTAGTTTTAATCAATTAATTTTTATTAATTATAATTAAATTATTGTATTGTCATCCAAAATAATCATGTATATAAAATTTCAGCTCAATGGAGCGCTTTAAAATGTATTTTATTAACGATTGGAAATTCCACCAAGATAAATAGATATAAAGAGAGTGTGACCTAATAGTAGGAATTGAATAATACCACATAAAATAAAAATTTTTTAGAGGTTTATAAACTGAAGTATGTGTCCTTTACCTCAGAAGCTTCAATTGCATTTACAGGTACGCTATTGATATTTAAGACCAAAAAAGGATTTGAATATTCACATACCTTAATATGACTTATCCGAGATTGAGAGTACGAAAAGGCTTCTGTGAACACCTGTTTGATTTTACTTTCATGTCTGTTGGAATGCCGGCGATACCCCCTCCCCTCCGTGAGTCTTTTCATTTCACAGATCTTTGATACAAAATTCTTTTTGTATAAAAGAGGAGGTTTTGAACATTTACATTGTGTTGAATTTCAAGAAATATATTATGTTGCAATATGATTTAATGCATTACATTTGACTTAAGTTATAGTAGAGTTTATGATCTTTTTCAATGTATCTTTTGCCTTCTCCTCTTGGTCCTTTTTTTTCTGATTTTTTTTTTAAAATATATATACTCCATCATAAAGCTTTAATTTAGTAATTTGCTTAGTAAAGTATGGCGAATTCCTTACGTTTCTTGCTCAATAACTTGTGTGTGTGTTTTTTTTTACAGCATTAAGCCCATTTTTAGTAATTCTTCATCTAATAATTTCAGTTTTTAGTTAGAAATAGTGTAATTTGACAGTAATAAAATATATTGATAATAATCTATCTAATTTAATTCAAACGTCAAACTTTGGTAGCGAGAGATGCCACCAGATGGGGCCCCACTGAAATGGCTTTCACTTGTGGAGATTTGACGTTTTTGCATAGACTTGTTTGCGAAAATGCAGCCCATTAAAAAAAACAATCTATCTAATATTTATATTTTTGTTTTGCAAACCTTATTTTTATATAATTCAGTTTTTTGACAGAAATTTTGAAAAATGTATTCAACATGCTTTAGCGGTAGCCAAGTGGTATAGGTATCGGATCGTGGCTTGCCTTGTCACGAGTTCGAACCCAGTACCACTAAAGACCCACCGTGTAGAGCAGCGACGCACGTTAAATCGTTTAGGAGAGCTGAAACGTCCTCCCGTTGGTGGTGTGGTAGTTAGGAGAGGGGGGGTGCCAGTTTCAGGTATCGTCCACGTCACTTTCGACCATGGTTCGTACCACGTGGTCCGTCGCCAAAAGCCCTCGTGTAGCTGAACAGTGCGACGTTAATAATCAATCAATCAACATGCTTTAACTCGATTTTATGTATCTTAAATATGTTCGTAGTTCATTAGCTTTAATAAAACTCTTGAAATATATAAAATAAATGGAGGAATAGTTGATTGAGAGTAAAATGTATTTAAATTAAATTTTGTTAATAAATATTTGTCACCAGCACAAACGAAATGTTGACGAAATCTTTACTACTTTAATCTCCCAGGGTACAACCTCTGAGCCAAAAAAACAAATATTCCAACGCATAACCCCTTTGGAAACAAATTAAATAAAATTCCAACCCCGTAATATTATTTATAAAGGAATGGGCTTCAGAAAAGTATAAAATGTTTAAAATATAATCATAATTTTAAAAATTATAAACATATGAAAATAAAAGAAACATTTTTATAAGAAATATTAATTAAGTTTTACGTTGCGCACGCTACTTTATAAAATAGTAGCTTTAATTATACTGGCAATAAAATGATTTATAAAGTTAAATGTATCCTTATTACACTGTAGTAATTTTATATTAGTATAATAATAAATTATATTTTTTAAAAAATAAAAAAATTAAATTTTCAAAATTTTTAAAAAATTTCGATATTTTTCAAATATTTTGAAATACGCGCGCGTGAAAGATATATTATACTTAAATGATGTAGGGTTTAAAGAGTATGATACATTTTATATAATTCTATGAAATTTTATACTTCAGAGGTTACTATTTTAGAAAATATCGTGTGCAACGCAAAAATATTTTAATATTTATTACATATTTTCATATGCTTATAATTTTTTAAATTATGATTATATTTCAAACATCTTGTACTTTTTTGGAGCCATAATCCTTTGTAAATAATGTGTAAAAGATTCGAATTATTTAATTTAAATTTAATAGAATTATGCTGTTTGAATATTGTTTATACTTTCACCCCTCGAGAAAAAGTTAACACCCCTGAGACCTCTCTTAACATTTGTGAATACACTTATCTGAAATTGTTCAATAAATTTATGTGTCACTCGGAGGGAATTTTAAATATTTACACAGTTATCACACACAACATATACAAATAAGAAAAGAATTCAGGATAGCTCACAACGAATTCATTATCTGACGAAAAATACCCCTAATTTTACGAATGTGGCTGGTATACTCTGTAACGTCGTCAGTCATTCGTACACAAAGGTACCCCAGAGTTATTACAGCCATACTTAAATACAAATAGAATTAAATAGCTTCCAAAAAAAAATATCTACTAAATAGGCCAAAGCCAAGTGGACAGTCTTCATCACTGAGGGGTCAATCCTCTGGGCTTCTTTCCTGGGCTCCAGTTTACTCCATGGCTCTATCTCCAAGTCTCTCCCTCCGTCCAAGCCGCTTCAGGTTTTCTCGTCCGATCGTCTTTTCGTCCCTTTTTTTTTCCCTTTCTCCGTCCAAATTCACCCCTTTTAAACACCAGGGCGGGTCCACCACGCGCCCCTCGTTCTCCCCATTGGCAGGTCGTACAGTGCTGGTCGGCCTCGTCTTCCTCATTGGCAGGTCAAAGAAAAAGGTCTGCCCTAGCCCTCAAATGCACCTGGTGTCCCTCAATTTCGCGGAAAACACGAACACATTCACCATCCGTCTCGAATCCAAGGCGCCATAACCTCACACATCTATTCATCTCACACCTGGGCTTCACAACCCCACTCTCAATGCATCAACTTCTATTCAAACTTTCATAAAGGAATGCCTATCGACATCGACATTCCTTAGCCATTGTATATTCCAGACCAGATGTCTGCGCCGGTCCAAGGCCAGTTAACAAACAATGACCCCATGGCCACCTGCACCTGTCATCCAACATCTGTTTAAGGATGATGGATAGGGTGATTTCAGATGAATTGGCAGGGTGGGGTTCACATCAATTGGAAGACGTCACAACTTATTCCTTCCCCTGAAAAGGTCCATTTCACTGGACCGTTTCCCTGGCCTCAGGCTAGTCTAGTTCTTAATATTTCACTTTGTCGGTCTTATCAATGAGACTGACCAGACAGCAATCCAAGTAATAAATACAATCAAAAGTAAAATAAATAAATAAATCCAAAAATTCTATAAAACATTCACTTTACAACTAAAATTTAAATCCCAAAATCTGATTCTTTTTCCCTTTCTGTGGTTACATCACACCTTAAATTTTCAGGAGTTTTAAAGAAGTTAAATTAAATCATCATATTTCACTAATTTAATACATCAAATCGCTCAATCAATTGTGTTAAAACATCTGTGAGATTCACCGTACTAAGAGACACAAAAGGATTAATAACACATTATAACCCTCCAATCTTACACACACACCAACACTCATACTCCCAAGGAGACACCACACCTAGCACAAATCCAAAGAAATTACTTATTCCCATCTACTTATTCCAACGATATTAACTAAACAAAATAAACACCTAAATTCCAAGCTTTACAAACAACATTACAACATTTTTTTAAATTAAGAAGTTTAAAACAAGACTTTCTAAATTAAGTTAAATTTTGGCTTTCGGTAGGCATTCTCACAACCATTATGGCAAGTCATTCCACACCGGTATTGTCTTCCATTACGTTAGAAATTGAGGAAAATTAGACACTTTAATTGGGAATATAATTAACATACTTCCATTAGCTCATGCAATGAATTTACTAAGTCTATTATGTGCATGGAACAAATTTTCCGACGGTTTCATTCTTTCCTTTGGTCGATCTGACTTCCGACCCAATCCAACTCAACCACTTTAATACAAGCTGCTTTACACGATTTTTCCAAATCTGCATCAGAATGTCTATATCGACCATTCGTGATACATCAATCTGCTCTAACCATCCCATAACCAGCGTCACAACTACATCCATAAGAAGAAGCGCATACAAACTTAAACCTCACTTTCTTAATAATGTACATGCCAAATGTATATAACGCTGTGGCATACTTCGATAACTCATCATGAGAGAACGACGAAAAATACCACTTCCACAAATCCAGTACACAGTGACCCACGATACCGCGCTATTCTTTCTACCAAACCTTCCATTTTTAATAAAAGATAAATTTCGGCTCGCGTCACCTGGTTCAAATTCCTAAACTTATTACATTTAATACGTGGATAAGGGTATCGGCTCACTCTTTCTAACCAAACAACGGGCAGAGTACGGTTCGACTGCCCCATCCCGTTTACATCTAAATCCGAAAGATACTCTGTATCTTCTCGTAGCGAATTAATTAACATCTGGGATGTACAACAAGTTTTAATTTTGAACGGCTTTCCCGTATTTAAACTACTATCCTTCTGCCTTAAAGAAATCATCTCGTGATATGAAAGAAACCTTTTCTTCTTTTAACACATGGATCAATAAGTCCCGAGACTAACAATGAAACAACATTTTTTGGGTATGTGTAAATTTTTTTATTCATCAACATAATCACCTTAGGGTGATACAATCGTTCCACACAACGCTTTTCCAATTTTTCAATACCATGTTTATAAAAAATTATCTTTCGCTTCCAAACTAAGCTTCAGTTTCACATGACCTCATTTGAGCCAAATCTTTTTCCCTGAGCATTTTTTAAGATCAGCAAAGAGCCAGTAGTCACTGGGGACTAAATCTGGCGAGTATGGGGGTGGGGAAGCAGATCAAAGCCCAATTCGTTCACTTTTGCCATTGTTTTCATCGACTTGTTGCATGGTGCATTGTCTTAGCAGTGATTTTTCTTCTGCATGTGTGGTCGTTTTTGCGATTTCCTCCATCAAACGCACCAGCAAGTCAATATAATAATCACTGTTAATCGATTTACCTTTTCGAGGTAGTCAATGAAAATCACGCCATGCGTATCCCAAAAAACTGACGCCATGATTCTATCAGTTGACTGCTGCGTTTTCGACGCTTCGACGGCTTTCGCCAGCTGTGCGCCACCAGATGACCGCCGCTTCGACTCTGGAGTGTAGTGATGTATCCATAGTTTCGTCCATGGTCACGTAACGACGCAAGAAATCTTTTGTTGGTGAGTAAATAGCGATAAAACAGCTTTCTGAATCATCGACTCGTTGTTCTTTTGTTCCATCGAAAGCAATCGCGGCACCCACTTGGAAAACCTTTTTCATGCCTTTCGCTAATTTTCATGGAGGATAGTAAATACACTTCTATATGATATCTGTGTCATCTCAGCAATCTCACGGAGCTTCACTTTTACGATCTTTCATTATAATTTTTGTCACTTCACCTCACATTTCCGGTGTGACGGCTTCCACAGGTCTACCCGAGCGTTCCGCGTCATTTGTGTCGGTACGACCACGTTTAAACTCTGCAAAACGACGTACCGCTACTTTGATGGACAAGAGTCCGCAACATTTTTCGTCCATTGTTTCGCTTGCACGGTGTTTTACCCATTAAAACAATGTTTTATCAGAACACGAAACTCGTTTTTCCATTTTTTAAACAACAAACTACAAAACGACTTTACTCCAACCTTCGATAACTCAGCTGTTTCTATCCGGATCGACTTAAAAATTTTTGACACGTTTCAAGCAAAGGTTAGTAATTTTAGAAAGACCTGGTTACTGGTTTACTACGAGCGCCATCTCTGGTTAGTCTCGACCTCATTGATCCGTTAGTGTTAATCATTCTAAATAGTTACTTGATCAGGCGGTAATTTAAAATACAGTTGACTTTCCTTAAAACACCCTGAAAGTTAAACTATAACAGCTTTACCGAATAGTATACCCTGAATCTTTCCCTATTCCCTTCGAGCTATTTTTCCTCAAACTGGGCCTCTGCCGGGCCTCCGGCTTCTTACGGCATGTAGTTTTATTAAATTGGAGACGATAAATATACGCTATCTCTTTCGCTGGTAAATCCATTCCTAACCCTACCCTGAACTAAAAGCTAGACCTATTATCCGTCTCTAAACTGTTCCTATCAAAACCTTTGGTTCTGAGAGAGCAAACGCATTGTTAACTCACTTCTCAAACCTCTACACATCAGCGCTTTACACGTTTTCTTTTTCCTTTTGATAACCGTCTCTGCTATCTCAGCCATGATTCCGAATATCTTCATGATTCACTGTTAACTGCTGCTCACCACCCATTAACGTCATACTGGTATCTCCTTTCTCGCATTCCCTATCACCACTCACAAATTTCGGGGTTCACTATCCTTTCTTCTATCAATTCTAAAGAATCAGCTCCTATTTCATTAGAATTTATTACCCGCTTCTTGGTAATAATAAAGTGATTGATTTAACACTTTCTACCTGTAAAAGGCTCCAGTTCCCTTGCACAATGACCAATTCTATCCACATTGGATTTTTCCCCTTTTTTTCAACCATAAACTTGCTATCCTTTTCTGTTCCTATCCCCTTACTCAGAAGGGGGAAAACGTCTGTCCTTCTCACTGGGGAACAATTCTCCTTTCGAAATCACCAGACATGGCGTTCTCCACTGCTTATTAACAACCTGGTTAAATAACGACTCACACTTATTAACCGGTTCACTAACTTGCAGGTACGTTTTCCTTGACACACAATAAACATTTGCGAGATTGTTAGTCCTATTCCCCTGACTTCAATTCATTTTCGTTTAACTTACTTCTGTGTTGAGCTCTTAGTTTCTTCTAACTCAAATTCTCTAGCTAGTCTACGCTTTTCTCAAATTCCTAATTTCCCGTCTTAATTTCCTGTCTTTTCGCTTTTCGCGTTCCTCCAAAATACCCTCTAACAAATATTTAGCTGCTTCATCAGTATAGTATTTACTTTGGACAAATTCCCTTCTCTTTATAAATTTCCATCCTAGTTAAAGTAATATCAACTTCTACCCCTAATTTTCGCAAAACTTCTAACATTACGCCTTTTCTTTTCTTAACAGAAACGCCATGATGCACTACACACAAACCACAAATCTAAACTTAATCGTTACAAAAATTATACACAGACTCAAGGTAAACTAACAATACACCAGTAGGACCTAGATTTAACTATATTTTACAAATGTGCGCAACCTAAAAACCAACACAATAACCTGCTCAACCTTGTACCCCACACAACTAGTATATAACTACTTCGTATACTAAATTTCACAAATCTAAAACCACAAATAATATCCTACACAATATTGTAATTAAACACCACTAGTATAACTACTGTGTACTAAATTTCACAAATCCAAGACCACAACAATAACTTACACACCACTGTGCCAACACAACAAGTATAACTACTATATACTAATTTTCACAACTCAAACAAAAATACCAATATCGCAATACATTTATACACTTCCATACAAAACTCAAAAAATCTTTCTAGTCTCTATATTGTTTACTAAATTTACCTAGTCTTTTATATTCTTATTCAACATTTTACATACAAAAACAATACTCAGTTGCTGTCCCGAAAATAATCTCAAAGAAAAAGACTCACCTTAAAAAATTTGTAGACGTAGACATAGGAACACTAGAACCCCTCTTCACACACAAAACACTTTTAAAAAAAAACCGCACTCATCACAAACTGACAGGAACTCGTGACTTCTTAAACACGGGGAACTCTTGAAAACGTCCCTCAAAACACACGGGCACATTCTAAATTTCCCGTTGATTCCCCAGGCAGGAACAGGGAGACACTTCTATCCGGCTCTTCTCACAGCTGGGGATGACCCAGGAAACATCTCATAGCAGGCACAGAAACCTCTCGGGACGTCGGCGCTCCCAAAAATCAGGCGGGCATTAACATTCTTCACATCACATTCGCACACGGCTGGCCTTCTTTCACTCTTTTCCATAAAACTATGGATTCGGGCATCCATTCACTTAAATGCCGGATCCCACCGCTGCCACCAATTTAATATATATAATATATATATAGCTGTAACGTCGTCAGTCATTCGTACACAAGAAAAATTTGTTACAGCCATACTTTAATTATTTAAATAGAATTAAATAGCTTCAAAAAAAAATATTCATTAAATAGGCCAAAGCCGGGCGGACAGCTCTCATCACTGAGGTCAATCCCTAGCTTTCCGGGCTCCAGTTTTCTACTCCATGGCTCTATCTCTCCAAGTCTCTCCCTCCGTCCGTCGCTTCAGGTTTTCTTCTCGTCCGATCGTCTTTTTCGTCCCTTTTTTCCCTTCCGTCCAAATTCACCCCTTTAAACACCAGGGGCGGGTCCACCACGCGCCCCTCGTTGCCCTCCTCATTGGCAGGTCAAAAAGAAAAGGGTCGGCCTCGTCTTCCTCTATATTGGCAGGTCAAAGAAAAGGTTCGCTCCTAGCCCCCGGCCACCTGGGTGCGTCCCTCAAATTTCGCGGAAAACACGAACACATTCACCATCCGTCTCGAATCCAAGGGCGCCATAACTCACATCTATTCATCTCACACCCAAACCACTCTCAATGCATCAACTTCTATTCAAAACTTTCATAAAGGAATGCCTATCGACATCACATTCCTAGCCATTGTATATTCCAGACCAGATAGTTCGGTGCCGGTCAAGGCCAGTTAACAAACAATGACCCATGGCTACCTGCACCTGTCATCCAACATCTGTTTGGTGATGGATGGATAGGGTGATTTCAGATGAATTGGCAGGGTGGGGTTCACATCAATTGAAGACGTCACAACTCTAAACATATTTTTAATCCTGCACCTTAATCTTAATAGCTATACACTAGGTATGGCGAACCAGTGGCACGCATGCCATCAATGGCACACGACACAATATTTTGAGCACGCCAGCATTTTATTTCAAAATAACAAAGTTTACTATGAAGTATAACGAACAAACGCAAGTGATCGGTCGCGAGGCGGTGGAGTGCAAACTCGTTTGTTACTGTCTTGCCTTAGTTACGTTATGGACTACAGTTGCTTATGATACGAAATTTGTCTACGCATATAGCATAGTCAATTTCATAGACACAACTGTATTTTAAAGTTTATTTGTGTTATATTTACGATTTTTAATTGTTATTTAGCATGGCTAGTTTAGCAAAAGAACAAAAAGTGCAAGATAGTAAGGATAACAGAGAATTTCAAACTCTAGAATCTAGAAAATGTCACATAGTAGTTGCGATGAGTGTTTTTATGTTCTGGAACAGTGGTACGCAGAACATCATCTGTAAAACCGAATTTTGAAACAAATCACAAATCCTCTTTTCAAAAAAGTGAGCCACAGCAAAAATAATTGCTTAGAAACCAATTGGCAGATGATTTTAATTCAGCTTGCATTCCACTAAAAGTAACATTATCAATCCTAAAATAAGTTATTTGTCATCCACACACACAATCTGCAACAACAGAAGTTACACTAATGTTACTCTCTTTAATTTGAATTACACGTATAACTAAAACATTTACAACTGTACAGAACCAAGAGTATTTTTTCGTAGTAAATAAAGAGTTCTGAGTTCGTATTTAGTTTTATTATTTTCCCAATAATCACAACTCAAAATTATTTGACGGCACGTCTATACATTATTTAACAAGCGCTTCTCAAACTGTGGGGTGCGCTCCCCTAAGGAGGCGTGATAACCCTAGGAGGGGGGCGCGAACATATTGAAAAATCGAAAACAAGATTATTTCAAAAAATTATTAATTTTTTCAAAATAAAAAATACATTCTGCCATAATGAAAAAAAAATGCATTTACACTGATATAATACACTTTTATAAATGTATCAGTACTGCACAATACTAAGTTAAGAACTTTATAATTATCTTAACAATACTAAGTTAAGAAACAAAATTTTTAAAATTAATTAAAACGAGGTGACCGCATCGGGGTTGGTTTCATATTAAATTTATCAAAACTACACTTATCTGGATCATTTGTATGGCTTATAATTAATCCCTGACTGCAGATTGAAAATTACGCGATTCACTCCCCAATGCCACCGTTTTGCACGTATGCAAGCATATGTATGTATATATGTATTGACGGAAGGAGAAAGGGAAAATAAGAAAATTCTCTGAAATAAAGTAAATCCATCTCAAGGTAAGGTCATTTTATTGCATTCCAAAGTCTTCGAATAATTTTATGTATAGTAGTGAACATATTTCGGAAAGACGTATATATACGTCCGGGGCAATTTACGCACTGGCTGAGCGAGACATTTATATACGCCGGTGGTGAAGAGGTTAAAGTCGTATTGTAGCTTTAGCGTCAAAGTATCGTATTGTCGAATTCAGTACATCGTTATTGTATGGAAGGGGGCGTGATAAAAATTGTGATTGCATATTGGGTCGCAAATATTGAAAGTTTGAGAAGCACTGTATTAAACACTTTTTTGGGAAAAAAATGGCACTTGATCTGTAAAGGTTCGCCACCCTGAGCTATACTCAGGGCCGATCCTAGGGTATTGGCCGCCCTCGTGCAAACACCTAATGTGCCGCCCCCCTAGAGAATTTTTCATGTTTTGAGTAATACTTAACATTGACGTTAAAAACTCATCTACTTATATAAGAATAAAAAGTAAAACACACTAATAAGAACTTCACAATTTTTGGTCAGGTAATGAGTTATATAATAGCGACAAAAATACTTAAAAATAATAAACTGACTAAAACATAACCTTAAAATAAAAATGAACATTTAAAAATTATAAAGGCAAAAAAAAAAACAAAAAAAACAGAATTTACTCAAAAAATAAATAAAATAAGGCACAAATCACGTGAAACGAAAGTATATAGATCAGTCCCTCTACTAAGACTAAGTAATAAACTATACTTTAAAATCCGGTGTATAACGCACACTTTTAACTCAAAAAATAAGACCGAAATTTACGGGTGCGCCTTATACGCCGCGTATAAAAATGAGAGCTTTAAAAATACAAAAAGATGAGCATAGAAAAAGATCAGACTTTTTCATATATCGAAATACTATTTCTGTGAAAGAAATAACATTCCTTATGAACTTAAAGGCTTGTAATTCTGAAAGTACACTATTTTTTACTAAAGCTTGGAATAATACTCGAATAAAAGACTTCAAAACATAAGATCACTGCTCACATGCATTTCAGGTTCCTTCGTAAAAGAGGGTGTGCGTGTTATACGCGCGCGCGCGGCGAATATGTGTAGGGGCACGTTATACGCCGGATTTTACTGTAACTATAAAATGACTTTTTTTTGGCTTTTAAATAGGGGTTAAACAATTTTCTATTTGGTTAATATAGGCTGGGGTTTTTCGTTAATCAATTTTTTCAGTAATTTTGATTAATTTTAAAAGTTCCAAATTCGAAAGGTTTTTCTTTGTAAAAAAAACATTTTTTTTCACAAAACACCATTACCAGGAAAAATATCTTTGAATGAAGTTATTTCATTGAAGAGCTGTATACCATCTATATCTTAATTTGGAATTTCTTTTTTATTTTCTCTTATTGTTCCAGCAATAAGGTTTTATTTTTCTTTTCAAAAGTTCATCTGAAAGTGGATAAGGTATGTACCAGTTGTCTCCTTTAAAGTCACGTTCTTCCCAAATTTTTATGTGTTTATACATATAAAGCATTTATTTCCAACTGTGTCTCCCTCTTCTAAATCTGGAACGATTTCAGTGGAGGAATCATATTTGCTGTTATACACTTCATCATTTGATTCTTCCTCATCATAATCACGAACAGAATTTCTTCATCCGAAAATGCTGTTGTATACTATCTCTCTCTCTCTCTGTTAAATACTGTATCTATTAAATTACTTAAATATCACATTTCTTCATTATAACTCCAATAATACACCATAGCATAAAGAAGATTTAAAACGTGCTCATGCATTCAGAACTGTAACGGCGATTCACGCGCAGGGTATGACATACTCGAAGAGGAAGTATCCAAAAATATATATTTAGAATTTGCCTACAAGCTAAGGCCCCTCAAAGGATATGTGACCTTAAAGTCAGCTACACGAGAAACTATACATTTTCCAAAAAAGGTGTAGAAGGAGCGTTGAAAAAAGGTAGACGATGGATATGACATACTCTGCGCGGGAAGTGCCGGGTTAAAATTGAGAAAGATCTCTGACCTGATGCATTCCATATATCGGTATAGTTAAAAATATTTATAAAGTATCTCTACATTAGGGAAAGTCGAGACTATTTCTTTTACAACTTCGATGCTTGGACAAACCTCGAGTCTGCCCGAGGGACGATTTCCAATTCCGAGTCATATAATTTATTTCTCTGCAGCAGTGTGGAAGGAATTTCTGTGAATACTTGAAAATAAAGTTATAAATTTTGAATTAAAAAATAACTTAATTCATTTTTAATCGAATTAAGTTTTCAAACTTTTTACAGTTTTCTATTTATTATTGCAAACTGTAAATTTTTTCCATGAAATATTTAGAAAATTAAAATAATAATCTTAAGCTTTTTAATTTGTTTTCTAAACTCTCAAAAAATTACATTTTATCTTTTTTTCAAGTTTTCTGACTGAATTATGAAATTTCTGATTTAATACAAACATATTTTGTTTAATTCTTTTATTCCTTATAGAAAGCATAGCTTCATTTCTAGAACACACACACAAAACGTAGCTTAGCTTTCAAATTACTTATAACCAAAATTACTAAAATATCTCCACCAAAAGTAAGCTTTCAAAAATTCTAAGGTTTTTTTTTAAAAGAACTAGAAACACAATCACAATACTCTGAATTTGTAAAGTTTCTTTTTAAAGTTTCTAAATATAAATTAACAAAACCATTAATACTATTATCAAACTTGTTTGTTTGTTTTCTCAAATATCTTAATACTTTGAGATTAAACAGAACAATAAAACATTTTTCTAGAATAATTTGAAATTTCTAAGATAAGTCAAAACTTTTTGACAAAGGCCACATATCGCAAAAGAAATCTAAAATATTTTAACTAAATTTTGATTAACTTTATTAGAAGCATGCAGAATGCTATGCAATATTTTAAAGAAATTATACGATTTTAATAATTAATTATACACATAATTATTAGGTTGCATTAAATATTCTTTCAAATTCTCTGAGCAAAAGATCTTAATCAAGAAGGTATCGTCTTATCAATCACTCTTAAAATAGTAATAAATGCAAAAAGAAAAAATAATTTGTGCTTTTCAAATTCAATCTTACAAAGTAATGGTTCTCGTAGCAGTCTTAGAGTATATTAGAAAAATTATATGTGTTTACTTCACATGTTACCTCAATAAAAAGAAAAACAAATGTGTGTGTATCTTTAAGTAAACTTAACATACTTTATTTCTTTGAAAATTCTTTTCACAGTTTGGAGGAATTTAAATTAAATATTTAGAAATTATAGATTGGTTCATTTATTACTAAACAAAATTATCATAATACGTTATGATTACAAACAAAATCATCAAAATAAATATAACTATGTTTTATTTCAATTTCGAGCTATTGTTAGGATCCTTTCAAATATGGTAAATAATTAATGAACGTACTCAAATGCTCATTAGTGTTTTGTATTTTAAATGAACTACTACCGTTTCCCATAAGTGACTAAAGGAATTATTTTTATACGCGAGAGGCAAATAATATTCTTTCATTTGAATAACAATGCCGAATGAAAATGTTTTAAGAAGATTGCGGTACATTCAAGCTACGAAAACATACACTTAAATATGTTAATCAGCATGAAAGTATTCTAAAAAACTGATGACAGTTATTTATATTTATATATGTAAAACGAAAAATAAATAAATAAAATAGTAATAGCACAAATGCAACAAAATATTTTTTTCACTTGGTCTTACGCAATGATTAAAATACCTGGGCATTAAATCTTAAAAATCGAAAAGAGAATTTGAAAGTGAAAATATAGTTACTTTTTGTTGTTTAACCATTTTTGTTGTTCCGATTTTTGTCTTGTAAGTGCAGGAAGCTAAAAGAAATTTGTTCGGAAGTCAAATTGACGCAAAATTTGCTCAGTTTTCTTCGAAAGGGGGTCTTTTTTTCTGAGGGTCATTTGTCCCATTCTTTTGATTCGTCCTGAAGCATGTCATAAATTTTGATCGTGATGTTCATCACTTTTTCCGATGTGTCGAAATTCTTCCTTAACGCCCCTCCCCCTTCCATCATGGGACCAGTGTTAAGAACTCCTGATACTCTTTAAATAAATAATTAACTATAGACTTGGAGGGTGATAGAATACTTCTGGCGCTTATGGGCCAGATCTTTCTCGGAACAGGAAGCTGACTGAATGCACATTCGGTCTTTTGGTTGTTACAGAAATAAAAGAGAACTGGATGAATAAAATCTAATATTCTCTTAACTGGACCACTTCTGAAAAAAATTCCAACTGCCAAGCCTTCGTGTAGCTTCTTAGTGCGACGTTTATTACAGTCAACCAATCAACAGACGAAAGGGGTATTTTCAGTTACAAGCAAATAACATTCTGAATGGATTTTTCCCATTCCAAGTGTTATCTGTATTTCACTTCAAACCATCTTTTTGTCGAACCGCTTTGAATGAAAAAATTTTCCTGCTTTCTGACCTTATACCATTCTTTGTTTTCTCATTATTTTGAGTAATTTTACCAGCTTTTGAAGTTTTTTATTGTGAGTCCTGAGATTCAGAATTCACACGAATAATTTATATCGTTTGAAGCCAGTGACATACTATTTTATAAACGTAGAAAGAACTCTTAATATGACCATTAATAACATTTTACGACATTTTGCTTACACACTTTCGGGGCCCCGTTAGCTAGGGGGATCGGATCATTGATACTAGCCTCCTTGATAAGGCAGGCTACATCCCTGATGAGAAGAAATGTTCCTCAGAGTTTCAAATCCATTCTTATTTTTCTCGAACTATGTTATGCTTTCGGGAAATCAGGACTTATTTTGATTTTTCAATATCTGTTTAAAATTCAAAATATTTATTCAACTTATTATAAATTTTATTTTGAGAAATTCACAAAAATTTTTGCCTGATCGATAGAATTATAGGCGGCCTGCGGCCGCCCTCTTGTTTCGGTCGCCCGCGTGCGGTGCACGAGCTGCACACCTGCTAGGATCGGCCCTGACTATACTATTCTGTGACGGTATTACTTTGTCCGATACTCTCTTACCACTTGCTTGCTTTGTTTTCCTTTAACTTGAATTTATGATAATTAAGATATTTTATTTTGACATAAACTAATTTCATATGTGTGTGTGATACATTTATATTGTATTAAAATAATTAGTTATGATAATAATTTAAAACGTAAATATATATATATATATCTCAATTTTTATTGTAATAGCTCTTAGTGTTAATAATGTGTTAAATTCACTTGTTTTTACTACACTTGTCAATTAGAAATACAATTTTATTTAAAACAAGAAAAAAAATTTAAAGTCAATTCCTACTTCGTTAGAAAAACGTGCTGGCACCATCTGTTTCAGCCAGTTGTAATTTCGACAGAAATAATGCAGAATAAATTTAAAATTAAAAAATAAAATTTAATTAATGAATTAATGTTTGAAAAAACAGTATTAACATCGTGTCATCCACTGCAAGTTTAAAAAATGTATTTGAACTTGAATGGATGAATAGCAAGTATTTTATTAACGATTGAAAATTTGATCAAGATATATATAAATAAATGAATATAGACTCATGGAAAAAAAATTGCGCCCCAAAGAAATAATTCCCGGGATCGAAACGAAACTTGATGAAGGCATGTGGGGGAGATATGCAAATGATTGAAATGAAGCGTGACGCTTACGTGTAGCCGGTAGAGGGCGTTTAACGTCGTTCCCCGGGGGGGAATAAACAGGTAACCAAAGTTTTCAGTGTGCTGAATCGTTAAAAAGGAAGACTGCGGTAGACATGCCACTACGCCGTTTCGAAGAAAATAAAGCACGTCGCAGTTTGGGGGGGGGAGAATCATCGGCATGATAGAAGCTAGGTGAGTAGCTTGTCAATTGGGGCCACCTATTGTGTGTGAGGGGGTGCTGGGAAGTGGACCCGAGATGTCTTTTACACGAAAACCAGGCTCAGAACCCCTCGACAACCAATCGTCGAAAGCCCACCACACTGAAATGCACGCGTACAGAACGCTTACGGCCACCGGACAGGTTGCATTTTACTGGGGCCCTTGTTCGAACCATACGAAGGCCCTGGCTGGACAAATGGGACGGGTGCCATTACGTGTGCTGCCCTTGACGCCCCCCATCGACGCCTTCGTTTGGAGTGGTGCCACGCATGAAAACGGACTAAAAGGGAATGGAACCAGGTCGTTTTTAGCGAAAAACCCAGATTCAATCTCAGCATTGATGACAATCATGTTCTTTTTGGGTAGACCCCGTGATGAACCCTAATGCCTTTGTTTTGCAACAACCCCCCCCAGCTGGTGTGATGGTATGGGTGCCCTTCCACAATACACGGTCACCCCTAGTATTGATCTGTGGCACCATGACAGCCCGCTGTCCGTACCCTGCAACCACATTTTGCCACCACGCAAAGGCTTCCAGGAGCCCTTTTTTTAAGAATACAATGCTCGGCCTCAAACGGCAAGGGTTTCACAAGATTGTTCCCCATGTTTTACCCTTCCTTTGGCCCGCCCCATAGATTTGTTCCAAGAGCCTATCTGGGATCATTTGGGGGCGGTGAGTTGGGCATCCCAGGTTTGAACGAACTAGAGAAGATTACAGCAAAATGGAATGAAATGTCTCAAGTCATCATACAGAACTTGATCTCAATGCCCGATCTTTCGCGTCGTGCATTCGAGCGGGGGGGCCAGGTATTAAATCCGTTTTTTTACCCCCCGAAATAAATGATCCTTTTTCTTTTTTTTCAATCATTTACTTTTATCATTACGTATGAAAAATTTCGTTTCTTTTTTGCGATTCTTCTTGGTCCCTAATTTTTTTTGTCCGGGTATATATATATATATAATAATAATTTCATATAGGGAAAGTAACTAATGAAAATTAAAAAAAACTTTTTAAAAAAAAAAAAAATTCCTTTTTTTAATATAAAATGTATTATATTTTATACAAAAATAGATCTACTTATTGAATAATAATCGAATATAAATTCAAATTAAGCCAAAAACCTTAAAAACGTTTTAATGAATGATGCCTTTTCCTCCTTAATGATTTTCTATTTTTCTATCAATAAATAACGGTTTGGGCGAAGAGGATGTATATTGATTCCGAACAAGCCTCTTTTAAATGAATCCGAAAAATGTGCATTTCAAGCAATTATTATTGCACAAATAATGTTTCAATTTTTTTTTTATTTACATTAAATAAAAATTCTTTGGAAAAAAACAAATTATCCTAAGCAATAGTTGTTGATCAAAAACAGTATAAAATTCAAATTCTTAAAACCCATCTTCTCTCCAAAAAGTGTTCAGTTACAGATTGCAAGAATTTCTCTTTTATTATTAAAAACTAATTAAATAAAAAAATCCCAAAATATAAAATTTTATTCCTTAACCAATATAAATATACTTTATTTTCTGAAAAAAATCAATTTTAGAATCGAGAAACTTTCACCTCACACAAAGGGTATACTTGTATAACTCAATTCTTTAGTCTTGTTGTGGGGCCATGACGAAAAGCATGAATCACCAGTGACAGTTTTTGGATATATTAGTTTTCTTACCGAAAGAAAAACAAGCTCAGTTTCAGAAAGTAGACTGAGATATTTATAGAACACTGTTTCTTAGCTTCTTTTGGGTGAGCTGCTTTAAAATATCCGGAGAAAAAAATGATTTCTTCATCTTAATGCATTATTTTTTATCGAGATGGGTTCGCCAGCCACACCCGCAAAGGAAAAGTCTTCTTTATTGAGTAAAATATTAAGTCAAATGGATTTCCGTCAAAAATCTTCATCACTCTGTTCGAGTTCGATGTAGGATTTGAAGGATGTCACTCATTTGCTAATCGAAAATTAATAATAGGAATCGTACAATTTGATGATTGTTTTACGTCATGCACTTCTTATGAGAGCAATACAGTTGTTTTTACATGCAAGTTGCTCTCTCTTATGGTTTAGTTTTTGTTTAGTTCAGTGTGTAGAAAGGAGTTGTTCAAGTTCTTTTGAAAAAAAATAAAGAGTATTATACAAAAAAGGGAAAAACAAAACAACCGTGAAACATTTTCTTTTCTTGAAGTACTTTTTCGTAACATTTAGGAACGAAAAATCAGTGGCGTGCGCTAAGTTGGGGTATATGGTGGCTCAAAACCCTCTCAAACACCAACATATTTTTAATTTTTAGCAGAAAAATTACGCTTCAGCGCTTTCATCTACATGGTTTTTAAAATACAAATCCCTCCTATACAAGCAGTCAGTGTATATCTCACTGTAGGAGACCCTTAAGGTATCCGACTAGGAACCGTGATTTTGAAAAAGCGTATAAAAGGATTATATTTATGATATTTAGTGTCACTTACATTAGAAAACGTATATAAAATTGTTTTAAGAATAGTATTACAATAAAAAATTATTTAAATGCAACTATTTGGCAAAAAATGAACATAGAATGACTAATTTTGAAAACATTCTTTTTTTTTTTTTATCAAAAATGCTTCTATTATAATAATATTTTGCCTGTCTATAGCTCAGACCTCTGTACACAGGCTGAACTAGAATTTTTGAAATATATCACTTAGAAGTGGATTTACCCATGTTTTACGATAACAAAGGGGAGAAATTTTAAGAAAAAAACGCCGATAATTATATTTGAATTGGTTGAAACTCTGAAAACAATGTGAGTTTTTCTAAACTCCTCTGGAAAAGTCTTTACTTCGTATTAGCAAAATATTATTATTATAGAAGCATTTTTTATAAATGGAGAACGTTTGAAAAAAGGTTATTCTAAGTTAATTTTTGGCCAAGATATTGTATTTAAATAATTTTTTTTGTCATAATGTCCTTAAAACAATTTTATACATGTATTTTAATTCAAGTGACACTAAATATAATGAAAATTATCCATTTAAGCGCTTTTTTAAAATCATGGTTCAGAACGCAGTCGGATACTTAATATCATTTATACGGAATAATTCTAAATACGTACTAAAACAAAAAAAAAAAGTAGGATGATTCATTAAAAAAAAAATGACTTTTTTCATTCACACAACACAACAAACTCTATAGTTTGTTGTGTTGTTTAAATTATAATTATTTGTATTGTGTCATTGGTGAAAAAAAATCTTCGACTTCATAGTCTTAATCTTTGTCTTAACACACAAATCATACATTTGTAAAATTAAACCATTTTCTGGAGTTTGGTAATAATTATTTCTTGACAGCGCGTATAAAAAGTTGAATTTATCAAAGAAAAACCAAACTGTAATCTAATTGGCTATAAATAACTGTTATTTAATTTATGGTGTCCTTCAATTTGATACAGAACAGATGTTCTTACACAAAAATGTTTATTCTATGTGTAAAACAATTAAACGCAACTTTTTTTTTTTTTTTTTTTGCACAGTGGATACGGGGTTTGAAAAGCTATGAAGAAAAAGATACAATTTGCGGAGTAAAACTTGGGGGTAGGGAAGGGGAAGATGCCCTCCTCGTTATATAAAATCCGTGAAAGATGAAATGAATAGTGATATTTAATTTGAAAAAGAAAGTAAAAAGAAAGTAAAAAGAAAGTTAAAATCAACTGTGTAAGTTTTTACCTTATTTAGATTTACATGATAACATGTGTGATATAGCCCCCCTTTGGTGACCGTATCTTTGATTGTCAGCGTGAGCTAGAGTGGGGGTTTTCTAAATAAACAGACATTTTAAATTCTTAAATTGACTTTTTGAATAGAATTTAAACGTCTAACAATTTAATAAATTTAAAAAAGTGAGAATCAGAATGAACGAACACACAAAAATAGTTAACCGAACCCAAACAGACCACTTTCTTTACGTTATAATTATTTTCCCCTCTCATTTCAAAATATTACAAGCCCTAATATCAAATAATCAGTCCTACCTTAACCCAAAACTAAGATTCGATCACAATATGGAAACGCCCGGGCCTCGTCTGGTATGCACCGGTTTTTGGTATGCGGGGTTTCCCCGTAATTTTCGAAGGCTGTAATTCAGCTTGTACTCCTCCAAACATAACATTCATCCTTCCATTCAGCTTACGGGAAACTTCTTTTTTTTTAAAGCTATTTATTTTTTCTTGTTCGCATTTCCTTTCGGGTTTTGGTTGGAAAAAAGTTGCCTTTTCTTGGGCATCAAAAAACCCCGAGGTTTGTTTAAAAAAAAGACCCCTGAGCCCCTACAATGTAACAATTAATGTCATAATACTTAAACATCATCTTTTTTTTTTTAAAGTTAAAAATACTGAATCCCTACATGTTTTTTTAAAATAAAAAAAAAGGGATAATTTTTACCTCGAAAACATAGAAACTTTAAATTAAAAATATAAAATAACACTAATTAGTTTTTCATCGCTACTTGTTCTTAATAAGGGGCTTTTTGCAGGAAAAAAATCGAATTGCTGCCCCCACTGAAAAAACATCCTCCCCTATTTTTGAAACTAATGAAGGTTTTCGATTTTTTCTTTTGAAATATTTAGCGGTACTGACTTTATTTTTAAAGAAATTCTGTTGCTTATTTTTTGCTCTTCGGTTTTGCAAATTTCTTCTTGAAGTAATTTTAAAGTATATTCTACGTTTGGATCAATGATTTTTTTAATTTCCAGACTTAAAATCCTAATAAAAAGCATTTGTGGATGAAATTCACCCCCTTTTCCCAGGGACATTTAGCGATCCTATATCGTGTCTTAAGTAAATCATCTGTACAAAAAATTCGGTTTTAAATTTTTGATTTGTTTATTTCAAATAAAAATGTCAAAAATTTTAAGCGCAGTTTTTTAGTTTAAACATTAAACATTTTAACCCCGTAATTAATTTCAAATCTTTAAAAAATGTTCAGCCTTTTTTCTTAAAATTATTCGACTACTTTTGGAACCGTGATTTTCCAAAAGCGTGTAAAGGGGATAATATTTATGATATTTAGTGTCACTTTGATTAAAAACCCACATGTATAAAATTGCCTTAAGGACATTTTGAAAAAAAAATTATTTAAAAAAATATTTTGGAAAAAAAATTGGCTTAAAAAAACCCTTTTTTCAAAATATTTTTTTTAGTGAAAAATACTTCTATTATAATAATTTTTTTGCCTGAAAAATAGCTCAGACTTCTGTACGGAGGCTCAACTACGTTTTTTGAAAAATTCACATTTTTTTTCAGGTTACAACCCATTGAAATAATGATCGGCGTTTTTTTTTTAAAAAATTTCCCCCCTTTCTGTTGTCTTAAAAAACATGGAAAAACCCCATTTCCCAAAGTTATATATTTAAAAATTTTCTAGTTAAACCTCTGTACGGGGTTTGAGCTATAAAACAGGAAAACTATTATTATAATAGAAGCATTTTTTCGCAAAAAAGAATATTTTTTTAAAATGGGTCATTCTATGTTCATTTTTTTTCAAAATAATTTTAAAATAAATATTGTGATACTATTCTTAAAACAATTTTATATATGTTTTCTAATCTAAGTGACACTAAATATCATAAATATTATCCATTTATACGCTTTGCAAAATCACGGTTCTGAACGTAGTCGGATACCTTAATAATCAAGAGGCATATAATGAAGAGATTATGATTTCATTCCATTTTCGTTCATTCATTTTCATTTCGTTTTAATCATAGTTTGTTCACCTGTTATCATAAACAAAATAATACTAAATGTGGCTCTCAAATCACACTTATTACTTTTTTTTGTAATTTATTAATATTTTATTACAGCAATATATATATGTAACATTTGCATCCACTCCATCTTTAAAATTTAGAGACATCCATAAATACACAGTTTTTCCCAGTGACTTGTGAAAGGAAAAACCCTTTAACATTACATTTTCGAAGACAAAATGAGGTGAACATACCTTATACTTGAAAAAAAAATGAGGCGATTCAGAAAGAAACATGTAAAATAATAAAATACGCTGTTGTGTTCTACAATGATAGCGAAATCAGAATGTAATGTTCATGTTGAATAATCTTTAATTAAATTTAAATTATTAGTTTAATTTTTTAATATTATTAATATGAAAAAGCGTTCCTAGTTTTTCTACTTTTTAATACTTCACGAAGGAAGTCTATAAAGTAAGGGCAAAAGCACGTAATAGTGTTTCCTTGACCTTTTTTTTCAATTATGTCTTCTATAATACGATGATATTTATTGTAATCCATATGATTCGCTTTAATCAATCATTTTGCTGTCCAGCTAAAAGTTTGGTCTGGTGGTAGTGGTTAAAATGGTGCTAATAAAATTATATTTTTTATAAAGTATTGCACTTTCACATTTAAAAAAAAAAAATTTTTCATTTGTCCTCGTTAGATTATTATTAAATGCCGCTTTAGAGCACAAAAAGTTGTCTGTGTCTCATTGTTATGTGTTCGTGAAAAGTGTTGAACAGTTCTTTTTCGTTCCTGTTCTTTTTAAAAGAACTGTTCTTCAATCCGTTATAAATTTTTTATTCGCGAGAACTTTAACTCTGGAACAGTTAATAAATGTATATAATTTAATTTTTTAAATATAAATGAATAAGCACATATTTAAAGAGATTATTAATAAAAAAGAGAAACAAGTCTTAGAGTAGTCGCATATGATGTGTAACATCTGACATGTTATCATGGTAAACACATAATATTAGCTTTTTTCCTGAAAAAAATATGAAAATCGGGTATGATTGGAAATAATTTTCTATCGAATAGTTATATCTTTAATGAAAATTGTATTTAATTAACACAAAAAGAGTAATGCAATATTTTATCAAAAATAATTATTGTTCAATTTGGGGAAGAGCGGAGACAATAGGCTTATGATATCTAAAATATGACACATATACTTTTGATTTCAAAGTATTTAAAAACCGTTGAAAAACAGCGTCAATAACAGTACCACTGTTAGCAGTCGAAACATTTTGATTTGTGTTCATTTCGAGCTTGAGTTCATTCATAAAAGCCATGAGCGGCTCAGCTTTTGGCACAAACTGAAGTTAAAGTTAAAATCAGGGGAAGCGAATGATATTTTTTTTAAAAGAGCAGAACCACCTTCGTTATATGGTGAAAGTAAAAAAATGCAGGAAATCTTTAATTTTTTTAACCGTTTGATTCGAAGAAATGTATACGATCATCAAAATCACTGATTGTCCATTTTCAAATAAGCATTCTGCCGCACTTATGTTCCCCAATATCGTGACTAACGGATTTAAAGTCAAGCGCTCGAGTGCTTGATGTCTACTAGAGTTGGACCCCCATGCGAGGGTAGCGAAAAGACACAACCACGCGCTCTCATTTGTCAAATCAAGTAGTGAGCGCTTACGTCACATCCTGTTACACACATCCGTCCCTTTTCACGAAATCACTTCCCACAAATATCCAGCAACCGAGAGGAAAGATGTTACACATCAAAAACAAACATTTGATTAGTTTCATTTATCCATAAAGAAAACAAATTGCTTTATGGTAAAAATCAATTTATATTCTGAATTTTATGCAATTCAAGACATTTCTTTTACTACTATTGATCAAAGCTTTTATTGCAATGTACGTGAAAAAGTCATACGATTGGCTACACCTGATTAATTTCATCCAAGATTTTTTTTTTCTGTTTAAAATATAATCGTACTTGTTTTAGTAAGTTTTGAAGTACAAAAATTTACAATCACATTTAAAAATAATAATCCAAATTATACAGACCAGATTGTATAGTGGAAGGAACACATGATCTTATTACGAACCGAAAAGAACAGACATGTTTTGATGAGTTGTTTCACTAGAAAGAACAATGAAGTGCTAGTTTGTACCATTTACAGTTTTTCGTGGAAAAAGAGAAATTAATGTTCCCTCTCTTTCAAGTGAAGACATAGTTCTATTCTCCATTTTTACTGAAGACTTTCAAATCGAGTCGATTTGAGTCCTATATTCCATTAAATATCTTTCAAATAATAATGGAAACTGTCGCATATATGAAGTGTGACAAAAAAAGAAAACAAAAAAACGAGATTGGTCTAATAAATAATTGTACGTACAGAATCAGATCTCCGTGACATTATCACCTTCAAAGTAGTTCCCTTCAGCATTTGGTGCTGTCATTGCTGGTAACAGTTACAGAACGAGGTTTTTGGAAGGCCCTCTAGGAGATTCTCCAGTTTTGCCTGAAACTCTTCAGCTGAGGTAAAGACGAGTTCCTTTTAAGCAAGATTTAACTGTAGGAAATAAAAAAAAAGTAACACAAGGCCAAATCAAGTGAATAAGGAGGGTGTCCTATTACATTAATGTTTTTACTGGTCAGAAACTGCTAAACAAATAGGACCGTGTGAGCGGGTGTATTGGTCTTGGTGTAACAATCATCCTCACTCCCCAATCTTAGCCTTTTCTTCCTAATTTTTCACGAAGTCTTCTTAGTACTTGAATGTAGTTGTGTTGATTTATATATACTGTCTGACCACTGATGTGAGTGAAAACCCACTCATATCACGAATTTTGGCGATATTTTGGTCTGTAATCGCTTGCCTTGGGCGCCCAACCCGTTCATCATCGCCAGTTTATCCGTTGGGAGCTTGGGACGGGTGCCCAGGGGTCAGGGGCCCCAACAAACTGGACTTAAGCAGATTTTCTAGTTATAAATTCGATCCGCCAGTGGCAAATGGGCCCATAGATCTTCTGTGTCCAGGGCCCGAAATGAGCTTAAACCGGTACTGTTCATCCTCTATCTCACTGTGCCCCCTGAAAACCTCTTATACCATTCAAACACATGTGCACGAGACAAAGTTTCATCTCCATAAGCCTCAGTTAATATTTGAAATGTTTTCGTGGCTGATTTCTTAAGTTTCACAAAAAAGTTGATGTTGATTCGACATTTTCTCGGCAGAATGCAGTTGCACATGTCATTCAATGACGCAGTACTCACAACTGGAGGGATCGATTAAGGCAAAATTGGCCACATGGATAGAGAGAGGTATGGGAAGACGTCATCAAAACAGTTATTGCCAACTCCTCTCTTTTTTCAAGCTACACACTTAGTTTCGTTTTTTTGTGTCACACTTTGTAAATGGAGTTTTAAGTATCAAAGCTCTCTCCCCTGTTGTAGTATGGAAATCAGAAAGGGAGTCCTCAGTTCAGGTTCACTACTCTTGCCTATGGCTTAAAATCGCAAGGTTCTCGAATAATTAGATGAAATATTAACTCATACATAGCAAAGAATGTGAAATATACTTAAGCTACATAAAATCGTCCAAGAAAAAAATTAAAATTAATTTTTATATCACAAAAAGTTTACAAAAAATTTTAAGAATGTTATTGCTTTCCCCCTTCATCAAATAAATATTTTTTTTTTGTAACTCAAACAAATTTTGAAAAAAAGGTTTAGCGTATTAAAAATTATTAGCTTTAAAAGGACTAATTCTGGCATTAAAATCTTTACTGTATGTTCTGTTGCACCGTATTTCATTTTAATAATTTGATACTGTTGCACCTGCATTCGTCCGTGAAGCATTGGCGCATGAGAAGTCATTTAAATATGTTTTGAAATATTAACACTAAATCATTTTTGCTTTACTTAATTTGAAAAATTGAATGCCTTTTTACAAAGTCGAGTAGAAAACTAAGCACACGAATGAATTTGATTCTTGGAATTCAAGGACAGATAACAAAAGGAGATAAAATTGTTTTGTCGTGAAAGTTCAATTTAAAGATTATCTTAGTACATGTGGGAATTGCGTTAATACCTCTTCTTTAGCAACAAATGCGTCATTATTTTATTTTTTCTGAAATTTTGTATGAAATATTATATATTTTTATACAATACGAATACAGAGAAATCTATAAAAAAGAAAATCGATGAAAATATTTTAATTATTCAAGAGCAAACGATATTCAGTAGATATGTTTAAATACTTGAATATAAAGAAATAAGGGAAATCTTTTAATAAAAACCGTTTCATTTCTGATGATATTTTAATGTCTAATTTAAAAATTCTCATTATCAAAATAAAGAAATCAGCTGAAATAAAAAAAATAGTAAAGTGTAGTTTACGATTATTAATGAAATAATTACCTTCTTTGAACAAAAAAATGATCGAATATTTTTGCTCAATTTAACCAAACGACATTTAAATCAAAAAATTATATTTGGGTAATTCATTTTATTTATTTATTTACAGGTTTGTGGGGATATGAAGCAACACACAAAGGCTATTACCCCCTGATCATTAAATTCATTTTATTTTCACAGTTTATTATAATGAACAAAGTTCATGTGACGTCATAATGCAATACGTCTACACAGTAAATGCAATCACGTGTTTCCAGCCAATGAGTTCATGCACTTCGCTGTTGCCAACTTTAGCTTTTTCATAGAAACTTTCTTTCAAAAAGTACTTGCTTGTCAACAATAATAAAATGCACTTAATTTAAAAATGCACGCATAATATAAGATTTTCTTTACAATTTTGAAAAACTTTTTGTAGAATCTTAATATTTGAACATTTTTTACCCAATTATAAAATTTAAAATTTCATCTAAGTTTTACAAGTAGTTTGAAAAGTACAAATATAACGTCAGTTTTGAAATCAATGAAGAACACGTGATTGCTTTTATCATGTGACCGTCTTGAATAAAACCCTTTAATCGTAATATCTGAACTATATAAGAGAATTTGGCAATGTGCCTTTAATTTTTAAGCACTGATAAGATATTAAGAATGGCATCTAAGGTGACGTTTCCTTCACGTAAATGCTACTCTGTACTATGTGCGGATTTAAGAGTTCTAATTTCACTTAATAGAAGGGTAGCACCTTTCCCCTTATTCTGAATGGCTGTTTTAAAAGAATCGATGTTCAAATTTACGCCACTCCGAACACAAAACTCTAGATCCGAGATGGAATTTAAGTCGATCGCGATCGATTGGTGGACCGCCGAGACATTTTGGAGTGACCACCTTCACTAAGATCTAATAATCATTCCATCATACGAAGGTCTAGAAATACCATATTTATTCGAATTTAAGCCACTATCGATTCTAAGCCGCGCCCCAAATTGTCAACAAGATTTTGTGAAAATTGAAAAATATTTTATATATAAAAATATTTTATCGATATCGAATTTTATGAAATTAAAATAAATTTAAAAGGAAAACTAATAAGGAATGAATAATTAGTTATTTTATCAGTATTATAAATACATGCATGAAGCTGTGTAATTGCTCTAAATACCCCATCCAAAAATTCCTTCGAATCTAAGCCGCATCCGATTTTCAGTAGCATTAACATTTGGAAAAAAGTGCGGCTTAGATTCGAGAAAAAAGGGTATTTTAAAAAATAACGGAGGAAAAAAATCGTATCATGAGAAAAACTTCCATTGAATAGAAAATCCTCCTAGCTATTTGGATGTTTTTTTTTTTTTTGAAGAAAATCGCAGAATGTTCTTGGTTCCTGGAAAAAGTTCGCTAAATAGAGAAATTTGGAAAATAGAGGTTCGTAAAATGGAGATCCCACTGTATTGTATACTTCCTATTAGCTCACTACACCTACGCCCCTGGGTGGACCGCAACACCTTGAAAAAATTAGAAGTAGCCCGTTCTCTGTGAAAAGTCTTCCCACCCCTGCTCAAGATCTTATCATCCGCTACCACAATTTCCTTTGATTGGTTCAAATTTTATTCAGCAATCACACTATAGTTCTAAGCAATTAGGTAGGAACTATAGGAATTCGATTACTGTCAAGGGTCAAATTTGAATTGTGGTATTTCATTTTTTAAACTTCCACACCACGCTCTATGAATCATTTGAAGTTCACTTAAATTGCATGTTCGGCTACTCCGAACATTTCATTCGATAAGTTTTGGTAGAACAGAGATTGTAAGCCTAGCAAAGGAGTTGGAAAAAATTCGAGATAAAAGAACTAAGTTGTACGTGAAACAAGATAACTCAGTTATCAAAGAGCCATTTATACGCGTACGCGTGCGCAGGAGGCGGGGGGAGGTATCCGGTAGAGGTCGCGATTAAGATTGTTATGTTCTATTTAAAAATATTTTTTAATAATATTTAAATAAAGTTTTACGCAAAAAGTAATATTTTCTATTCTTTCAAAAACTAAGAACTATCGACGATATTTTTATTTTTGTGATTCAATTCGAGAAAAACTATTGTCAATAAGTCATAATGTTGAGAATTAAACTTTTAAAACTCGTAAAATATACACCAGCAAAACCGTAACTGCTTTATTCTGGGATTTTATGTTTACATTAATAATTAAAATTGACTTCAGTTTTTTATTTTTGCATGTAAAAGTCATTTTAAAACTCTTTTTATTAACCTTTAAGCACGTCATAAAATATGTAATGTATTAATGTCACTCTAGTTATATAGGGGTTTGAATAGGGGCGTAGCCACCACCGTATCAATGATACGGGGGCCCCAACATGTGTAACTACCGTCCCACTAACAGGGTTCCTATACCTAAAAAAGGGCCCCGAAGAAATTTTGATACAGGGCCCTTTCAGAACTAACTACGCCAGTGGGTTTGAATATATCTCTTGTCCATTTTCATGAATGCTCCCAAAGCCATGTATGTAAACAAGTAAGCGTTGATGGAAATCCTTTTGAGGTATGTCAACCTTTATTGCCGATAAATTGGACTTGGAAATTAAACTAAACTCAGTGGCGCAACAGCCCATAAGGTGTCCAGACCAACTGTGCCTAACTCAGTTTTTGTGATCTTATACGTTGAGGTGCATGGGCAGATGTTCCGGTCAGATAGTCAGACGCGAAACCCCCCAGTGTTTAGTTCCCAAGCAAGCTTGTTACTCAAGGGTGATCCGATCCTTAGATATCCAACGCCCGGAGTGCGTTTCTTCTCCGTCTGAGTAACCTGAAGCTTGTTACTCATTTATCGACCCACTGCAAGGATGAAAGACTGAGTCAATCTTGCCCAGCTCGGGATTTGAACCTCGGACCTGTGACGTGGAAGATCGGTACGCTACCCCTCAGCCACTGGGCTTCATTAGAGGTATTACTCTGCTTAAGAACTATCTATAATATTTTCACAGATTCTCATTAAAATTTGTTAACGGAAAACAATTTTTAGTATAGAAGTAACTGTCTTAAGCCAGTCAAATGTTTAAACGTATATAAAACATCAAATGAATTTTTCAATGGATAGCTATAAAGGAAAGAGAAAAACTATCATTTTTAGTAAGCCATTATTTTTAATAATATTTAGGGGCAGAAGTCTGAAGAGTCGCAACTGTCAATGTAAAGAGCTGTGGATTGCCGAAACCTGGTCTAGCACAACTATTTTGCCTTACTGTGTCATCAAAAACCTTTAAAAATAAAGGAAGATGCTACTGGAAGTATATGACACGATATATTTATTGAGTTGAATTATTTTAATAACATGAAAAGAAAGAAAATCATAAATACATTTCATATGTTAAAAAGAAAAGCTGATCAAACAATTTAAATTGCACTTTCCATTTTTTCATGCTTCGTTATTTTTAAGATATTTACATTTTGTTTATGACAAATAAGTCCTTTGACATTTAGGTTACATTATGCAATAAAATGGAAAAACTAAGCTTTCTTAAATCTTAGCATGTACAGTTTTATATAACATAAAAACTTAACATTTTACATTTGAAATATCTGTAGAAGAACATCTTCATTTTGAAAACGGATACACAATTTATTTATAAATGAAATAAATAATATTAAAAAAAAAAATACACGAAATACTTTTTTTCTAATTACAGAGCTTCTAGAAAATTCACATTTGAGACCATAAATACCGAATACTAAAATAGGAACATATGAAAAAATTTTAATGTCATTAATAAGTTAGAATTTTATTAGTACATTCAATTGCATTAGTACATTCAGGGGGTTGGAGGTTCAAATCTCTCTCATACACAAAACAGATTTTTAATTTTTACCAAAGATATTATCCCTCAACACTTTCATCTACATAATTTTTAGACTGTAACCCCCTCATAAGACAGATCTGTCCCATTGAGTATTATATTTACTAATAAATCTGCATAATAGTCCCAAGTAAAATGTTTTAATATAGAATTTTTATTACTTTTTTCTTAAAGAAACAGATATAATTAATTAATAAACTATTTAACTTATATATGATATGATTGAAACATTTATATTAGAAGTAAAAAAATATTGGATAAAAAAATTGTTTTATATTTTTATTTGATGCATAGAAAATTTTTCTAAACTGTGGAGGATTTTTTTTCTTGAGACTAAAAATAACTTTTCTCAACATTTTATAAACGTTTTTACGTCAAATAAAGTCCCAGCATTACAATCATGTGACAAACTTCAAGGCAAAACTCGATTGTTGAATTATTTTTGTACACAAATTCCGAATTTTAAACAGTTAGAAAAACAGTTATCAGTTAAAAATTATAGCAAACGATATATGTATATTCAAACAAATTTAACTTTATGATTACATAAATAGAACGATAAAAATTATTTATTTATGATATTTATAAGGAAAAATGATATTTATAGCAAAATATAAAAACTTATCTGCCCCAAATGATACTTAAACAATAACAAAATGTTCTTTCAATTGTAATTGTTATGGTGTATCTAATTCAAAACATCAGTGTAGGTACTCCCTTCATTTCTTCTTTTTAATTTAAAATCTCTAGAATGCCGCATTACTCGTAAGTTTTCATTTTCGATTATACAAGAAATAATTTTAGAAAAGTAGGCAATGTACATAGAAGCTATAAAGCTATTCAGAAAGCAGCACCATCATAATAATATAAATTATGGAATTAATTGAAATATTGTTAAACATTATTTGATAGTATAAATTTAGTTAAGTATTTTAAATTAGATATTATTTTGATTTTAATACGTGTGGCGCCATCTAATGACCTAATAACTCAATTAAGTAAAAAAAAAAGATATGTTTTTGAAATTAATGTTTTTAGAAAGTGAAAGCGATTGTTAATTTTATTGCTTTAGGAATGGTTCCGGAAGAGACTTGTATTTTTATATTTTTATTCCACATCGCATTATTTCAAGAAAATAATTCGATTAAAATTGTTTTCAAACAGGAAGGATACCTAAACTATATTTTAGAATGAAAAGTTTCACTATTACCATAAATTCAATCGAAATAGCACCATAAATTTATTTATCGAACCAGGTTTCTCTAAGATTTAGAATGAAAATTTATTTTTCTTAACAGAATACAGTTATAAGCTTATTTGTTATTAAAATAAAAAAATAATTTGGAGAATAATACCACATACAGGAATGATTTAAATAATCTTTGTATACAATAATGAAAATTTAATATTAATGTTAAGATTATTTTATACATGAAACAAAAATTTCTTTGTTTACCAAAATATCATTTTTGTTGATATGCTTGATTATCATCTGTATTAAACATTGCAAATAATATTGCTGATGTAACTATACACCCAATTCTTTTTTTACCCGATTTTGAAATAACACTGTACACAAATTCTTTGTTCTAGCACAGATCTCAAAGAAATTTGGGGCTTCGTGCCCTTTGGATGAAAAAGATTTGATCAAATTTATTACAGTTTATGATAATAAAAAAGTCGATAATGACGAATAGTCGAAGGTTAAATTAAACTATTAGCAGCTGATTTAATTCGCGACGGCTTGAATTTTGCATGGGACAACATTTTCTTACTTATGATCCTGAAATAGAGCGTGCATTAAAATTTCAACATTATCTAAAGTTTTGTGTTGCAGCATGTTAAGAATTACAAGTGCAACTTGTGAAAGAAAAAAGAATTTTTAACTCGCTTTTACAAGCTTCACTTGCATATAACGGAATCTTCGAACTCGATTATCAGATTAATTCGAAATTTTTCACACTAGTCAAGGACCGATGACAGTATAATAATTTCACAATTTTGTTCCATCATCCTGATCAGGATCATCAGGATTATTTATTTTCCGATTTGGCTTCTAATTCCATATACCATTTCCAGATTTGGCAACTAAAAGATATAGTTAAAACCCTAAAAACGAAAACGCTCGTGGTTAATATTAATACAAAAAAAAAGAAAAGTGCTCTTTATGTGAGAAAGGGAAGGGTGCATCAGCAATTTTCTTACCATAATATAAACAATTGTCTAGTTTTTCTGAAAATGGAAATAAAAAAGACTTGTGCATGTGAAAAAAAAAAATTTATGTTCTAATTGCTAAACTCAGACTCAAAGTCTGTAATTTCTTTTGTCAGATCTGTGGAATAAAACATACATTCATTGCTTCATTTTACCAAACAGTGAGAACTGATTCAGAGGGTCACCGGATTAAATAATTTCTCACGAACTCTTCGATTCAAACTGTGTACTTTAATGTCTAATGCTGATGCACGGTTCAGGGAGAATATTGAGCTCTTTTTAGTGAAATATATCATTGACTTAACACCTTTTTCCGCATAAAAAATTTCAAACTTAGCTCTTCCAGATTTCCTTCAGTTGGCTGATCCTACATTTTGCAAACCAGGCCGTATCGACTGATACGATGCCAATGGGTATTCCAGATTCTATAAAAAATGACGCATTTAAGATTAATGCATCAATGAATAAAGGATAATTTAAACAACTAAAAAAACATGCTTTTATTGTAGATCGAACTCAAAATGAAAAATAAATTATAGTTTAAAGAAACTAAAAAACACGCTTTTATCGAACTAAAAAGTAAAGAATAATTCTTAATATAAGAATAAAATTATTAACTAGAAAAATTAATGTCATTGTGGGGTTAAAGCGTGTGTGGGGTGCTTTGTACTACAATTTTACACTAACTCTGCATTTCGGAATAGAACTTGTAAGAAATTATAACAATTGATGTAATGACATCAATGACATTAATTGTAGTTTAACAATTAATTGTAACAATAATTGTAAACATTAATTGAATTGTAATTAATTGACTTTACCCCAATGACATTAATTGTCTCGTACATCATTTTATTCTTATATTAAGAATTTTTTTTTACTTTTTAGTTCGATTAACCATAAAAGTGTGTTTTTAGTTTTTTTTAAACTATAATTTTTTAATAACAGACTTTGTAATAAAGAAAAAAAAAAAAAGAGGCCGTTAATAGCGAACGAAATTCTTCATTTGAATCAAAACCGACAGTTGTATGAGACATATTTGACATATCTACAGATTATAGCATTTTTGATCCAGTTCATAGTAAACGTGCAAGCTTATTATCAAGTAGCGATGAATAGTTAGTAGTTTTTTACTAATTTCAAATTGAATTTTTATTTGTTGTATTTACTTGTAGATGAATTTTCTCTGTACACTAATTTTAATTTTTGAATTGATAACTTCTTTAGGAGCGTTTTGCTGGAGAGTGAACTTGAATGATACATTTTTTAAAAAGCCAAACATTGTTACGCTCGGGTTTGTAACGCTTGTAACAATGGTGACGATACTACTGAACGGTATATCAATACTACTCGTAACAATACTACTGAATCATTTGGGTTTAATGAGTCATGAACCGGAGAAATGTGTGCAGCGAAATGTAGAGCAGAAAGTGGACAAATAATTCTAATGTGGCTACTATTTATATTTCACCAAATCAAAGTGTAGAGAAAATCATCCAATTCATTCCCAAAAATTTAGTCGCCGACACTGTGAAGTCGGATCAACTCTTCTGAACAAATTGCCCATTATTTTAAGAGGGGATTTTAATGTAGATTTTTCAAAAGACAAATCAAAGCCTTTAGTAGATTTTTAAAATTAAAATTCAATTTAATTATGTCAAATGATCCAAATGAAAGCACGACAAAGTACAGAACAACGCTTGACGGAGTTTTTTATTTTTTTGGAGGGGGTGATATTTAAATAATTTTGAATCTAAAGAATTTATAACCTATTTCAGCTAACATAAACCTATTGCTTCCTTCTTAGAATACAATTAATTCACAAATATGTTTGTATATTTCGCAAAAAATATTACTTTATGAGTTCAGACATATGAATAAATATTTTATAGGACAATACTTATATATTCCCTTATTTTTTATTCATCTAACTAATCTCTCTGAAATAACATTACAAAATTTGAAGTTATCACTTCTATCGTGTGGTCATTAGCGCACACACTCTTTTTTTTTTTTCCTTTAATAAAAATGAATCACTTTTTTGTTTTATAAATATGTAACACGGATTTTTATTACTTTTTTTGCACGATTTTTTGGAAAAATATTTAGAGATTTTTTATCGTACACGATTTTTTAAATTTGTGTGTTTAGCATATCCCCAAATTTACCATATGACGCTTGTATTTTTTACACGGTTTTCTAATGAACGTATCTACCGTGTAAAAAAAAGAGTCGGGTGTATACGACCTCAAAAAGGAAAACTTTTCTTAATTATTTATACTTTGTTTCTGCAGTACAATGGAAGAAACATTTCTGTACAAAAAACGAGACTTATTATTTTTATTCTGATACTTTTCAGAAGACATTCAAACGAAAAACCATGTACAAACTTCGGGGAAAAAACGAGTAGAGGTATAGAAGTGTAAATTAATTACAAAAATTAGATCGTTCCTAATTCTAAATGCTTCACAAACCATCGACATGCATTCGCGACAAAGCCATTAGCACCGCCTCCATGTTGGTCTACTTAAGTCGAAAGGTGGGCGTGAAATGCCATTGAAGCGGTTTATTTTTTCCTTTTTTGACAATTACTCGCTGCTTTATAAATGCTCGTAAATTTAATAGAACATGGTCGGAACAAATGTGAAATATATTGAGGAGTAAATGTTAACTATATGTAAAGGAATGACTGTTTCGGAAGGAATTACAAAGGAATCATTATTAAGTATAAATTGATCTTTAGATTAATATACGAGACAGAAAAGACTGATTGCTCCAGCCTACTTGAGCATTCTATTAAAGAAGTTTGGAGGAAATTAAGTGAGAATATATTTTGATACTCTCAAGAACAGATATAGGCTATAATGTACAGAATCGCGAAAGCTAACTGATACTTACGAAGTTATAACAAACATTGGAAAGCAGAAGATATTTTAATTTTCACGCTGCTGGGGATAAGATGAAAACAATATAATGTTTCTCCTCTTTTTTTTAACACCCTTTTATTAGTTTCACTTGTATGTAACGGAATATTTGAACTCAATTTTTACCCACTTGAACAGGTCAGATTAATTCGAAATTTTGCTCTCTTGTCCAGGACCGATGACAATACAATAATTTTGTTCCATTGTCCTGATCAGGATCATCAGGATTAACGATTTCGTATTTTCCGATCCCATCCCGCATCTGGCGACTAATTTCAGACCCCATTTCCAGATTAGGTGACTAATTCCAGATTTGGTGACTAAAAAATTAAGTTACAACTTAGTTCGATTAACTATAAAAAAAAAGGATGTTTTTTAGTATTTTAAAACTGTAATTAATTAAAAATGTATTATGTATTTGGGAAGGATTAAAACTGAAAACAAATAAAATTTATTTTCTGTATGGCGTACAAGGTAAGAGTCTAAATTTTAATCTGCTACTTATAGAGTGAGTGTTTATTAACCTTTTAACTGCCACTGGCGTATATATTCGTCTCGCTCAATCGGGGCGTTAAATGCCACTGACGTATATATACGTTTTTCCAAAATACGATACTTTTCTTTGACCTGTTATCAGTAAAGCTATTCTGAAGGCAACAAAATGACCTTGACAGTGTTTGCGAAGGATTTTCTTGTTTCAGAGAAAATTCGCTTATTTATTCCTTTTCTTTCCCCTCCTATACACCGCACACGTGCGCCTATATGAAAAACGATGGCAATGGGGAATGAATCACATAACTTTTAATCGACAGAGTTAAGAGGTTAACGTCACCCTATAAAGTTGGCACGAGGGCTATTGACGACGGACCTCGTAATTTTGAACCACCCTCTTTTCGAATTTCCCCATCCCACCAATGGGAGGACTTTGAGTCTCGTCAAATTCAACGTGCATTTCACTCTGAACATGGCGGGTCTTCAGTTCTAATTGATGACATGCCAGCCACAAATTCGCAACCGTGACTATTGCGGCTACCTGCAACTTAGAAATAAAGGGAATATCAATTAGTTTTGTCTCTTTCATGTAAAAATTTCAGAGACTCAAGTTGTAATCAACAAATGCATATGTTACATAGAAATGCACGCGTGAAAAGATAAGAAAGCCTTTTAATTAAAAATAAAAATCCAATTGTTGAATTTACTGACTTTGTGATTCAGAATGGATTGGAATACTAATCGTATGTCGTTACGATTGATGCTCCAGTTAGCACAGAAGAAACTTAGCACGCCCTTTCTCTATAATTAAATTAATAGTAATAATAAATAATGCTTGGGCAAAAGGGATAATAACAAAACGTACCAATCTTAACAAGCAATTTAAAAGTCTATTTTAAAACTATTATGTGTCTTAAGATATCATCAATACTTTAATTAAAGAAGGAAAAGAATGATGATTAACGTTTCTGATGTAATTTTTTAAACGAGGAACATCTTGCTCGTCTTGTGAAACCTATTATTCTCATTAGATGTCCTTATATATCACACAAGAAATTTAACATATTCACAGAATTTCATTGAAAACCAGTGGAGTACACAGGGGTTATATTCTTCAAGGGAGGGGTTATATTCTTTAAAAAAAAACGTAGGCGAAAGGAACAAAACATAATTTTTATGCTAAAATTTTAAAATCTGCTCGTTTATAGGAGGGATTTGAGCCCCCATAAACCACCCTTGTGTACTCAAATGTTGGAAACTGAGAAAAATGTGTAACAATAAAAAAATCGTCAAATAACAGTTGTTAATTTACAATAAAAGCATCTCAGATACTTTAAAAAGAATCATATAAAAAAATTCAAAGATTTGTATAATTGTCACCCGAGGTACAAATCCTTCGTTCGATTAAATCACAAAAGAATCTTTGGAATTCGAAGTAAATGTTAAAAACATTTAGAGGAAGTTGAAAATCTAAGAAATTTCATAACTCATAAAAACAAACGCAGATATTTAAAAGGAATTTGAATAATTCTTTTAGGGGGAAAAATTCTTTTTGATTTTATTTCTTACTTTAATAATCAAAACAATTTTAAAAATTACCGAATTATAATTCAGTTTCGGCCTACAGAGCTTTATTATTATTATTATATTATGATAAAACGTTTTTAAATAGATCATTTAAATCTGTGCATAAAAAATAATCAATATTTCGAATAAACTCTTTTATATAGTGTCAAACGATACCCCACGTTTAGACATTTTTTGGTACAAATCCGTACTAACAACTTATAGTTTTTTTAAAAGATGAATTTTGAAAATTTAAGAAATTTCACGATCTGTACCATATATTACAAGACTTTTATAAGCTTTTCTCCAATTTTTATACATTTAAACAATGTTCTTTTTTTTTCTTTAAAAAAAAAGACTTTAACTTTGAGAAACGATATATATTTAAACAGCTTGGCTGATGAGTAATAATTTATCAATACACACACAATCTCTTCTTTTAAAAAAATTTAACAAAGTAAATTCACTTTTTTTTGTATAAAATAAACTAGAAAGACAGCAATGTGATTTCCAGAAAATAAGATAGCTACGTATACCTTACGAACAAAATTAGCTATCGTTCCAAATGAATAATTCTTCAAATTGTTCATGTAGCTGTGGATAGTGATTCAGTTAGTTGGTATTCCCTTTGACAATCGTACAGGCACAATTGCATGAATCAACATATCTTCTCGTAAATTCTTTCTAAATTTTATTTATATCACGTATTTCATTTAAATTGAAAATTTTATTTACTTTAAACAAATTGATAAAATAAATATATTATTAATATACTATCATTTGTAGTTTTTCTCAAATATAGTTGACAGACAACTTGTCAGTTCTAAACAGGAAACTATACATTATGCTTCTAGACAGAAATTTTCTGGTATCTAAAAAATATTTAGGAGATAAAAAAAGGATTATGTAGAGAGAGAATTAGGTAGATGTGTAAGTTTCTCAGAAGACAGCTGGTTTTTATAAAACTAACGCCTTTTTTTTTTTAATACACTACATGATCGTTATTACCAAATGATTTTATATTTTGAAATCGATATTTTTTTCTTTGAAATTTTTTTAAAAATCTTATTAAAAATTATTTAAAATTCAGACATTCATTTTCAAAAGAAGATCTCTATTATTTTTATAAAATGCTATTACGTATACTATTAAAATCACAGTACATTGAGTTTAGTAATATCTACATGTTCATGTACACAATTTTAACATTTCCTAAAAACAAAAAGTTTCTTAACAGCTTATAAGTGCTATGGAATTATTTAATTATAAAATCTTGGTTTAAGTTAATGTAGGACACAAGTTAAAAATATCTACTCAGACACTCAAATCCCAATCTTTGAAAATATATAAAAAAATTTTTCTTATCTTCATTCACATAATAAATAATTTACATGCTGAAATATCTAAAAAATAGAAAATTCTAAGAAAATGAGTTCAACATTAAGCCTAGAACTAAAGAACGAAAAGTTAAGTTCACAGTTCGATTTTATTAACTGTTTTTTGTTATCTGATTTTGTCAGTTTGATTGTAATAGTTCCAAAACTAATTTTAAAAAAATATTAAAATTTATTACTATATTTAATAAAATAGCATGAAAAAAAGATATGTTAATCAATTCTTCGATACAATGAAACAAAATATAAGCTTCGTAACTTCATTTTGTAAATAATTTTTGGATAATCTAATTGTAGTTAATATAAGCTGAATTTTCCTCAAATGTCAAAAATCAGTACGAAGTATTCACTTTAAAAAAAATTACTGTTAAATAATATAAATTTGTATTAATCTAATTTGATTTTACAGGAAACTTTTCCTTTGGGTATAGTTTCTAATAAAAACACCGACAACTTTTTCCACAGAACCAGAAGCTTGATTTGCTAACCTCTTGTTTGTCTGTGTGTGTGAACACAGTTTCATTTTAAAATTAAGATTCATATTAGAAACAGAGAAGTAAGCGCGACAATAGGTTCTTCATCTTCACTAGTGCGAAAAGCCCCAGCTGGGCTCTGGTCTACCTAAGATTTGCATTCCACGCTCTAGGTTCCTAGCTAGGGTTTTCCAATTTGTCACCTTAATAGTTGTCTTTTTCTAGGTAATCTACCTGAGTTTTGGTCTCCCTCTTTTTTTGTGTACCAAGTGGTTTAGCCAAGATTTTTTATTGGCTGGATTGTGATACTGTCTTAACAAACGTGTCCTGCCCATTTAATCTTCTTTAAGATATAAATTTAATATCGGGCTCTTTAAATAGCTTGTCAGTTTTTGATTTAGTTCTCCAATAATTAATTAGAAGCTTATATGGACACCAAATATAAGCTCCTTAAAATTCTATCAAATATAGCAAGAGTGCCGTTATCTTTTTCAACCATTGCTCATTTTTCACAGCGTATGTGAGAACACAGGTCTAATCAAAGTTTTGTAAATTCGTAGTTTAGTTTTTCTGTTGATTAAAAAAATTTTTTTTTTCGTCAAAAAATTGTTAGCAGATGCGATTTCGTCGTGAACCTTAGGCGTTTTGCCGTTCATTTAAAAGCCTTAATATTTGAAGCCATTCAAGTTTCAAACTGTATTGTACTTAATATCTTAATGTGGGATATGGAGCGACAAGGGCTATTATCCCCAAACTATATTATCCCATTTAAAAATAAGAATTATTCAAATTGATATATAAATATATTTCATTCTGGTTAATGATAAGATACATCTTACTTGTTTTAGCTTTCAAAGCAGCAAGCTCACTGCAGATTTATTATAAAAAGAAGGTTTCTCTAAGGATAATAGAATTTTTTGAAGAACGGAACTGCATAAAAGACAAGCCAGTGCATCCACCAGTCCGAGACCATTTAAAATGAAGGTTCTGAATTTTAACTCTTAGGTTACTTTCACTTTTGGGGGGTAATAATGAGGGACCCTTTTGACCCATTTTTTTCAGGTATTTTCCCCCTCTCATTGACTTTAAAAGTAATTTTTTTGTTTAGTGAGTCATAATTAGTTTTAAAATCTATAAACAAATAAATTTTTAATATCAGATTCTTGTGTCTTTTCCATTACTTGTCTTTAAAGTTTATTTCATTGTTGATCTTCCCTTACGGAATCCTCTCATTGATGTTTTAAGTAAAGCAACTAATCTGTTGAATAGTATTTAGGAGAGTAATTTATGAAAAGATGTACCTCTACGAATTGAGCATTTCGAGGCACCTTTTTTATGTAAGAAGTAAATAATGTTTATTTTCTATTCCTCAGGTAGAACTTCATGTTTCCGTACGAATTCTATAAGGTGGTAGGTTGGCAACTGAAAGCAGAGGGATTTTGTATTATCCAAAAAATCATCAACGTTTTAAGATAACTTTGCCAAGTTGGCAAAACCCCCCTTTCGAATGTGTAAAACGCCAAAAAAAAAATTAGTAATCATGTGCTTCGTTTCATTTAATGTCGTCAATAGGTTGCGATAATACGAAAATACCCTGCTATGATTTTTATGAGGAGAAAATCCAATGAAGCGCAATTTAACCTTTTCGGCACGATAATTCACTAGCATAACAAAATAACTATAACCTTTTGTGATTTTAAATAGTGAATATTAAAATTTTTAAAAAACATAATCAGAAATAAATGTTGTAAGAAAGAAGTAAGATGTTATCTATTGTTTCAGTAATTGATATTTATAAGCAATGAAGATATTCTTGATTATAGAAAAAAAGATTGGACTTTCAATTTTTTTTTATAAGAAAAAATTTATAGCTTGATTCAGTCAAAAAACACATTAACAGAAATGTACTTCTAACGAGATGTGTCCAAGTTTGAGATATGGAAAAATAAGAGAGAGGGGGACAGATTAAACATTTATGAGCAGACAATGTAGTAATGGTAGCTTTTGCACAAGAAAAGACTTTAAATGACTTTGTCTTTATTGGTCCTTTAAGACTGTTTTGAGTCAGACTGACCGGATTATATGCTCATGCACCTCAGAACTCAAGGTCACGAAAACTTAGATGGGCACAGTAGGCCTTGGCCCTCATGGTCTGTTGTGCCACTGAGTTTAGTTTAGTTGAAGACTGTTTTGCTTCTTGGTAAAATGCATAAAAATAAGGAGAGGTTAAGAATTAAGTTAATTAAACTTTTTGTTGGTGCACAGGATATTTGGGTTCTTAAGTCAATTTCTGTCTGTATGATGAATCATACAAGAAATGTTTAAATTTGTGTGTGCCTCAAAGTACTTAATTTTTATATAAAATAAATAAATTCTTTACTTAAAGACAAAAATTGACATAGCACATTCTTCCCTAGATATCCACTGCACCCACACAAAGTGCAAAGGACTTTTTTTTGAAAATAAATATATGTATATAACATTAATTTGCTTATATTTTACTTTCCCGACCTACTGAGATTTACCAAAGGGATCGTTTTTAAAGAAAATGATAAATGTCAACCTTTATTCTAATTTGTAAAAAATTTTCAAAAGTCATCTGCAAAGGAATAAAACTTTTAAGCCATTCCCTAAGCAAAAAAATTAAATTCATTAAAAACTGTCATTTAAGTTCAGAACCTTTTTTCAGATTCAAAAATACTCTCCAACATTTATAGTATATTTTTCTACAGAGAACAACATTTTTGTCTTAATTAGTTTGATCTGGAAAAATAGATATATATTTTATTACTTGGTATTGTACTATTTATAAATCAAATGAGTATCATATTAATTAATGAAAATTGTTTTACTTCCAACAAAATTAGTTTCACATAGTTTTGGCCTGTACAATTTTCCTAAGAACATATCTACCACGTAAATCAAGGAATGAATGCATTTTTCAAATATTGAATATATATTAGCCAATATATATTCAACAATCTCTCTAATTGTCTAAAAAAAATAAATAAATAAATAAAAAAAGAGAGAAAGAGACAGATACATTGCAAGGAAGAAAAAAAACGCTATTTACAATACAATTTCTTTATTGTATAAATATTTCTCTATAACTACCAATACAATGTTACCACAAAACAGCACATCACAAATACTGGTTGGGCAAAGCTTTGTACAGCAGTGGTCATTTGGGTATTTCTCCCATTCCTAACAGGCAATAGAATTAAAACTGCAGAAAATGTTAACATTTTACAATGAATTCCAAGGCTTATGAATGAAATATCGACTGATAGTATGTAATGATCCAACATAAAACATCTATAAACTCTATAGAGTCCCTTTCTTTAAAATGCTACTATCTCAGGTGCATTTTTAAAATGGTTTTTCTATAGCCTGAATGCAGACTACATAAAAATTCACGAGAGGGCAACAAATTTTCAGTAACTGAAACACATAGCCCGTGATTTAATTTTAAAAATTTCACAAAAAGATTTGCATGTTGATTTCCGTTGCACACATAATATAAACAATGACAGATGTTTTGTTGATCTTGACAAAAAATCTCAAATGTTTACAAAAATGCTATTAGAAATTTTATGTCTAGCGAATTATCATTAGTTACTTTCAAATACCTTTTAACTGCATGTTTTTGGAAAATTGTAATAATCAAGAATTTTTGGAATTAATGTTTCACTATGCGAAAGTATTTATTTACGAGGGCGTATAGGGAGAAAATACCCTTCAGAAAAATAATGCACCTTTGACCATCACAAATTAGAATATTAGTATTCATCTTGTAACTTATTTCTTGAAGAATTGAAATTGTAACACGACCTTCATGTCTTTCTCGTTTGAACTTTCTTCCACTAAATATCTACATAAATACATAAAAATGTATATAGTGCTTGCATATATTTATATATACACATACATTAATTATTAAATACTTAAAGAAAAAATTCTGACCATAGGAAGAAAAAGAAAAGTTACATAAAAAAATACTATGTTGGATAATCAATAAAAACAAATATTTAGAGTTTAACTAAAATAATAGAAAGGAATGCATTTCCAATTCTATTTTTTTATTAAAGATATACGACTCTTCAAAAAAGTTTTCACTTAATTCTTCCTTGAACAGTAAGTACACACAACAAACAACACAGAATATTGTAATCTTTTAATCAATGTGCACTATAAAAAGTAAAACAGAACAAAACTAAAACATAAATTTAATACCTTATAAAATGAACAATAGCACATCCACATCCCCACACAAAATTTTTAAAAAAATTCCCAAACATATACATAAAAAATATTAATTTTATCATTGAAATGCAAGCCCTGCATACATTTTTATATGTATGAAATGTATACTTTAATATGTATTTACATATATATTATTCACATGACTAAAATCTACAAGAAAAAAATATCTTCCATGTTGATCAACTACAGCAAACACTCATTCATATAATTATAAAATTGTTTAAAATTACAATAAAAGTTTTACAATGTTTATCACTTATGTTTAAAGTTAAATTCAAATATGTTTCTGCCTATCATAGCTAAGTATCAAATCTATTGCAAAAAGCAGATGCAGGACTTGTGAACTGAAGCCTTTGACAGAATCTCTCACATACTTTCAATATCATATAACATCCTTTCTCATACTTTTTACACAACTTAACACTTCTAAAGATTTACATAACACTATATTTATACTATGTACAGTAAGTGTGCCCCGTTCAAGCATAAGTAATACAGTTCTATCAAATGTACTCATTTAGAACAGTAACAAGATTAGGAACAGATGATGCTCTAACAATGAGTTTCAGACTAGAGCTTTCAATTTTGTCAATTTTTTAAAAAATTATTGCTTTGTGGAGCCACTTCTAAGTAACAAATGTGATTATTTTATTACTTTCAATTGTATTGGATGAATGTAGTACCAATAAAAATGGAACATTTTTCACCATATGCATATTTTACATTTATTGGAAATACCCATAATCCTAAAACATAATTTAAAATTAACATTCTAAAAAATTCATCAGCAATATTTCATTTTATAGAATTTATTACAGGCACAAAAGTTTTCAAAATTTTATTGAAAAAAGTCAAGTTACAATTTAATTGCACACATAATGCCAATTTAATATACCACAAGTAATCTATTCTTTATATAAGTATCTTTTTGTTCCTTTCAATTAACTTTGCATTAGAATTCCACAATGGAGGAAAAAGATGAAAAGATTTACAGAAACAAAAATTGTAAAATGTAAATTCTGGCTGAAATCTAATGCCATTTAATAATTTTCCTTCTTTACAAACACAATAAATATATATAGAATCTTTACAAGAAATAAAATTTGTGCCATACAAAAATGTTGGCATGTTATTTTAGAATAAGCAATTAAAAACAAATGAGATTTTTAATCAACCAATAACAGTGGCTCAATTGATGAAAATAATAAACCGTTACATCTTTTTTAGACTGACGTCAATAACACAAACAAAATATTGAACAACTTACTTCACAGTTTCAAACCAAGTCTTCCCTATGTAAGTAGAATATTTTAACAAATTTAGATAAGCAAATTTTTCTTAAATTTAGCAATATTAAAAATTAGGCTAGCATTAAAAAACATTTGATGCACACTAACTTTGAATAGTAACATTATTATTATATGATGGCATGGCTCATTTCATATGAGAAATATCCAGTGTAATATTTTTAACAATGTCTACAGAGAATTCACAATCTACATGTATTTCTTTCAAAAATTGAAGCTGTACATTTATTACAAGGTGACAATCTACAGAAGGGAAATTTCATAACAATATCAGTAAAACTTCAAGGACAGGTGAATGTTGTGCAACAAGCAATGCATGATGTTATAAAGCATTAATCACATAATGCAGATTATTCAACTATGCAACTGTACAACAAGCAATATGTAAACGGCTTCATGAACTGACAATTTGGATCTGAATCTGGTCACACAGTTTTGTTAATGTGTTGCGTTATATTCTGAAAAATGTAGAATGATTGTGCCAGAAAAAATCAACAACGGTTTTTCTTTAAACTTCAAATGGAAAAACTAAGATTGCTACTCTTGAAAATGTTTGATGGCTTAAAATTTACCCAGATAGTTTGGCATGAAGATTAGATAGAATGATCCTTAATTTGGCATTCCATCTATAACTGATGATAATAATAATAATAAAAAAAATTGATGCTTGTACATTAAAAGGAAAAAAATAATGATAAATACTGGCACACTATCTTTGAACACTTTGAAAAGAGATGACTTTTAAAGGAATGTCCAAAGCCCATCTCGGCATTCATACTGAAGAGAAGTTCATGACTCGAACAGAGCAAGAAGATCATCATTTCCTGCAGCTGAAGTATTGCCACTACTAGTAGCTGTTGTAGATGTAGCTGTTCCAGATGTTACATTGCCTGTGCTACCACCAGTCACTCCAGCACCACTTAGTTCTGGTGGATCAAGGTAAGACAAAAGTTCCATCGGATCAACCACACTTTCTGGCAGTAACTGTATAAAAGACATCGAAGTTATCATTTTTGCCACAGAAATTTTATCTTTACAACTGATCAAAATAAAAGTATTTTTAAAATACATAGAATGAAATATTAGGTTATGGTTTTTAGAATTCAAAAATATTTTGCTAATTTTGATTTTAGATAAACATTAATTTAAGAAACAATGAAATTTTAATTCAAATTTTTTATATTACATTACATTAACTACACACAAGTTTATTAAACATATTATGTAATAATATATATATTATTTATTCGAATCTAAGTCACACTCTTTTCCGCTGTTAAAACTATTCAAAACTGAGTGTGGTTTAGAAATGAATGTAGAAAATTTCTTTGGATGAGGGAAATTGAACATAATTCTGATGGTTATAGAGCAGTTACAGTATTCATTTAAAAGTTTTTATTACTGGTAAAATAAATGTGTGTGTGTGAATTATTTGTTTATTATCTTTTATTTCAATTTTTTAAAAGATTTCTTAAATATCAGGTATTGAGAGAAAGGGATAAACCATTTTACATTATTTTTCACAAAAATGTGTTGAGAATTAGGAATGCGACTTAGAATTAATGGTGCCTTAAATTCGAACAAATTCGGTATATACAAATAAACACCTACAAATATTTGATGATAGTTAAATTTTAAACAATTCTAGATGTAAAAAAAGTAATATATACTAAACAAATTGAAAAATTGTTTCAATAATGTACTTTAAGAAATAAAAGAAAAACTCTTACAATTTTTCAAAAATATGTCATGGGAAAATTATTATTTAATATCCAAAATAAAAAATGTACAAAATAATTCCCAGACTAATAACAATCAAATATAAGTTTAAGAACCATACATAGAAATAAGACAGTATGTAACATTACATAGTTTTATTTTCTGAAAAATAAATAACATTAAAAAACTTGCAAAACATAGCTTCTTAAAACAGCATTTCATACATAAACATATATAAACTTTTATTGATAATCAAACCTACAAACTTACATTTAAAGCTTCTTGTCCTTGCCCTTCTCCTTCAATAACAGCCGCTGGATCAAAATTGAGATCTCCAAGATCAGGAGCATGTGAAAGTGAGGAATCGCTATTAGTTGATGCTTGACTGCTAGGTTGACTGACCACAGAAAGATTGTTGGCCCCATTCCCACTTGTAGTGTTATCAGTGGGCTGGGAAGTTGAAGACGGAGGTGGGACACTTGGAGGTCCCCCACTTCCACCACCAGAATTTCCAGGAGTATGAGGTGTGTGGAGTATGAGGTGTATTTGGACCATGTTGCATTAGATTTTGGCTTTGGTTTGAGGAGGGTGTACCAGGTGTTCCAGTACTTGTTGCATGAATGGATGAAGGCTGAGTAGATGCAGTGTCAGTTGTAGTAGTTGGTGGTTGCCGCAAAGGAGGGTTTCCTTGGTCATGAAGGTTAGGTAGGCCCATTTGCTATTTGAGTAAAATTTATTTATTGATTTGAAGCATGAAATGTAAAAATGAAATAAAAAAAAAATAGTATAGCAAATAAAAACTGAAAACAACTAAAGCAGAAGCTTCAACGCATCAAAATAAAAACTTTATAATTGCTGGTCTGTTTAACAATACAACACAGAATTAATAAAATTGCACACAGAGTTTGATTTGAAGAATGCTGTTTTAGAATATTTTTTTGTACAAAACAGATTACATACATACACAAAAAACATCCCTCATATATAATATTTTAGAGGAAGAAGAGAATAATAGTTATAAATCTGGCAGACCTATTCAATTTATTTCACAGTCTCAAAACAAAATTTTACCTATTTAAATCAACTTGTTGCTTGCATTCTCTTAGAAATTAACTAGTGCAGTTAAAAAAGGTATAACATGGAGCATTAAGAAACTCCTTTTGTACAAGATAAATTTGTGTGTCCCATTTATTGTACTATTTCAACAAGGAAGGAACAATAAGCATTTTTAGTGAGTTGTTTAATGCCAAACTTCAAAACCTAAAGCCTTCAGCAATGGACCTTGTAATTTGGAACAATGAACAAGTGATGAGACTGAAACATGAGTTGCCATTTCAATCTCCAAACTTCCACATCACACCAATGTAATGCTTTGAGCTTCAACAGATTTAATATGTGCTTGAGCTCTTTACCAGTTGGATCTTGCATTTTTAGTAAGAAAAGGCATTAAATATAAAAAAATTAAGAGAAAAAATTGGCTCGGTAAATGGATGGAAATTTCTATATTACAATTACTACAATTACATAAGTAACAATTTGCAATTTCGGCATAATTTTCCCATGTTAAAATGCAAATATGAAACAGTTTCTTCCATTCCCACAGTAAAATAGGAACTGCCTTTTACAACTTCAAATAATGTTAAAATTTTTATTTTAAAAATTCCATTCATTATTAACTAAAATTTTTACAAATATTTTTGTTGATACATGATCAAATTCACTTATTATGCTTAGAAATTTCCATGCAAGCCTGGCAGATACAAATACATACGTTGTTCATACAGAAAAAATACAAATGAAAACTTAAATATACATAAAGAAAAATATCAAATTTTAACACAAGAGTAATCAAAATTTAATACTAAAACTTACTTGCTCATGGTGACTCAAAGATTTTTCCATAGCTGCAAGAGGATCCAGAGAAGAGACACTCTCGTTTAAGTGTGACAAGGGGCTACTGAAATCAGTTGCTTGTGACTGAAATTCATAGCTGTTGTTACTACCATAGCTAGTACCATTTGGCATCATTGGTCCATTAGGAGTAGGGCCATTGGCTATTGCTAAAATATAATTACATTTCAATTAAGATTAATGAATATTCTCTTTGTTATAAAACTTAGCACATATCAAGATTTTATTCTTCGAATATACACTGAATTTCTTAAATTTTTTTATAATTTCACAAGAGCTATTTTCATGTAAATTTATATAATATTTCTTCAGTTGATCTCTGTGTTTAATAAATACAATGTAACTTGGTAATACATTTTCATAAACTAATTTGAAATCTGAATAATTACAGAGCAATGAAAATATTTTATTATAAATTACTTTTGTATAATCTTTAATCTGAAAAGAAAATGAAGCTATATTTGAAATTATGTTTATATTCTTCCTGGCACAACAATTAAGATAAAATGTCATAAAAGACAAACATTTCAACATTTAATACATTTATTTACTAGATGAAACATTTTGTCTTAATATTTAATTAGTCAAATTATACACATTCCCGATTTCTGAATGATGACTTCAAGCAGAGCAAGCACATTTTTTTAAAAAAGGGCAGATTCAAATGCTTACTAATTGAAATATAAATGGAAAACAATATTTTTAAAATGTACAAATATCTTTAAGTGCATACCTCTGACATCATGCTATATAATTTTATATTTCACCTAACATCATAAAAATAGCAAAATATTGATTAATGCAAAGGTAAAGTTTTCATTAAGATAAAAAAATATTTTTTACTATAGAAAATATAATCTATATTAATTGCATTTTTCAAATGACTATGTAGGACAATAGAACACTTTTATTCTGATATGACCAAGTATTAATTTTAAAAGACTATTCTGCCAGATTGATAATTAACTTATTGAATTTTAAAAGTTAAATTACTTTATACTTCATATATTTTAAAGTGAGTTATAGACAGACTAAATCTAAAATTTCAAAAATTGAAAACAAAGGTAAAAACTCCATATTTAAATTAAATACTTATTATATATACAATTACACACTGAAAACTTTTTATTTAGTCATGAAGCAATTAATTTTATTTCTGTGCAAGAGTTTATATGAACTAAATTTGTTAAATAGTAATAACAAAAAACTTTCAGTTATAAAACAGTATACATATTTTTTTAATTTTATTGAACACATTTTTAAAAAATAATTTTTAGAGATTTATTTCGAAGTACATAAATACAGGATAATTTAAAATTTATTTTATAATATCAACAATTTCATTGACAGTAATGTTTGCTAATCAAATGCAATAATACAAAAATTGTAAAAAAAATAAATTCTAGTCTTGTATATGACCAATAAATTGAATTACACACAAAGTTAGAACTTACAGCACTAAGATAAGAAGAAAGGTGTGAATGTTTTGACAAAAGCAACTACATAACAAAGAAACATTACATCCAACTCATGAAAAATGTTTACAGTCAGTTATTCTAACATATGTTCATAAAAAAAGTCAGCAATAGCACCAAATATCAAATAACAATTTTCTATTGAAATGTGAACTACTAACATTTTAGAATGTTAAAAGAAATCAACATATAAGTTAATCACAGAACAAAAATAACTAACAACCAAGCTTACATTGCATATCAGGTGGTGGTAGAGCAGAATAGGGCGATAGACCTTGACCCATCTCCCATGCTGATGTTGTGGGCATGGTCATGCTACTAGGCGACATGGCTTTAAAGCGTTTTTGTGCTCCACATGCTTCAACTAGAAGAGTCAGAAACAAATTTAACTATAAAAACAAATTCTAATATATGTTCTATACATAATTTTCCAATTTTTACACATAACATGAAAACATTTTTATAACAATCAGTCCATTTTTATTATAATTATGAAAGCTCTAATGGTCAAACAATACGACCACCACAAAAGAAAAAAAAAGAGGCTATATAAAAACTACTTCAAAGAATTTTTCTTCCCAGAATTCTTAAATTTTACTAAGAATTTTTGAAAAATTAATGCAAATTATTAGAATTTATTATTAGATTTAGGATTTATTAAGAATTATTATTAGAATTACTTAGAATTTTGAAAAAAATTTCAAAACAAATTACATTATAAAATTTATAATGTATATTTTTGAAAAATAATAAGTGATACCAAAATAAATTGTTGACATTACAAAGAATAGTTTCCAATATAACTTTTTTTTTACCTCCATCATTTTCCTCTTTGACAGGTTTAATAGGTACAGGTTTCCAACTTGCAGTTCCGTCTATTGTAACCTCTTCTACATCAGAGTTGCTTAGATTTGTCAAAATACCCCAAATGTATTGATCCACTTCTAAGCCTTCCAGTAGAGCAGGTTTACTATGATGTGAAAATAAAGGTGAATAATCAGCACTAATAGGACTTCAAAATTTCATTGAAAAATTGAAATAACCACAAAAAATTATTTGATAAATCTTGTAACATGGAATTATGTCAGCTTGTAATACAAAAAAACATAACTATAATTTTAATATATTTTATACATTAATATTGAAGAGATTAGTAACAGGAAATTTAGTCAATGGCAAAGCAATATTATCAGAGATAATGAATATTTTTTTTTATATATAAATACAAGTATTACCGCATTTTAAGCATTAAAATAAAGAGAAAGTTTGAAAAAATTATAAAATTTACAAGATTACTTTTAACATACTACTGTGATCATTATACCAAACAATAAACTTACTTGCAAACTGGACATCGCCAAGCTCCTCTTTCACAGTTCAGTTGTAAATAAGATTCAAGATCAAAGCACTAAAATATTAAAACAAATATTTTTTAAATAAATTAAATTTTAACACTACACACACTACAGAAATCAAGATTAATAATTAAAAATAGAGGCTTATAAATAATAAAATTAAGAAATTAGTCATGAAAACATATGCATCAAATGATCTTTGCAAGTTGATATGTTGCAGTACAGGTAAAATTATAATTATTTTGAAGATTAGGACTTGTTATCAATTATTTAACTAGACATAACAGCTCTAAGAAAAAAAAGTAATAGAATAGAGTATATTTATTACTTGTATATGTTTACATTCTTGGCCTCGGGCTGGAAGAGTGATTCGTTTGAAAGTGATAGGACATTTGAGAGAGACTTTGATTGCAGTTTGTTCAACTCCATCTTCCATGTTGAGGGCATTGTTTGATGCAGCGGCACTAGAGAAATTACGTTTGATTTTTGCAACACAATGATCAGCAGGTAACAGACGTTTCCTCAGCAAACCTTGAAGCACAGAACGAACGGTAGGACGATGGACAAGTTGCAAGAGGAATAAATGAGACTGGAAATAATAACAATAATCAGATTTTGTTATATAAATCTATGAATATGACTTATAAATACTTCTGAAATGTTAAATTCATACAACACTTTTAAGTTTTTTGCTTTTTTTTGGCTCTGAAAAGCAGACACTAAAACTTTTCAGAATCAATGACAAAATAAAAAAAAATTATATCAAAATGTTAATACATCATAAAATTAAATACAGACATACTTATTCTAAGAAAAATTACATTTTAGCTAACAATTTTGGAACACATTAATAACAATACTGACAGCAAAACTACACAATAACAACTAAACAATAATTTTTATATTTTGTAACAATTGATCCATTCAATAAAAGAGAGTTTGAAGCATGGAATATTAACTTAAAATTTTGTTTAGAACATCAATTTATGCTAGTTAAAAAAACATCACTAAACAGCATATTGTATACAAATAATAATTCCATATGAAATTCAACTTATTATTTCTATAAATTAAAATTAAAATTTTCAGAGCCATGTTCACATTTAGCTAGCCCATTTGATAAAATTTCTTATCCTTTCTAAAAGTATGTGCTTAATGTATATTGGAACCCCTATATTTGACACATTTATTTTCAAAATACTTTCTACTGAGTGAAGAAAATATGAATTTCTTATTGTGGGAGAAAAATTTATACCTGTATATTAAATTTTAACAACTTTTTCTCATAGTTCATTCTTTTTAGAAGCCACACAGCACACACTACTTAGTTACATAGATAGGTAATTGTTGTAATAAATTTTAAATAATAATAACATAGCAATATTGTTTCAGACATGCTTTTAAGAAAGTACCATTTTGATATTTTTTTTAAAGAAATTCTTTTTCCACAATTTTATTTATGCATGGAATGTTAATTACAATTTGTGGAAATTCATTAGAACAAATAGATTAGAATAATAAAAAAAAAAAACAGTGTGTTTCCTTTCTTAAAATTTTCCCTCAAATTTCAGCAGCATGTCACCATAAATGGCAGTGTTAATGTTTTTGGCTCATCTTTTTAATAAAACAGTGCTACAATTAGCAGAATTTTGAACTGAGAATATTTTAAACATGCAAAAATTAATGTCAACACAATCAAATATTTTCCTAATGGAGCCTTATACAAATCAATAGATTAATGCAGTTAATGTGAGTGCTCCCAAAGATGATGTAATGCTACAGAAACCACATTTTAAAAAGGTACTTACTTAAAAAACACACTTTGTACCATGTAACTCAGCAGTTTTGCAAATTTCTTTCACATTACAGATTAAAATGATTCTCCCAAAATATGATTTAATTAAATTTCAAAAACATAAGAAAGTTCACATTTTTTTTAATGTTGAATAAAAATTTTGAGGTACATATAAAAGCAATGATAACACACAAATTATTATGTTTCAGATACAATGTCTTAAATGAAATTTTCCATCTTAATATATATATACATATATATATATCTTAAAATACTCTTCTCCTATACCTCTGAATCTTTATCATTATTTTATAGCAAATTGAAATCATCCTTATTTTTAAACCAACATTACATTATTAATTTTTAGTAAAATGCCAAAACATAAAAAAGTGTAAGTACAAAAATATTTCATAAAGAAAATCTTTAAATAAAAATTGACAAATACTTTGCTGAATAATGTGTTCTAAAATGTATTTATAGCAAACAGAAAACTTACACAACAACATGCCGTTACAGTTATTTGTATAGTGTTGCGGCCAGGCTGACACACTTCTTTTAGATACAATGGTTTATGAGAGGCTTTGTTTTCTCCTCGGTCTATACTTAATGGTGTGGCATTGACTGATACTTGCACAGATGCAGGCCAATTAGTATTCATCTGTCGGTCTTCATGATGGAAGCATTTTAGCTGTAATTCCAAATCTGTCCGCCACATAAGTGTCTGATGCACTGAGGGCTTTAAGTGAAAGACATGATTGCTTACAGCTAAGTTGTGTTCCAACCTGAATGGAGCTAAGATGATACCATCTCGGACGGGAAATGTAAGTCGCAGTTCATCATCTTCTAGACAAATGATCAAGTATTAAAGACAAATGGAAAATATGAAGCAAGTGTGAAAAAACCAATTAATTTTTTTTTACAAATAAGTAATAAATATTTGTTTAAAACATATAAATACCAACATAACTCAAAATTGAAGTAAAATCAACATATTAAAATGTTTTCACAAAAAAGTTCTCCTTTATAACAATTAATTTTATCAAAAAACATTTATTCTATACCTTTTTAAGTAAAATTTATAAGCAACAGCATTTTCAAATATAATTAGGATTTTGATGAATAAATACATCTGAAATTTCCTAGTGGCAGCTGAAATATGTTCAAAAGCTGCTAATAAAAATATAACTGTTATTACCCTGAGAATCAAGCAATTGAATTGTTTCAAAAAATAATTCATTTATCACTAAAATAAAAAATATCTTAAAATTTAAACCCCTCCCCAAAAAAGAATTTTTATAATACACCATGTGAACCATATAATATTCAAAGCAAATAATAATTCTTAAATATTTAAATTTCACTAAATATAATATTAAATGAAGAATATGGAGAATGTAGCAAAAATATTAATTTCTAGTCATTTTTAATTCAGTGTGCTATCTAAATATAAGGTTGATGGACCAAAATATTTATAATAAATTTAAGTACATATAACATATTATAGAATTATTAAGCAAATATGATCTGTTTTGGAACTTTAAAATGTAAAAGAGAATTCTATAAATAAAATCTGACATGAAGAAATCACTCACTGGGTGGAGGTAGAGTAGGTTTAGTATCAGTGAAATTGGGCTTGATGTCAGCAGTAGGTGATAAATATGGTGGAACAACAGATGCAGGTGTTAAAGGTGGTGTGGGATTCCCTGGAATTGGCAGAGGCTGATAGTTCATGTTCCTCTGTTAAATAAAAAGCAATGATTTTTCTCAATAACACATTTAAGTTTACAAGAATTGATATCTAATTTATAAGTACTTCCCACTGTTTATAATTATATCATCAATCAATTTTGTCAGATCAAAAGATGTTGCCAAATGCTTCCATTGCATGCTCAAACAGGATTATTGTGTTCATACAAGCGTATGAACAGCTTTCTACAATTGGTTGTATACCACTGCATTTGATGGTGTCCTTTCGTTTGAGGAGTTGATCAATGGTGTAATACATAACTATCTTATTTTACATGATATTTGATGTAAAATTCAGACATTATTATATTAAAAATAATTATATAAAAAATGTGCCTTAAGCGACCATGAACAGATAGCAAAATGATTAAACTTGCAGGATCAGAAAATCTATTTAATGACTTCAAATCTTTGTGTATAGCTTGCATATTATTAAAAATCAATCTAACAATTATTAAAAAGAAAAGGACCAAGGAAGAATTAGATTACATGGTACTTACATATTATCACAACCTATTAGCAACATTATACAAAACGAAGTACATGGTACAACACATGCGAAATTGGATTTGCCAATTTGGCAAGTTATCTTGAATGTTGGCATTGTTGCGATAATATGTAAGTACTGATTAAATTAATTAACAATTCCAAATGTGCAATACACTGCAATTGACACAACATTCATTAATATAACTTTAATATTAATCATAGATCAAATAGAAAGCCTAACAAGCAACAGAAACAGTTTCTAGCTTTTTAGGCATTACAGATGTGTTTCATTCTTCCTCTGTTTTAAGTGAAAGGAAAAATGTGTTGAATCTAAGAAGTGCACCTTTATTTTTTCCTACAGTAACAACATTGTAATGAGTAATAAAACAATTAAATGAAGTTACAGCCTAGAGTTCAGAAGTCTAAATATAAAAGGATTATTTTTCAAATACAAAATTCAGCAAATAAGAATTAAAAATAAATCATATTTGACAGAGCTATTTTAGGTAAACTGAAGTGTTTTTTTGTTATTTATAACCATACAGCCATTAATTAACTATACCTGCATGTTTGGCTGGGTGAACTGATTTGTGTAATGTGGATCATATTGTGTTTGAGGAGGTGCACCATTCATTTGTGATTGATGATAGTAATGACTGGGCTGATTGCTGTATGGAGGAACTTGTGGCCGAAGTGAGGATCGCATTTGTTGCTGAGATGGATATGTGGTTGATGACATATGCTGTGGTGGATTATATTGTTGCTGTTTGCCGTACTGGGATGGAGGTGGGTTTCCTGGATACTGAGAACAACAAACACAACCCTACAACAGAATATAATTGTTACACAAAATATGTAGTAAATACAAATTTGAACAACTGATAACTATACTAAATAGATTAATATTCATCTAGTAAATAACAAATACAAGATGTTAAATGGAATTGCTTTCTTTAAACTTCTATTTTATGAATTGATGTATAATTAAGTTTTTTAAAAGTCACTTTTTAACAGATAAACCTCATTTTAGAATAGAATTTTTTTTTAAAAAAAAAGATGAAGCAAAAATTAAGTTTTGACTTCTTGTTTTGAAATCCTGATTAAATAACAAGGAAGCATTTTAGTAAGTACATCATTTTCCAGTTCCTTTTATATTATGCAAAGGTCAATTTGGCTGAATATGCTGTTGTTATTACTATTCAATAAATTTGAAGTCTAGGACCATCATGCCAAAATTTTTGCAATAGGTTACCATGGTCTTAGCTTAAGTTACCACAACTTTTTAGCTAACTGCTTGAGAGTTCAGAAAAATAGAAAATAAGTACTTTCCTTTTCATTATTTCAAATTAAAAGTTTCAATGTGAAAAGTATCTAAAATTCCTCTTTTTCAAATTACTTTCAATATTTTAATTGAAAGTTTATCAATTGACAATAAAGTACTATTAAAGATCTTTAAAAAAAATTACTAATGGTAAAATGGTACTCACACAATTATAAGAAAAATTTAATGTAATATAATTACAGTTATCCTTAATATTTACAACTTAATCCATTAAACTATTACTAAAATACCACAACAACAGTATTAATAAGATTATTATATATAAATATGTATAACATTGGTATTTTTATTTACCTGCCCAGGGTTATAATTTTGAGGAGGATTTGACCCATATGATTGCATGCCTGGACTATATTGTTGCGACATCATGTTGTACTGCCCTGGCCTTTTCTGTGCCATGTGCTGCTGTGGACAAGGATATGGAGAAGCTCTCGTTCGACCCTGAGAGGCAATGCCTGGAGTATTTCCAGAATACATAGAAGGGTGCAGTTGTCCACCCATTCCCATTGCTGTTTTGTTCATGCCCATGGGCCCATTCATGCCCATACCATTGTTCATAGGGTTCACTGAGGACATGTTGTTGGGCATATTCATCATGCCATTCCCAGGCATGTGGGAACCCATAGGATTGTTCATATGCGTTCCTAAAGGACTGGAGACACCAGTGTTGGATGATACTCTTTGATGGTGCGAATTATAACCTTGTTGAAATTGCTGATTTGGAATCCCCTGAAATAAAATTTCACAAGATATTTATTTCTTTGCTCATAAAGTTTGGAAGAATCGAATACAATTTTTGATAGTAATTGAATCATAAATGATACAAAAATCTTTCACATATTAAAAAATAATCTAATATAAAATTTTCATGAACGACAAACATTTTTTAAAAATTACTCTGGAATGATATGTATTTATCACTTTACTCTTTACTGAATATCTCTAACTAATGTGTGATATGTGTTCAATTGAAATCAATAGATGAATGAATAAATTTCCCTAACATTAAAATCACTTGTGCATGGCTAACAGAGAATATTAAAAAGCCATTTTTCATACGCTACCCCCAAATTAGCGGATTCGTGCATTAGCCAACACTCATACTTTAAAAAGTTCAAAAAATTCTCAGTTAATACACAGAAATGTACGGTAAACACATGGATGTCTTAACGCATGGGTCAACTGGGCCTCGAAAAGAGGGAAGTCCCCATCTTGTTTTCTATTCGGCCTTAGTAAGATAATGTGATCTGAATAATTTTAATTGTCAAATGTTATTTCTGGATATATTCTCCAAAACGAAAATTTCAATCTATATGCCAACTGGCAATATGGTATTATTATGTCATGTCCATCATCCATGTTCAGGTGTAGAAATACTATCATGCACCATCATTACTCATTTAATTGAGAGGTGAATTCAGTCAAATTGGTTTGTGAGACTGTGTGAGTCACACACATTAATTTGTTATGGGCTACCAAGTATTTTGACAATGCATGCTATATGCTACTGTCTACTTAAAAAGGCTCACAGGAGGAGCCTACTTTTGATACTGAGGCCAGGTCCTCAAGACTGACTCTTTACATATCTGATAAATGATCAACACTCATACATTTTGAATTATGGCTCAGTACTTAATTTAAAAACTAAAAACACATTAAACATTAAATTGCATCACATTTAAAAGAATGATTAAAAAAAAAATGAAATACGGCAAGTTAAATTTGGACATATATAAAAGAACAGTACTCTCATTTTGAGAACAGCATTATTATGGGCAATGTAAAAACATAATATATTTTAATTTACCTGACTGTATTGATTATTCAAAACCACTTCTTGCTGTTGCCTTTCCTGCAAAGCTACCACACTGGCTGTCGCAGTGGCAGTAGCAGTTGCAGCAGCTGCAACTAAGGCAGCAGCACTGAGTGCAGATGAGGAGGATTGAAATTCAGAACCACTGTTGTGCCCTGGTGTACCTATTGTGTTAGGTCCAATTGCTGTGTTCATTTGATTCGGATTTGCACTGTAACTGTACAAAAAAAGCATTGAAGTTAGTAAATTCTATCTACAAATTAAAAGCATTTTGAAATGTATAATTAAAACATTCTATTTTAATTGAAAATGTTTAGTAGAACCACAGTTAAGAGATGAGAAGAGGGAGATTGCTAGAAATTACTTTCATATTTCTAGCAATGTCATGTTAAAATTTTGAGCTCCATCCGAGTTTAACGAACAGTAATGTGTCTCCTAGTCCAAAATGACAATGTTTGAAGTTACACAAATCAGTCACATCGATTATCGACTACAAGGCTTTGAATTCTGTCGGGTCGCAGCGATGTAATCGTGAAAAAAGTTATAAGGAAAAATGGGCAAAGAATTAAATATAAATGTGAAAGGGAAAAAAAAAAGTTTTATTTAAAATTTTTCTTTCAATAAATTTCTTATAAAAGTCAGGGAATGTAATTTATTCAATGATTACACAATGACAAAAATTAATCTTGTTAACAAAAAAAAACTTGCTATTTTTACAGAGCGCTCCTAAAGTTGATGGTTTTATGAAATTTACGTATCCACTTATATTCATGAATAATTTTATCTCGTCGTTAAATTTATCTAAACTAAACACGATTGAACGTTGCACGCAAACTAAACAGCATAAGTTGACAAAAAAAAAAAATTCTAACCTTAAAGCAAAAATGATTTTATGGACAAAAATATAATTTTTTATTCATTTTATACCAATCTTTGCTTAATAATAAAATGTTAAGCACTAATAAAATTATTTTAACGTTTAAAAATCCATTATAACTTCTAATTAACTTCAATTATAATTTAAAAATGGGCTAAAAGAAAAATGTGAAATGTTCATCAGAAAAATAATGACAAATAAATTTGAAATAATAAATGCCAATAAAAAATACGATCGTGATCGTTATGAAAATAATTTGGAAAAGACAAATTTATTATTTGTATACATTTATTTGGAGCATTGAATTGATCTCCGTTCTAGCACCCATTCCAGTTTTCTATCATTTAGAATCTCCATCAATAGAAATGTCGCTATGTGAGACACTTATATAACAATTTTTCACCCGCCTACGATGAAAACCGAGAAATGAGACACGAGGTAAAAGGAAATGTCATTAGAAAGTGTGTTTCACCAAAACCAGTTTTCTTTTAATTTATTTTTCTTTTTTAATCCCAAAACAAGAAAAAATGCGAAGGGAAAAAAATTGACAGAGTAATAAAGAAAAATGTGAATATCTTTAAGGAACCGAAATTAAAAAAAAAATAATAATACGATAAAATATGAAAATAAATGAAAAAAAAAAAAAAAGATAATTAACTAAAAATTACAAGGTGAATTCCAACATGTACTCATCGGTCGAGGGGGACGGGGATAAATTTGTGTGCGAAGGTCGGGAAGGGTTTTCGGGAAATCAACGTCTGTACTTTTCTATTCACAGGGAATTTACGCCATCATTTCCAGGAATCGCTGGGACAAAAACATGCTGGAATAGTTTGTTGGCAATGCTTGAAAGATTTTTAGAAATAAAGTCAGCAATTTTAAAAGCATTAATTGACAGTAAAGAACAAATGATAGCCAATGTAGTGTTTGAAACTGTGACTAATTGCAGCAGGCTTAAGCCAGAAAAGGTTGTCTTGGAAAATTATGCAGTCGAAATGGAACTTTTGCTATTTGCAGGTTATTTGCTTATTTACAGCATGCTTTCGTTTTGGAGCAACGAAAGATTTAAATTTGAAAAATATAAATATTCTTAATCAAGAATTAATGAGAGATGAACGAATTAATGTAGGATTAATGCAACACCTAATTTTGGGCAGAAAATAGAAGCAACTGGGTTACTTTCGATATTTACGATTGCTCTAGTAAAAATTATGTTAGACAAGTTAAATGATAGGTAGAACAATCTTTTCTGCGAGAAGGAATCAATATCAACTCTTCGATACTTCGAAGAAGGAGAACATAGAAGGATTTTGAAAAGAAAATACCTCTCAACGTTGGACGAAAAATTAGAGAAAGCAATTTATTCTAAAACACAAGTTTTATATTGTTCAAACAAGAAAAGTATTAGTTTCAACAAAATAATGAAACAAGAGATGCAGTTCTTCGATTCGACTGAAAATCCATCACATTATAAAACTATGTGAGAGTTTAAAAACAATTCATCCAACCTCCTTTGAAGCCGACAGAGCATTTTCTGCTGCCTGAATGTTCGTCACAAAGCTTAGAACTAGGCTGAGTGATAAAAGTATAAATTGCTTATGCTTTCTGAAATCCTATTTTAAAAATGAATAAGCAATTTATTAAATATTTTTAACTCATTATATAAATTACTAATTTTGGAATTTATATGTATACTTATTGCATATAATTATTGCTGAATTTATTTAAAAATAACTTGTTTTTAAATTTTTTTTGAAATTTTGATGTATTTCCGGTAATCCCGGGAAATCAGAAACACTAGTCGCGAGTTAATTTTAAAATGAAATTTATATTTTCGACTTCGTTCAGGTTTGTATTAGCAACTTAGTTAATTAAGTTAAGCTGAAACATTTTATACAATATTGGGGTATCAATTCTTTCAGATAATCCCTCCACCACCACACACATCTTGATCATACGGCGCTGAAAGATCTCCGAAATGTATGCATACAAGATTGGCGGAAGAGTGCAATACCAGAATTAATACAGGGTGGCCAACACAATTTTATAAAATATGACTATTTTGAGCAATATATATATTATTTAAACAAATAAATCCCATGGCTGTTTGTTTTTATTTTATCACGTTGTGGTTCTGTTACTGCGAATCTTTTTATTCTATCGAAAATGAAATTTATCAAACATAAATCGCGCTTAAACTTAACGGAAGAAAACGTACAACACATCAATTGGATGCGCAAATACACACACACATTGAGATCGATTGAAAGAACAGAGAAACAAATATCTCACAAATTAAACATTATTTGATGATTGCATTATTATTACAATATCTATGTTTGTATACTTGAAAAACAATCAAAGCAATTTAATACGTCATTCTATTCTAAATTTTCACTCCGATAAATATTTGTAAAGGGTCCAAATCTAATATAAAGATATATATTTTTATATGGGGCCCGCAGCATTATAATGTTTTTCCGAAGTGGCCCGCGAAGTCATTTGGGCTGGCCACCTATACAATTCAGCTAGCTCTTTGATTTTATATTTTTGATAAGTTATAAGTCAAGACACATATATCCTTCCAAAAAAATTAAAATCCATAAACAAATTCCGCATATATAAGATCAAGATAAATTTTGTATTTATTAAAGGTATAATACCAGTTTGTAACTTATAAAAATGCGAAAAGCAATAAATATATCCTTATGTTAAATAAATTATTGGATCGATTTCAGGTTAAAAAAAATTTTATTCATTCTTGTTTTTATTCAAAACAGTAACAATAGTTTAAACACTTCGTGCATGTAAATTGTTAAACATTCAAATAATTTGCGGCATGATTTTTTTTTTTGCTTGTTATTTTTAGGCTCCGATTAACAACTTTGCACTAGGAAGAAATGTGTGGGTATTGAAAGACAGTACGCGGTCGCAATTTTGAAACTCAAGCTTTAAAAAGAAATAAAACGAACTCTATTTCTGATCAAAATAAAACACACACACACACACACAAAGACAGTGGAGTACACAAAGAAGGGGGTCGAGAATTCAACCCCAATCCACAACAGATTTTTAATTTTTTACCATAGGTTCTTCGGCGTTTTCTATGTTGTTTAGAATGAGATGATTTTTCCTCGATGGGTTTTTGTGGCGGAAAAACCCCAATATATAAAAATAATTACTATGTTTCAATACTTAGAAATAAAAACATTCCTGGATTGCAAATTTTAAATCAGCTACAATGAGTACAATTTTTTCAAAAATATCTTAAAATGCAGGGGTGCACAGAGGAATTTTTTTAAGGGGGCGTCCAGGGTCGAAAGGGCCACCGGTCTCGCATCATGCTCCAAAAGCCGCCCCAAAATATTTTTTTAATTTTTTCAATTTTCGGGGAAAAAAAGTAAAAATTAATAATTGGGTAAATAATTAGCTTTTAAAAAACTAAAAAAAATCAATTTAAATTTTTCTACTATATACATATGATTATAATCAACCAGAAAAAAAAATTAAGGGCTATGGGGGAGGTCCGCCCCTCCCCTTTGTGTGCGCCACTGTTAAAATGTTTATTCGTTTCGTCTTGCATGAATTAATAAAGTTGGCTAATTTTTGGTTTTCCCTTTTTTTCCCAAAATTTTTGTCCATAAATTTTTTTATTTTTAAAAAAACACCATTATTTTTTTGACATAATAAACTTGTTGAACATTTGTCACTTGTTGGTGGCAGAAATATACACATTTTAAGAGAAATTATTTTTCCCGTTATTTTTCGATCGAAGGAAACACATATTTCAAATTTACAAAGTTAAACTCTCTCTATACTTAAAAATGTTATACAATCTTCCATATTCCCCCCCCCCTTATTTCCACTGGTCTATGAAGACCTGAAAGCACACATTTAAATACTGAAAAATCTAATATCGTAAAAGAACGCCTTATAAGGCTTCAATACAACCCTAAACAATATTCTTCAATGTGGAATCATTACTTATAACACTTTTATCTAAAAATAATTTAAAATGTTTCTGTAATCCATATGAAAATTCACATAAGACACATTCAGTGCCGGTTTAAACTCATTTCGGGGTCTTCGGCGTAGAAGATCTACGGTCCCCCTTGGCACTAGCGGATCCAAGGAAAATCTAGTTTCCAGCTTATCCGGGCCCTTCAGGGTGCCTGGTTACCCAATGGATAAACCTGCACTGGGTACATTGATTAAGGTATCCGACTACGTTCGGAACCCTGATTTTAAAAAAGCGTATAAATGGATAATTTTCATGATATTTAGTGCCACTTAGATTAGACTACATGCATAAAATTGTTTTAAGGACATTTTGACAAAAAATTAAGAATAATCTTTTTTCAAAATGTTCTCCTTTTGTTAAAAAGGCTTCTATTATAATAATATTTTGCCTGTATATAGCTTCGACCTCTATACAGAGGCTCAACTGTGATTTTTGAAAAATATTTTCAGAGTTACAATCCATTGAAATAATGATCGGTGTTTTTATTCTTAAAATTGCTTCCCTCTGTTGTCGTAAAATATGGATAAACCCACTTCTAAGTTATACATTTCAAAAATTCTAGTTGAGCCTCTGTAGAGAGGTCTGAGCTACATACAGGCAAAATAGTATTATAATAGAAGCATTTTGCACAAAAGAACATTTTGGGGAAAAAAAATTATTCTAAGTTAATTTTTTGCCGAAATATTGTATTTAAATAATTTTTTTTGTCAAAAAATGCCCTTAAAACAATTGTATACATGTATTCTAATGTAAGTGACACTAAATATCACGAAAATTATCCATTTATGCGCTTTTGCAAAATCATGGTTCCGAACGTAGTGGGATACCTTAAATAGTTTTATCAAATAATTATTAAGCTTTCTTTTTTTTAAAATATTGAGTAATACAGGTAGAATGGCGTAAATAGCTATGAAGTTCTATTTATTATCTTATCGTTTCATAAATTTGATTCAAAATTCCTCTCTTTCGAAATTAAATGAATAGATCAATTATAGACATGAGAAATTAGATATTAGTGAAAAGTATTCGACACTGTCCCTCTCAGTTTTATTAATTAAAATACGAATTATTCAAACACCTGAAGCGAGTCATGACCTCAGATTTTACTTTAAAAAACTTCCAAAAAATTTCTTTTTTCAAAACAAGATTGAATTGTTCAGGTTAAGGTATCCGACTACGTTCGGAACCGTGATTTTGCCAAAGCGTATAAATGGATAATATTTATGATAGCTAGTGTCACTTAGATTAGAAAAGGTATATAAAATTGCTTTAAGAATAGTATTACAATAAAAAATTATTTAAGTACAATATTTTGATAAAAAAAGAACATAGAATGATCCATTTTCAAAATATTCTCCTTTTGCAAAAAATGCTTCTATAATAATATTTTGCCTGTATATCGCTCAGACCTCTGTACAGAGGCTCAACTAGAATTTTCGAAATATATAACTTAGAAGTGGATTTATCCATGTTTTACGACAACAGAGGGAAGAAATTTTAAGAAAAAAAAACGCCGATATATATTTCAAATGGTTGTAACTCTGAAAACAATGTGAATTTTTCAAAAATCATAGTTGAGCCTCTGTACAGAGGTCTGAGCTATATACATGCAAAATATTATTATAATAGAAGCATTTTTCACAAAAGAACATTTTGAAAAAAGGTTATTCTACTATAATTTTTAGCTAAAATATTGTATTTAAATAATTCTTTTTTTTTTGGCAAAATGTCCTTAAAACAATTTTATACATGTATTCTAATCTAAGTGACACCAAATATCATAAAAATTTCCCACTTATGCTCCTTTTTAAAATCATGGTTCCGTACGTAGTCGGATACCTTAAATGATTAATACAAATGTAACTGCTCCTTGTGAGTCTTAGGATGAAGTCAGAATGCCCGAAACACGACTTCTCAGCGCGAAGCAATGGATGCGTTTGAGTGCAGCCCATGCGGAATGTATCAATGGTTGACAGACTGGATGAGAATGAGACGGACCACGGGAAGATGCAGTGGCCCGAACGATACTTTTCTAAGCGTGACCTTCGCAGTCACACCCCAGCACACTACTCAAGTGCCAAAAAGCCGGTGGCCTTGAAAGGGTCAGTAGATGTATAGTAAGGTGAGCGCGAAATGTTAATCAGGCCGAGATTGAATACTAAGCGGATTAGGAATCGAAATTCAAGGAGCACTTTTTCCTCTCACAAGAATTATAATATCAGGTTGGACAAGATTGCAGAAATCGAATCCTGCTGAGAGAGAATTTTTCAATGAATAGCACAAAATAAATGGAATTTAAAATAAACGCTGGGTCTGTAGAAACGCACGTGGTCTCGAAAAGTTTAAAATTTTTGGATATTAAGCAAAACTTACATGGTTAGAACAAATTATAGTACCGCAAAATCCGGCTCTTAACGTGCACCTGTAATTTCCAACTGAATTTTTTTAACTTTTAGGTATATTCGCCGTATAACAACGCACACCCTCTTATGTTTTGAGGGTTATCTCAGACTTTTGAAAAAATAGTATACTTCTAGAACTGCAACTCTTTTAATTCATAAGGCAAGTCGTTTCTTTTAAATAAACAATATTTCGATGCATGTAGAAGTTAATTTATTTCTTATGCTTATCTCTTTTCTTATTTTTAAAGCTATCATTTTTATACCCGGCGTATAACGCGCACCTGTAAGTTTCGATCTTATTTCTTGTGTTAAAAGTGCGCGTTATATATACGCCGGATTTCACGGTAAATATTTTTTTGGAATCTGATAGGGGAGACATCGAAAAACACCTGTAAATTCAAATTATTCAGGACAATCAGCCATTCTTTGTTTAACATTATTCAGCACCTACAATTGTGTAAAGGAACAGTCTGTGGAAAAGGGGGGGAGCCTGATCAACAAAGGAATTTTAAGGGGAGATTTTTTTTTTAAATTGACGCGAACACTGTTATGCTTCCCTCAAATCTCAGTTTCAACCTTCAAATTAATTGTTAGCCTTTTTGTGTCGATAACTATATCCGAAATAAGACGATGAAGCGCAGTGTTCCAGACAGTGGAGGAGTTTGAGGCGAATAAATCAAAATTTTTTTTCATTCCTAAATTAGCTAGCTGTTCTAAATTAAACGATTGGACTCAACACCGTAAAAAAAATATTATTCATAAAAATAATGCTAATTATAAATAGCACAATTAAACTAAAAATATTTCCAAAAAGATCGAAGAAAGATTATGTGACAATTGGAGATTATTAATATGTTGTGCGATATTAAAAAAAAGTTTTACGTCATATGTACGAGAGCTTAAACTTAACATGAAGCACATTTTCGGACAAAAAAATGTCTCAAATTTTATAAAAATATGTGACATTGTAATTATTGCATTTGTTTATTAATTAGTGTTTTCAAAATATTTCATAAATAATTAGTTTTTTTCTTTTAACATGTAAAGGGATAGCTCATTTAGCATTACAGTATAGGAGAAAAATTGCGAAATACATTTTATAAAAGGAAAAATGAGTCAACTCGAATAAAAATGAGTGGTATAATAAAATAAATGATTCTCTACAGGATAGCGAAGCCAGAATATAATATTAATGTTTGAGTACTTTTATATATGAATAAATATTCCAAATTTGGGTCCTATTCTTTAATATTATCCGAAGACAACCTTAAAGCTCTGTCAACTTCACTATTCTAGACTGTAAAATTCTTATCTGTTCGCGCGATATACATTATTCGATATTCTGATTCTGCATGATTAATTCAAATGTAGGAGAAGACGATTGAGTTTAACATATAGTAAAATCTTTGTATACTAAACATCCAGAAACTGAATAAGCACGTTAGCATTTGTTGCGTTGTTGCTAATCCTCTGGAGACTGACAAGATCCATAAGACCAAAGATTTTTAAAAAGACAAGTGCAGGAAGGGGATTATGGATATTTTTCCTAGTAAGATTAATAAACTCAAGAAAGGATCGGTAGACGTCTGGTAAATCTAACATAGGAGGAGAAAATCCTGTCTTCTAAGAATGAGACACTTGATGTCACTACAGGCAAAACGAGAGAATCCAATCTGGGAGTTTCTGTCACACTCCAGGGACTAGAGCCAGCCTGGATTATTACCCATATACCAATTATAAAAGGCACTCTCCATTCTACCCCATTGTGACTTTTTCAGCGAGTATAATTTCAGAAAGGAAAAGTTGGCGATGAGAGTTGGAAGATAAATCCCTCGTTTTCTAATTTGTCCGCCATTTCATTGCCATAAAGGCCAACAAGAAATAGGATTCACTGAAAATACATGAATATCGTAGTACTGCGAAATAAGTTTCAGCTTGTGTTAAATAAAGTTACAGATTTTGTCGTCAGCAAGGGACCAGTTATCTGGATGTTGGAGCAAGGTATGTTAATGGTCAGAAAGAACTGTAAAGATCCCCATATAATTCTTTCTCGAAGTTAGATAGCCCCAAGTCCACATCAATTGCTATTAATTTATTTCTAAAAACGAGCAGAAGTCCGGATCCCGTTGTTTAAGAGAAAATTTTTCTGGGGAGTACCGGTACATGATAGATACTAAAGTCTGCTTAGTCAAGATATTTCACTGACGCCAATATAAATCTTAATTGCATTATTATGTATGTTGTTAATTACATCCAATGCTAATTATCTACGGTGGACAGGGACAAAATCTTTCTTAATGAAAGGAAAGTGCAATGTACATAGAGAAAGGACCTTGTGAATCCTCCTAGCATCTTTTCAAACATTGACATCACCATATAAAGATGATCAATATATTAAACTCTCTGAATTGACTATATAATTCCATACATATTTTTACAGAAATGAAATTACACATAACCGCAACTTAGTAAAATTAACACACAGAATACCATTAAAAATCAACACATTTTCTCTAAGTATAAGAATTATATTACCAAAAGTCTGGCATTTTAATCACGTCAAAATTTTAATATGAATTCCTCATCACTCGTGGTTGAAATTACAATGAGAGTTGCTAACAGCAATCGTGTTACGCTACACAGCGATGTTGATGTAAGCCCAATAATTTATTTTTAATATTTAATTTTTATTCTTAAGTAGCAAAAACAAAATAACAATACAAAATAAGATAACTTATAATAATAAAAAAAGTTGATACATTTAAAAAAAAGTGTAAATCAATACCATGTATGCAAAAATAAAGGCAAATGGTTGTATTACAGAAGTCTCACGGGTAAAAAATTAATATTGTGTCGCAGTCCAAGTGATTTATATATATATATATATATATATATATATATATATATATATATATATATATATATATATAAATTAATCCTTCTCTAAATATAGTACTGATAATGTAAACAGCATGAATTACAAACAAAATGCAGCCATGAAAAATAAGCAATGCAACAGAACCCACCTGGTGGGGGAAGGGGACATACAACACGGTAAATGAATAAGATAATTCCTACGATTTTATTACGTTTTAACTTCAATAATTAATATAGCTTTTGGCTGGTAACAATAGACGTCACTGTGCTCTCAAGTTTCGGAGAAACAGCATTCTTCGAAATCATCTCAGTTTGTTTCTAGTTATAATGCACATTAAATGTGTCTGAAAAAACTTTACCCCGTATGATTTATTATATTTACCTTAAATTTGATGAAAAGAATTTTTTTCCGAAAATAAATATTAGTGAAATTAAAACCTGTTTTAAATAAAAGTACGTATCTGTTATTTATGGTTCATACATACTATCAACTAAACTGAGTTTACAGTGAAGTATTTGTACAATCTAAGTCACTCGTACCACACGGAAAAAATCTACCGTTTGTAGAAGATCTTCTACATAGATAAAAGGTCAGTTTTTTGTATATTCTATTGCATTTTAAAATTATAACACTTAGGTTTCTTTAATTTCCATATTAAAAAAAAAAAAAAGATAAGAATTTATAGTCCCCCCCAGAGTCAAAAGTTATTTTCAGTCATAACTTCAAAAACGCTTCCAATTAAAGTCAATAAAATTCGACAACACCGTTTAATTTTCAATCCAGACTAAAACACACTGCAAATTTAAAAGAAGTCGTGGCTAATTTTTAGCTAAAACACAAAATATATCTAGCCAGAAAAAAAATAATAAAACAACAAGGATGACAAATATTACAAAACTGTTACAACCACAACCCCGCCCAATCTTTAATATTTATCAACGAGGTTAGAACAATACCACATGTGACATGGTTTACTTCGAGACCGCCCTCTTCATTTTAGCTGATTAACACAACAGAAAAATCCTACATAATTTATATAAATATGCATAGATATAAATTTTTTTGCACATTTGCCAGAAACACGACGGATATTGTGACAAAGTCTGTTTAAAAGTAAAACAAGCACATTTCTTATGGGAGTATAGAAGAATAAAAGAGGTTAAAATGGAGAATTATAATACAAGATATAATACCCAATAACCTTTACAACCCACTGAGACATGTTGCGTTAGTTCTTGCAAGATTACTTTGACATATTTTAACAAGAATTTTCTTCTATTTCTACGAAAGTATATATATATGGAGATAGGAATATCAAATTTAAAAAGAGCTTACTGCCATAGTTTCCGAAGTTTTTAAATATTCTACTTACACATACTCATTTCCTTCAATTCTGTATTTTAAAAACGTAAAGAGGAATTAGAACCTTTTCTCTTAGATACGTTTTCTGGGAGATACGAATAAAGAGATTATCGAATATAAAACTCCTAAAAAAAATTAAAATTTCAAGTAGTGATTCTCAATCACCGATATTAATTGTTAATTATTAAGTATTTATTAATAAGAATCTTATTAATAAAATTTAAACAGCGTGTCTTTGAATCGATCTATTTATCCTATGCAACCGCATGAGGGAGATTCAGAAAGTAAAAATAGAATGAACAAATTTAGGAATTTTAAGGTATATAAATATTTCAATTAATTAAAAACATTAATTAAATTGTAATCAATAGTCAGAAGTAATGCCTATACCTTTTTTTCCCCCACAATCGAAAATTAAATCAAAATTCCCGTTTTGACCACTAAATTTGCGCCAGTATTTTAAATTGTTAAGGCTGCCTTCGCCAAATGTTTGAGGACCTGAATTTAATGGGAAGCACATTTTCAGACAGAAAAATGTCTCAATTTTTAAGAAAACTTGCAACATTGCAATTCACACATTTGTTTATAATATAGAGTTTTTAAAATGTACTATAAATTATTATTTTTAGCTTTAAACACTTAGAGGGAAATTACATTTAACATTGTAGTATGGGGGAGGGGGGAATGCGAAACATATTTTATACCATAAAAAAATGGGTAAACTCAGATAAAACAAGTAATATAAAAAAATTTTTAAGTCAATTCCTACTTAGATTCCTACTACAAAGAAAATTTTTATTTTAATACTTTTTATTAATAGTTACAATTAATATAAATAAGTATATACATACGACAGAATCACAACATTAAGTGGTAATTAATTTTATTAATTATCATTAGCTATCGTATTGTCATCCAAAACAATCGTGTATATAAAATTTCCCCATTTCAACTGAATGCTTTAAAACGTGAGAAAAAACCTTTTCGAGTTTTGACACAAGTCGCCAAAAGGGTCGTGCTAAGTCGCCAAAATGATGCCAACGTGGCTGTATTTGTAATTATTTAAATAATTAGGATTTAATCAATTCATTTTATTAATTATAATTAAACTATTGTATTTGTCATCCAAAATAATCATGTCTATAAAATTTCAGCTCAATTGATCGCTTTAAAATGTATTTTATGAACGCGATTGAAAATTCCACCAAGATAAATAAGCAAATATATAGAGAGTATGAGCTAATAGTAAAAGTTGAAAAAAAGAGCAGTATGATGAAATATGCTGCTTTCTATAGAATAGATAAGTCTGAGTAACTTACGTTGAAATATTTTTATCCGGAAAAGTTTTCCAAATCTGGGCCTATTCCTTAACATTACTCCGAAAGCAGCCTTGAAAGTGTAGCGTGACACTCACACCCACAGAATTATTTTACCGCGGACTGTTTTTAAAAAATTATAAAACAACCCCACCCCCTTAGCTTAATTTATATTAAATCAAATGATATATATGTAAAATTCTTTATAACACCTATTTTACGTTTATGTGTGAAACGGAACTTGAATTCAAACCTCGTTCAAGTGAAAAAGATAGCATTTGAAATAGCGCACACTCCCTTATTGGTCGACCACCTTTTAAGTAGTTGTATTACTATGTTCGCAATCAACTTCAATCATTTATATAAGCGAGACTGACACTGACATTGATTCATTGTTCCGCGTATAACGATGTTGGATTGCAAGCTTTGTTCCATCTTGTCATTATTTACCCACAACCACCTATACGTCAATCACGAGCTGAAGTTCAAGAAGTCCGCGCCGTTGCGTTATCATTTGCAAACAAATAATCACAGTGTGAATGAGAAATCAAAATGATAATTCCCAGAAGAATGATAATTGATTCCAATGATCTCATCAAGGCACGAGCTCACAATCACATGCCAACTTCAGTGTAATATCACATCATTTCTATGAATGTCATAACTGCTTTTCTCCTTTGTGAATACGTTGGCTGGATTAAAAAAATACAAACGCAGCCTACCATAAAGCTAAAGTATACACAGATTTAAATAATTAATTTAAAGTGCATAGCATATAAATTAAAATCACTTAAAACAAAAGAACTAGCAACGCAATAAAAAAACAATGCATGATAACTTTCTTTTTTTTAGTAGTTAACGTGTATAATTATTGTTCCGCTCTTAAATTCGCTACCTTGTTTCTTAAAATTGAATGCATTGCGGTTCCTTTCATTTGTAAATATGCTTCATTTGCGTCCAATGAAGAATAGGTAGAATTATAATACATACAAAAATAATCTAATTCATGCAAAATAATTAATCTAATATGCATGAAGACAATTCTTTTCTTCGGAGAATACATAGAACAGTGAATCAACCTAATCGAACTATTTATATAAGTAATTTACATGAAGTTTAATTAACCACAGAATATTAGAAATCTATTATGCTATCCCCCTCCGTATTTTACCTGTTTACTTTAAAAGTACCTATAAGTTTGTATAAATATAAATGGCATTTAAAAAAAAAAACTATCTATAAATTTTTAAGACCTTTAATTGGACAGTCAAACTTTATTATAATAATTACAATAAGAAAACTGCATATAAGCGTTCAAGATGAATCTTAAGATTCTTAATAACACTTGAACATATAAAAAGTAAAAAATGTGCGGAAACTCGTATAATAATAAATTGGCGTCGTCACATGATCTCACACTCTATCAAAAAGAGACTATACGAAGAGTTATCCGAACAGGAAGAAATTGTGAATGCATATACATTACGAAAGAATATGCAAAAAATTAATTATCGGTACAATAACTGACCAGCTGGAGTTTCATCGCTATTCTAAAGCAGTGCCCGCAACCTTTTTATCGCTGCGGACCGGTCGGTCGCGGTAGCCGAGTGGTATAGGTATCGGATCGGTGGCTATTTCGTCACGACTCCGGAGCCTCCAGTACCACTAAAGACCCGCCGTGTAGGGCAAAGGATGCACGTTAAATCTGTCGAGAGCTGAAACGTCCTCCCAAGCTGGTGTGTGGAAAGGTGTGGTAGTTAGGAAAGGGGGTGCCAGGTGTCGTCCACGTCACTTGACCATGGTCCAAATTACGTGGTCCAGAGTCACCGCCGAAAGCCCTCGTGTAGCTGAACAGTGCGACGTTAATATTCAATCAATCGCTGCGGACCGGTCCACGTTTGATAATTTCACCGCGGCCCACTGAGGGTGGGACACATTGTTTATATTTTAGATTGTTTTGATTTGACAATTTTAGTTACATTTAAATATGCCTTCAGAATAAAATATAGTTACACCAAAAATGAATAAAAGTGATTTAACGTGGAATATAAAGTGATTTTCGTGGAAAGCTGCGCAGATCCAAGAGAAATGCACCACTTTAAATGAAATGGCAATAGTTTAATGTTCTTTAGGCGGCCCGGCCCCATTTGATCCATTTGACTGGTACCGGTCTGTGTGGACCGTGGGTTGACTTCCACTGTTTAAAGGAGCTCCTGGACGGCGAATAAAACCGAGGATATCCACAGGTAAGGTATGACTTTCAAGCGAATGTGGTTCCACTGACCCAGATGGAGTTTTACCATATAGTCTCCCCGACGGATTTGTAGTACGAGCAAATGTCACCTTCTTGGAGAGGGCGTGCAATTCAAATAAAGGAAGCATGTTGGTCACACACTGCATGATTGCTCGACATTTGGATCGGAACGATGCTTATTTTGACGATGTCGGCAGGAATGAGAGAATCATGGTCGTACAAAGCATGAAGAAGGTAACTATCGATCGAGAGCGATGACAGAATGATCGTCCGATAGATGCTTACAGTACCCGATTCAACCCTATTAACAATCCAACGTACAACCGGGACACCAAAGACAGCACAATGACTATCGATCAACCATTCAGAGAACTAGACTGAGATCATAGAAAATATTGTCCTTACTGTTACACACAGTCACACGTATTTGTAATTTTTCCTGCCCTCGACCAGGAATTTCAAGGACTCGTGCAGTAATTTTTTTCAGCGATTACCAAGGATAACGTTAGTCTGGAGACATCCAGGACAGTGGTGGGATACTAATCGGATTCTCATCCGCTATACAGCCGGACAACCAGGAGTTATTGTACGAAGGGGCATTATATTTGATAGGATCCCTTTGATTACCATAACCTTCATACTGTATGGTGGTACGTAGATAAGATTCTACGCACAGTAATTTTGTCATTTTTTCCACAGATTTTGTGCCTGGATTAATACATGATAATTCTCAGTCGCACCACTGCTGGTTTGGGGGCTTTTCCAGCCCTTTTCTGGCTTACGATTGCCAAATTTGTCTAATAGTTTGGGTAAAGAGCAGATAACTCCGATTATGCCTGAATCGCGTCGATCTAACTTAGCAATTGGAAAGTGTATGGCAAGCAATTCCACAAGACATCCACCAACTCTACGAACCACAACTCAACCGGATAACCGTAATAGAGCCAAAGCATTGATTTTTTGCTGTTGTAGCTATATTTTCTGAATAAAGCATCCAATTTTCTCGATGCTGTTAGTGTTTCGTTTAATATACGTACATCTTACCTACCGCGCGATTTTCGTTGTATTCGGAGAACTTCTTGGTGCATCACTTTTTAAGTAGTGGAACGTATACTTAAATCAAGTATTCAGATTTTTCGGTATGAAAATGAAGTTTTACAACAGTTAAAAAACCTCCTCCCCCCGATATACTGGGTTATTGTGAGGATTTGCTTAAAATGAATGTATTGAACAAGAACCATATCAACTATGAACGACAAACCGTTAATTTAAAACATGGACCAAATGATACCTGATATTTTTGAGATGGTTACTCATACTTCAGACGAAGGCAATGAATAATCTATAAGATATTCCAAGCGGGTGTTAACATTTGTGAAACAATCCTTATAATCCCTTTGCAATTCTAATTTGCATTTTTCCAATAACAAACCCTTATCACACACACATTGCCGCTAAGTATATATATATAATCCCTATAAGATTAAGACATCTATTTACAGGTAATAAAATATTTATTATCACATGCAATAATTTAATTTGCTGTTTCTGGGTTGTTCCAACGAGCCACTTCGATGTTAATTTGATTGTAAAAAAATTAGGTTTTATTATCTATTACTTCTTTACAACCTTCCCTTCTGTGTTAAGATATATAATGATTTCAATCAATTTAAATATCCACAGCTCTTGTGGTTATTTACATTTTCTTTTTTACAGCCCCTGTATAAAATACTTGAAAACACAAAAAGTAAAATCTCATTGGTTGTATTTAAATGACCTTCAGCAGATACTGCAATGGAATACAAGGCAAAGAAGGCCACCTACTTGTTGTACCCGGGCCCCGACTGCCTGGGGTTGATGGATTGTGACGGGTAGGGCGGCTTGGAGGAGGGCACGGGGCCGTTGGCCGGATAGCCGCTCTGCGGGGTAGTCCCTTGGGCGTAAGGCATGGGGGCGATGGTCGTGCTGGTGTTCGCACCGAAGGAACTGTGAGCGAGGGGCCCACTTTGTGTGGTCGTGGCAACGCCCCATACCGTCGTCACCACAGACAGCTGTTGCTGCTGCTGTTGCTGGGGGCCCTGGGGAGGACCCGAGGCGGGGGGCCCCGATGACGGAGACTGCTGCCAGCCGCCCATCGGCATGGCAGGATCACTGCAAAAAAAAATAAAAGAAATACTTAAGTATAATTTCGGCAGTTATGCATCTGATTGTTTTAAGAAAGTTTAATAAATGCAAACCGAATGCTAAAAATATATTTTTTTCATTAAAAAAAGTTTTTCCACATCATTTTTCAAATTTAAAATTCGTTCTAAATAAGTATGTCGAGTAAATTATTAATTGAATAAAAAAAAAAATAACACAAAAAATCATATCACTTAAAATAAAAATTCTTTTTTAAATGCAACTATTCCCTACCTCGCTATTGTAATTTTGCAATTTGAAATTACCTTGGAAAAATTAATATGAAATGCTTTGTTTTTGCTGTATAGAATTTAAGAAATCCGCTTGAAAATTTCCTTAAGTTGCACGAAAAGTTAAGAAAATTTAACAATTTTATCAAGCAGCGGTTAATTTTTCTACCATTGTTTTTCCTGCATAAGTACAGATATAAGTTAATGCAAACTTACATAACATTGAGTGCTAATTATGATATTAAAAGTATACCATAGCACAGTTATTGTTACACTTTTCAACAGCTTTATGGTAATTTTAATGTTGATCTTACAAGACTGATACAACATTACAAAATCACTAATAAGGGTAAATTAAATGCAACACACACGATGTATTTTTCTCACTTTAGAATCAATTAACATTGGTTTCTCTATTGCAATGCAATCTGTCGATAGTGTTTATCATTAAATAAATAATGTAGATGGAAGAATAATAAACTGATTTAGATTATCATAAAATAAAACAAAATTAACTTCTGATACGAATGTGATGGATGCCTAGTATGAGAAAACTTTGCAAGAGAAAAAAAAAAGTATCTCATTTTAATTAGATTAAAGCCAACTTTTATCCGTAAGTTATGATAACCTCAATGAAAAGAACACCTACGATTTCCCAGCCCATCCTTACGCCTTTAATTTAATTCTGTTTTTCGCCACCGGCTTCCGATTCTGATCCTCGCATGGCCACCATGACGAAACCGTTATTCAAATTACAAAAATTTTTTCGGTCGCCGCCATGATGGCGCGACGACTATATTGCCTGTTCCCGATTTGTTCCTTTTTCACTTTATTTATTTTTTGTTTTGAAAGAAAGTAGAATAAATACACTTCGCTTTGGGGTCGCGCGTAACTTACGATATTGTGACAATACATCGATTTTTGGCGAGATTGTCGTTCGAAAAGAGATCAATAGAAGGATTTATTTATTTATTTTTGAAGAAAGGGTGTGTGTCTTGTTATTTTTCTCAAAATGACACAAGAAGAAGTTTCGAGTTATTCTACACGTCATGAAAATTGTGATATGAAAAAGGATATACCTGCACCTTTTAAACTAACATTTATGATTAATACATTATTTCATTAGAAAGGTATTTAAAAACCAGAAACTTTAAAATGTTTTTGTATCTTTTTGTGAATAAAATTAAATGAAACTTAAACTTTTTTTTTGGCAGGAACTCCGATTATCCTTTATAATATTCCACATTTGAGATACACAATACATTTTTTGTACCATATGCTCACTTGTTTTGGGCTCTGTCCATTATTATTTATAAATAAATCAAAACACACCCTCACATTAAAAAAAAATTTTTTAGTAATTTAACAATGCAATATTTATCGACAGAGTTTAAAAATGAAATTTATATTTCGACTTCATATTTAAATAGCGATGATAAATTAAAAAAATTAATACATAAATAAAAATAAGGTACATTAAATGCTTAATATTAAAGGCAATAACCGATATAAGTAAGAGAAAAACAACAAACTGGTATGTGCTCATATATACAATGTAATGGTTTACTTGTTATAACTATGATATACATATATTCATATATTTTCTCTCTCGTAATGCCGTAATAAATTTATTTATACATAAGGTATAGTGCGTAAAAGTGGTCGAAAAATTTTTCCGAAGAGGAGGCCCAAGAACGAAAGGGGGATGAAGAAAGTGTACGAAAGACGGAAATTTTTAAAGAGATAAGTTGAAAATTATAACTACGTAATACATATAAAATTACAGTTATGCAGTTTGAGCAATGAGTATGAACAGCTGTATCTTTTCAATGTTCTTTTTGGGGGCCAGGGGGGACACTTCCCCCCCCAGTCTTTGATTAAGTTTTAAAACACAATAAAAATTAAAGTTAATAAAAATTAATTATTACAATTTTTTTTTTCCGCAAACCACAAAGGGTACACCCCATTTGTTAGGGGTTTTTTTTGTCATGTGCAGGCATGGGCAAAGGAACCAAATTTTTAGACGAAAAAAAAAAAAAAGGGGAAAAAAAGCCTCAATTTTATAAAAATTTTTTCATCATAACTCATACATTTGTTTATAATATAGTGTTTTTAAAATTTCAAAATATTTCATAAATAATTAGTTTTTGCATTTAACACTTAAAGGGGTAGCTCCTTTAGCATTACGGTACAGGAGAAAAAATGCGAAACACATTTTATAAAAGAAAAAATGTGTCAAAACTCGGATAAAAATGAGTAGTATGATAAAATAAGTGATTCTCTACAGGACAGTGAAACCATAATATAATACTAATGTTCGAGTATTTTATATCTGAAAAAATATTCCGAATTTGGATCCTATTCCTTAACATTAGCCGAAGACAGCCTTAAATTGTCGAGGAAGGGCGGGGGCAATCTCTACCGGTTGTAGACTTGTTGCAAGAGGAGAAATTTGAGGTAGCACACATCACTAATTACATTTTAAGATCAGACTACTTAAAAGGCCGTATTCATTTAAGGCTGGCTTCGGTTAATGTTAAAGAATAGGACCCGAATTAGGTACATTTTTTCAGATATAAAAGAAATGAAAAATTAATATTATATTCTGGCTTCACTATCCTTTAGAGAACAACATATTTCATCATTCTTCACTTTTTTGACCGAGCTGAGCCATTTTTTTCTGGCGTAAAATGTGTTTCGCGTTTTTTCTCCTATATCGTAATGTTAAATGTCCTTTCACGTGTTAAAATGAAATAATATAATAATAATAATAATAATATTCAAGGAATAATTTGAAATTTTAGAAACACAATCTTGTTAACAGATGTGTAAGTTATAATGTTGCAAATTTTCATGAAAATTGAGGCATTCTTCTGTCAGAAAATGTGCTCCACGTTTAGTTCAGGCTTTTCGTACTTTTGCCGAAAACAGCCTTACACATGCGGCACCAAAAGCATTTTCGTCATTTCTTTTGTGCCATTCCTCGGCACGAAGGTTTTTCCTACCCTTTCACACTACTCTAACGTGTGAGGAGTTTTTTACTCCCCTTTGGTTTTCTGTGCACAAACACAACGGAATCGCTATACGACGGATCTTGAGAGGCATAAAGACTCAAACACATGGCTCGACTTAAACATTTTTGACCAACACCTTAATGTCATGTCGAAATTACAACTTGTTGGTTGTGAAGTTCGCGCGAATTAACCACCAAGGCTAATATGATCCCATAAAATCCTCTACTATTTTACAATTTGAATACATGCTTCTAAACACAATTAAAAATGCTCAAGAGTTCGTTTAGTAATAACAATTTCACATTAATTTAAACATCCTTTTCAGCATAAACAGGAATAAGACAGTTCAAACAAAAAAATTTGAAACGTAGGTGATCAACAGATACAAAATTACACCGAAGGAACTGATATTCGATATTAATAATTTAAAAAATTCATATAATTTGAGAAAAGTTCACAAAATTTCTCACCTAAGTCTTTAAATTTCACAGAACAGATGGAAAATACTCTTCCGTAGTTAAAAAGAGCGAAAGATGAAAGAAACGTGTTCTGACGGAGCAAACAACATTTTTTTAATGAGGGGGAGGAGAACACAATGTAATGTTATTGAATAAATAATTGCCCAAATTTAAAAAATAATTATTAATAAAAAACATAATTAAATTTTTCGTAATATATAATAGGATTATAAAAAAATGAAAAAAAATCAAGGCTATGGGGTGTCCGGCCCGGACACCCCATTGGGCCCCGGTTCAGCAAACGTAAACAATGCTGTGATCAAAATTTTTGGATATTCTTTAACGCAAAAACGAAAAATGACGACACAGCAAAATAAGATTTATTAAAAAAAAAAATGTCATTCTCCCCTTTATGATAACAAAAAATTCTATTACTCTAATAGGATTAAATTCATAAAAACTAAAAATAAATTCAAGTTAATAAGGAAAGCGAATTATAAGATGAATAAAAAGATAACGTGATAAAAAAAATTTCCCGAATTATAATAACCAATATTTTTCACTGAGCTTTAATCTCTTTCTTAAAATATTTTTCTGGTGTTTCTAATTTTTTGTGTTTACATGCATTTTCAGTATTCAGTCAAAACAAATTTTGCGAATGTGTTTGATTATTGTTTTTGTATTTATCAAAAGTATAAACTATTTATTAATTATTCTTAATTTTATTTTTTCCCAACTGTTAGAGGAAGAAAAAATTCCTCTGCATAATCTTATACCGACTACATAAACAACTCACTACAATTACTTTTTCTCGTCTTTTTAAAAATTTTATTTTCTAGTATATTAATTTTCTTTCAATAAATAAATGCAACATGTACAAAAATTATTTTTAAACACCACTTCACGTTTTTCATATTTAAAGTGCAAAGCAAATACTTGGGATAGAAAATAACGGAGATTTACGTATTTAATGCGTGTTTTATCCTGGGATACATATGAAAGACGAAAGATGGATGAACAGAAACATACCATACAAATACAGAAGAATATAACTTTAATTACAAACGATGATCGGGGGGAACCCCTTTCGGAGCGACCTTTTTCCCGAAGAAATACATCCTGCCTTTCGGGATTCGGGAGCCCCCCTCGATTACAAGCCGAGTGTTAACCCGGCCAGTAGCGCACCAGGGAATTTTTTGGGGGGGGGTTTAAAGTTCACCATTCTTGTATCATCTATTTTTGATTTTGTCGATTTTCAGGGAAAAAAAACTCAGTAAAAAATATTGAATAAATAATTGATTAATTAATAAAATTTATCATTTAACAAATTTTTTAAATTTTTGTATTATTACTTAAAAATTTTAAAATCGGAAAAAAACAAAAGGGGTTTGGGGGGGTTTACCCCTTTTTGACGCCACTTTGGGGCTATGTATTTAATTAATGTAGCATAATATCACATTCCAAAAATTTAAATCAACATACGACCTGAATTGATTTGCACAGACTTTTAGACTAACTTCCATTAAATTTAGCACAAACGACTGAACAGAACTACTTACGCTAAAACTCACAATACAATGCTTTAATTTCGACAGAGCATTACTTAAATTTATTAACAAGCAAACAAAAAAAAAGATAAAAAGCAGCAAACTAAAAAAATATTTTATGCAAAAGAGAAAGGACCCAAATCAAAAAATATTCGAGTTGAACATTCATGCTTAAAAGTGATGAATGGAAAACCTGGCAACAAGTGTGTTACACGAAAATCATTGGGTCTCGGGTAAAGGTTGCATTTTTAAGTTCTGGCAAGGATCGTTTCAGTTGAACCATACAGATGGCCCCATTTCAAGAACTCTTGCATAACATTCCTAGGCACAGAATCGTTTCTCTCTCAATTAGCTCAGCGGGAGGATTTCACGAACACGTATTTCGAAACTTCAACGAAGTGTTTTTGATGTCATCTTCCCAACCATGGGTGTTATACTAAGCCTTGACAAACTTTTGAGAAAATATATTACGTCTTAGAAAATAAAGAAAATTAGGTTTGCAAACATCAAAAGGATTAATTATTTTTGAAAGGAATGCATGAAACTTTGCAGTCGAGTTTACAATCGATACTGTTGTTTAGTTGGATTAAATTTGACTTAGTATCTGTGTGTTGGCAATACATCTTGTAATTTAGAAGAAAGGTAAAATCTAGTACTAGGATTATAATTTGTGGCAAAAGGTCATTTTGATGTATGTTGCGCCGTAAAAGCGCTAAAAAAAAAATTAAAGTATCTGCCTAGGTTTCTGAAACGACCTTTGACTTGGAGATTCACAATTTTTCTTTTATTTCTTTAATGTAAAGTCTATTTATCAGTGCTTCTAAATGAATATTTGTTTTATTTCAACGATTAATAAATAGAAGCAAAGAAAAGATTTTATGGAACATCAGTGGCGCACACAAGGGGTCCTGACCCCCCAAAGCCCTTGATTTTTTTCCGATTGGTTATAATTCTAAATATATAATACGTAAAATTTAACTAAATATTTGTTATTAATGATTTATTTTATTAATTAATGCTAATTATTTATTCAATAATTAGTTTTTTTTACTGTGTTTTGTTCCTGAAAATAGACAAAATCAAATATAGCATGATACAAGAATGGTGAACTTTCACCCCCGAAAAATTCCTGTGTGCGCTACCGTGGAACATCATAGATGAAAATAAAACCGGAAGTGTCACATAAACGACCAGAAGTTGATTGTTTTCTATAATTTTACCCAGACAAATGCGGGCCGATTTTATTAAACTCTTAACTGCCGATTAAAAGTTACACGATTCGCTCCCCAGTGCCGACGATTTTCACATAGGCGCGCGTATGCGGTGTATTGGGGACAAAAGAAAAGGTAGAAAATAGTATTCTCTGAACTATTCTCTGAAATCAGTAAGCCTTTCGCAAACAGTGTCAATGTCGTTTTATTGCATTCCAAAGCCACTGGAATAGTTTTACTGATAGCAGTGCAAAGGAAAAAATCGTGTTTAGGAAAGACGTATATTTACGTCTGAGGGATTTAACGCAGCAGTTGAGCGAGACGTATACTTTAGCCGTCTGCAGTTCATGGGTTAAAAATTGATTTATTAAGTTTTCTACTTGCAAGCCGCTATAATTTGGTAGTTTTTAAACATAAGTATGAACGTTTTACCATGTGCAAACTTCACGTTTAGGAGCACGAGTTTACAGCTGTAGTATTATTTAATAATGTTTTTCTCAAGTATAATAGAAATATTTAATGAATTGAGTATTATTTCAACTAGCAATACATTCATATGGTATAGCAATTTTGACAATGAATGTAATGCTATTGCAGAAACAAGACAGAAAAGAAAACTATTAATGAGGTAGAAAACATATGTCTATAATAATACAAAAGTGGGAAATTTAAAACATCTTACATTCAGCATTATTTCACACAGCTATGGAAGAAACAAAATTCATGAAGAATGTTTTTTTTGTGTGTGTATGTATGTGAAATTTGTAAACGCAAAATCTGATTTCTGAAAGAACAAATATGTGTACCTTGAAAAATTTTGTATATACACGACTTCTAAAGTTTACTAAACACAATGAACTTACGATTTATCTTGTAATGTTAATAGGTTTTCATTCTTAGCATTTAATTCTAATCGATCATCACGCATTACGTAAAATTTTCATAAAGGAAAAGTGCGACGAGTGATAATTTTTTTGTAACAGTAACTAAACCTTTGATTTTAATTCATTACCTTCACCACTATTTAAATATGTTAAGAAGGAAAATAATTTAAATATCTGAGTCGGAATTCCACGTAGAGCGTTTTAAATTTTAGTATGATTTACATTGTCATATAACTTCCCGATTGATGTGTTATTTTTTATTTTGAGCCATAAGCAACAAAAGAAAATGTACTAAAAGTCTTGACCACATGACTTTCTAGGAAACTTGTACCAGTACCCAGGTCAGAGATGGCAAACCAATGGCACGCGACACAATATTGTGGGCACGCTTGCGGTCAAAAGGGTTTGCATTTTTATTTCAAAATAACAAAATTCACTATGAAATATTACGAACAAACGCGAGTGATCGGTCACGGAGCACACGCGTTTGTTTTTGTCTCTTAGTAATTGCCTTCGTTACGTCTTGGGACTACAGTTGCTTATGATGCAAAATTTGTCTACACATAGTATAATCAATTTCGTTGATACAACTGTATTTTAAAGTTTATTTGTGTTATATTTACGGTTTTTAACTGTTATTTAACACGGCTAGTTCAGCTAAAGAACAAAAAGTGCAAGATAGTAAGTGTAACAGAAAATTTCAAACTTGGTGGATCTATAGAAATATATGTCATGATTAGTAAAGGTGACAAAGCGGGCGTGTTTTGTGTTCTGGAACAGTGGTGTGCAGAACATCGTCTGTAAAATGACATTTTGAGACAAATCACAACTCTTGTCAAAAAAGTGAACCGCAGCAAAAAAAAAAAAAAATTTATTGCTTAGAAACCATTTTGCTGATGATTACAATTCAGTATGCAATCTACTAAAATTAACATCTTACAACCCTAATATAAGTTATTTGTCCTCCACACACAAAATCTGCAACAACAGAAGTCACACTAATGTTACTTTAATTTGAATTACATGTATAACTAAAACATTTACAATTATACAGTACTAAAGGTATTTTTTCGTAGTAAATAAAGAGTTTTGAGAGAGTTGTGTTAGTGTTTAGTATTTTCCCAATAATCACAAGTCAAAATTCTTTGACGGCACGTCAATACCTCATTCAACATTTCTTTAGAAAATATGGTACGTTGATCCATAAAGGTTCGCCTACCTAAACCAGGGGTACTCATACTCCCCGCCGGGCCACATACACATGACAAGTATTTCACGCGGGCTGACACTAGAATAGCGGGGGAAATACACTGTAAGACTAAAGTAATATAGGACAAAGCAAACGTAATTAAAATATAATATTAAAACTCGTTTTTTGGCTTTTGTTTTAATATTATATTACCCTCTCTATCAAACAAACACACAAAAATATTTACTTTTGTGCATTTTTTACAGAGTTAAGGGGTAGTATCGGTTTCCTTTCATCCATGACCAAGCCTTTTGCTTACATTCTATCAGAAAAAGCATATTGATAGTAAAATTGATATATCTAAATGCTTGATTGGTAGAAATTTTTACTAAATTTTTAGAAAAATAACCGAATTTCTCAGTGCAATAGGCCATGACCGGTCACCCAGGAAAGGTCAGCGGGTCACAGGTTGAGTATTATTGCCTTAACCCCTTAACTGCCCCTAACGTATGGACGTCTTCCCGAAGCACCAAGCTTTGCATTGAATTACTATGAGCAAAACTATTCTAAAGGATTTGGAATGCAATACAATGACCTTGACTTTACTTATTTCAGAGAAAAGTTTAGTTATTTATGTCTTTTCTTTTTCCCCAACACACCACATAATGGCGTGCACCTGTGTGAAAAAAGATGGCACTTGGGGGGTGGGGGGCGAATCGCGAAACTTGTCCTCGGCAAGCACAAGTAAAAACAGACGATTTTTAAAAGCGAGGGTCTGCGTTACTCTGACCCTTAGAGCTTGTTCGAGCCGAAAGGGATGACATGGATTGTAACATGTAAATCTGTAACAAATAAAAAAAAGTTTGTCTTTTAAATAGCTTCGAAAAAAATCGGACTATCATTGATATGTTAATATATACAATGTGATAAATAAGGCCTTTACTCACTAGGGTAAAAAAAAACTTTCTCAGACTCACTCTAAATCGATTTCTTAGAAGAATTAATGTCGTAACCAAAGCTACACGCTAAGATCTTTTGAACCTGGATCAGTTTACGGAGATGGTTATCTTCTCTCAATTCCTACACTACAACTTTGACATTCAATTGAATTAATATGTAGCAGTCTTTAATGAGTAAACCGTAACATTGGGTAAAAACGTTATGCTTGTGTTACGTGCAATGGCGCACACAAAAATTTTACAAGGAAGGGGGAGGGAGTGTCCAGGGTCGAAAGTCCAACATGCTCGTATCATACCTCAATACGTCGACACATTCTTTTGATTTTGTCGATTTGGGGAGCAAAAAAGGAAAATATAATTTATTGAATTAATAATTAGTATTAATTAATAAAATAAATTGTTAGCAACAAATAATTAAATTTTCCTGACTTATATATACCAGATTATACATCACCAATCGAAAAAAAAAACACCTTATTCAAGACACCAGAAAAGTTAAAATTCCTTACGCACGGACAACGGAAAATGTTGAAGGGAAAGGAGAGGGGCACATTTTCCCACACACTTTTTTTCTGAGATTAGCGTATCTGTATATGAGCTGACCCCCTTTTTTATTTTAACTTTTTCAAAGCTCCAAATATATACAAATAATACACGGAGATATATGGTATTTGTGATGATCATGAACGTGACAGTTGCAGAACGGAGAACATTTGGGTCCCTTTGCAAAGTCAGATTTGGGGCCCTCAAGTTGGATTTTACAGATGGTAGTAGACACTTGACGGCAGTAAGGATTTGGGCCCCCCGCGATGCGGGGTGTACGTTACGCCACTGGAATGTGATGAAACGCATACACTGAAGTAACGTGAAATATTTTCGAGTACTCTATAGAAATGTTTCTTAAAGCTAGTTCATTTGTGTTTATGTTTGCAGATCGTTTTCACAAACAGTTGCAACTTTTATTCAGCAACACGAAGCTGTTTTGTAGAATTGTATTCTTCTGAAGATCTAATAGTCAAATTAATCAATGTTCAGAACCATATTTGTCAACGTCGTTTCGCCGCCGATAAAGTCACCAAAAATGATATAATCAACGCCAAATAGAATATTCCCGCTGATAACCTTTTTTGCATCACATTTTTCAAAACAAGTCGCGGTCTTTATTTAAAAAAAAAAAAATTATAAACGTCTTTTTTAGAGCATATCAAAAATGGATGAACAACCAATGAGAACTTTTTGTGTACAAAATGTGTTGTCGCAATAGCGCCAATTTGAGGAGATCCGAGATGGCGAAATGGAAAATTACCGAATATTGTCTGTGCATGTTTTATACAGGAAATATAAACGAAGAAAATAAATAGTTTTGATTCGATGCGTTGTGATAAAATTCTGTGGTTTATTAATGGACTGAACGTATCAAAAATTTCTGATAAGAATATATGTGTGTGTGTGTGATGAAGTAGTTCGGGAATGAGTTAAATTAAATGCAGAGGGGAAAAAACTATTTCGAATTTGAAAGAAGACTAATATAAAAGAACAAAACCTTTTCATATTTAAGTAAACATACGCTGATGAATAATGTGCACGTGATCCCTGAATGACAGGGGTATAGCACTTCAAGCAGGTGTGTTGATCCCACCGATTTAGAAAGAAAAAATTTTCTGGCTCAAAGTCAAATTCCACAATCTTCATCGACGGAATAGCAAAAATACAAGAGAATTAAACAAAATCGTTAACTTGCTGCCCATAATCCCACAAGTCAATATAAAAAGTCACGATTTCACGATTTTTCTTAAATGATAAAATAAAAGATTCGAAATTGCAACGTTATGTACTCTTGTACGAAGCGGATTAATTCAAATTTTACAAACATTTTTTCATAAAACAAAATAATAAATATATTTTCAAACATTAAATTTTTAGATATAATTTAATATAATTAATTCCCTTTAAAGATTATTTTGAAGTTTTCAGCTGGAATTTCTCAAGGTAAAAAATATGGACTTAACTATTTATTGGTGACGGACCTCGTAATTTTGAGCCTCGATCAAGTGACGAGGACGAAACCTGAGCTGGCATTCCACACTTTCACACCACGCCAACGAGAGAACTTAAGGCTGTCTTCGGCTAATGTTAAAGAATAGAACCCAAATTCGGAATGTTTTTTTCAGATATAAAAGTATTCAAACATTAATACTATATTCTGGCTACATTATCCTGTAGAGAATCCCTTATTTTATCATATTACTCACTTTTATCCTAGTTGACACATTTTTTCTCCTATACCGCAATGCTAAATGGGCTATCCCTTTACATGTTAAGAGGAAAAACTGATTACTTATGAAATATCTTGAAATTTTAAAAACACTATATTATAAACAAATGCATGAGTTACAATGTCACAAATTTTTATGAAAATAGAGGCATTTTTTCTGTCCGCAAATGTGCTCCGCGTTAAGTCCACACTGTCGTACATATAAGGCGAAAACAGCCTTAAAGAAATTTGCACAGTAATTTATAAATAAATGTTCCTTCAGTGTTCTTATTTATTTTAGGTTTAGGACAATTACACAACTTTTATTATTCGTCAACAACACCATATATTTATGGAAAATTATTTCGCAATGAGTTACGAAGGTGGATGTGATGACTTAAGCTTTCACAAAGCTTAAGTTAAGCTATAGTATTGAAATTTAAAGCATTACTATATGTTTGCAATTAAGAAAAGAATAATACAATTTGCATGGCCAATTAAAATGAATATCGACCCAGTGTGTACACAGAATTTCATCATATATTTCACACCAAGAAAACTCAAGGTCTACAAGATGCAACGTAAGCACCCTTACACGTTCACACACACACACCACATGTACAACCGCGTCGTTATAGCAACCTTCAACAAAATGCGAGATCACAAACACAAACGAGAATTACACAACTCATCTTCCGATTGTTTCCAGGAACTTAACTGGAAGAGAAAAAAAAAAGTTCAAAACTAAAGATGCATTACCACATATTCTACATGAACACAATCGCGAACGCAAAACACAACAACAATGTCCAACCTCCTTCTCAACCCTCGACAGAGATCAGTCAGCGCGTGCGAATTGATCAGACAGGTGCAGCGGGCAATCAACATGCCCGTCATCGCAGCTGCTAAAAGGAGGTGAGATTCGGGTCAAGTGGCGAATGGAGTCACTTTCTTCCTGTTGCCCTGGGCAACGGCGACCACGAGCAGCGGACAGTAAAAACTGAATCCTCCATATATTTAAGTTTTGCTATTCAATTCCATAATTTTAAATACTAACTTTATAATCGGTTTTTCCGTTAAAAATGATAAATGAGAGTATCTGTTGCATGTGTTATTAAAAAAAGATGCCATAATTTAGATAACAAAATACAACATCACACTTAAATATATGTTTAGAAGTTTCAGTGGGGGGTGTACACAGACCTTTCTTACGGGTTTTATTAGTGGCGTAACGTACACCCCCACATCACGGAGAGGGGGGCAGGACTCCAGGGGGCCTAAAGCCTATGTTATGTTATGGTTTTGCAATTCCTTGGGGCTCAAAACCTGACTTTGCATGGAGCCCTAATATTCTCCGTTACGCCACTGGGGGTTACGACGAGACATTAGAGACGAGAGTTTCGGGGGTAACCCTTAACCCGCCTCCCCCGAGTACGCCACTGACAAGTTCTCTTGTAACTCCTTGTTTATTTTACGAAATGTTTATAATATTAAAAAAAAAGAATGCTTAGAGGAACATTTTATTTTACGGCCAAAAGGATTTGGTGCTTCCGAAACTGATGGAGAAACCACCTAAATGCACATTGATATGATTTGTATAAGTTAATAGATAAATTCTAAAGGGACTAAATAAAGTGAGGGTGCGTGCAATTTATTGGGAAAAATGTTACGTACTGTACAACTGTGTATGAATTGTCCAGGTGTTTTATACATATATATATATTATTAAAACATATCTTGCCCAATAGAGATTTTTATTTTTAATAAGAAAATTGTTTTTCGATGTCAGTTTAAAAGTAATCAAAGTCATAATATCCCTATCTTTGCATTTCTGTTCTGTCATCTTTCAATTATATTTTTCATGCTGTTTACTTTAATACTTCCAATGAACAATAAAGCACAACAAAGAAAACGAAAGCATTTTATAATATTAATTGTCCGAAAATATTTTATTAATATTATTTTGAAAATATTTTTTTTGATAATTATTTATATCATATATGCAAAGGCACTTTATTTAAAAATAGTAATTTTAATAGATTAAGGTATCCGACGAGGCTGGGAGACCAATTTCTTAGAGATATAATTATTAAATAAATAACACATCACCCTTCAGTTTTGAAAAAAATTATTTTGTTATGAAATTTTAGCAAAATTTTCAATGTTACGAAAAATGCGATAAATAAAAAGGCATTGGACATAATGCAATTTTAATTTCACTGATATACTTCTTGATTCATCTCAAGTGTCACAGACCGCAGGGTAAAAAATATTTTTAAAAATAAATATTTTACATTTGATGCTCATGATTTTTCGTCAACATTTCTGATGTTCTAAGTAAAAAATGGCTGCAAAATATGATTAAATGTAACTATCTGAAAACCTACGGTTTTTACACTCTAAAGAGCTTACATTTATGTTGTTAATTCCACTGAATTTGAATTGTTTTGGAGATATCCCATTTTTCGAGCACTAATTATCGTGAGAATTTCAATTTTCAAAAAACATCTTTAAAGAATATTCTTATAAGTTAGATTAAGTAAATGCTATAAAAACAACTTTAAAAAGAACTCTCGTTTCATACATTTTACTCGTTTTTCCTCAATATTTATATTTCTTTTTTTTTTTCCAATGGCCCTAACATCAAACTACTTAAAGATCACTCTTTCAACCTAATCGGATGCTTTAAAACACTTTATTTCTTCATCCAGCAGTGACAGCCAAACTGACGTTTTGATGGATATCAAATTATATAAACAAAACAAAACATAAAAAAAATTGTATAGCTTTTTCATTGTGAAACCTTTTTAACGTAAAATAAAAACTGCGTGTGAATGGCAAAAATAAAACACTCAAATGAACGTTATGTATTTTTCAAAAGGAGCATGCGCAAACGTCCAACATTTACTCCCCTCATAGCTGGTTGCCATGTCTGAACATTCCATGAGAGATAAGAGCAATCGATCCCGCCAAAAGGAAGATGATTCCGCGGAAGTGGCAAGCCCGGCGTTGATTAATTTGTTTGTTAGCTTTCCACAACAGAGTTCTTGGCGAGCTGTTATGTCGGTCGCGACGACTTTCTTTTTGCCTTTTTTTATTTGTTGGACGGGAGAGAGGAGTCTGCATCGGTGGAAAACGTGGAGTGCCGTGAACTTTCCTTTTCGTTGAAATTCTTGCCAATTCCTTGGGAAGTTCTCGCTCTTCGCCAATGAGAGAGAAGAAAAAAATGTTTTCAATTACGCAAGGAGGGCAATTGCGTGTTCGGTTGGATTTGGAAATGAAGCCAAAATAAAATAAAGTCTATAAAGGGGTTTTTAACTTGTTAACAATAAATAAACTTTTTAAAGGACACCACACGTGCAGAATAATAATGTTCACATTCTAGTTCAAAAAATAATAATTTCTAATTACATGAGTACAATCTTTTTATTAAAATTTATTTATGCATAAAAGTACTCATAATTCATTACAAGGTATCAATAAGACAAAAAATCCGGTTGACTTTTAAACAAAATGAAGATTTGAGAAAAATTTTGTTTAACAAGAAATGTGAAAATTGGGAGAAACGAATTGATCTTTATTGCTGATTAAAAAAATTAAAAAAAAGAGAGATGAGCATAAAGAAATAAGACTTCTACATATATCGAAATACTGTTTATTTAAAAGAAATGATATTTCTTATGGTTTTAAAAGGTTGTGGTTCTAGAAGCATACTATTTTATTTTTTCTAAAGCTTGGAATACCACTTCAAATAAATTACGTCTAAAGATATAGCATTGCACTTGTACATTTCAGATTTCTTCGTAAAAAGGGATGCGCGTTATACGGCGAATATACGTAAAAAAGTTGCAACTTAAAAGTATAAGTGCACGTTATAAACCGGATTTTAAGGTAATGATTGCAATTACTAGAAAATATAAATGCCAAATCAATTAATGACTTTCGGTGTTAAAATACAGTTTTGAAATATTTCTTTGTTCTGATTTTCTAAATTTTGTTGTAAATATTAAAAAATAAAACCCTCAATTATACAAAATTATTAGTTCGTAAAAGACTACAAAATAAAATTAAGATTCGTACGAAACATGACAGTTCGCAGGTTGAATTCTACCATAAAATTATAAGCAGTTATGAGTTTATATTTCTATGGTGACACACATAATAGTAACACTTATTTTTTTAAAATAAAACTCATTTCTTTTAAAACAAATCTATTAAACATTCGTTTTAATCTGCCTATGTATGCAAAAAAAAAAAAAATAATAATAATTTTACAGAACATTAAATAAATGATCACATCACTGAAACTATTAATAAAATCTGTGTCACAAAATGCTTTAACACATTTTGAGGATTCAAAATAAACTATATTTCTAAAATGTCTTGGCTTTCAAACTGAAATTTTTTTTAAAGTAAGTATTTTTGAACAAATGTTCTTGCAATAATTATTGTTCCTTCATGGGGTCTTAAATCGATTCATTTCGGACACTTCGTTAAAACCATCCACGGGAGCACACACAATTAAGTTTTTTTAAAACCATACTAAAATATTTAAAATGTTTATTTTAGTAAAGTTATTACTTTTTTGATACAGTACAAAATTTTATTATGGCTTTCAAAAGAGCAAACATTCAATGATTCTTGAATTTTTATCATTTCTATTAAAAGGTAATGATATTAAACATATAACTGACAGTAAGTCCAATTCATACGTTGTTTACATATGTAAATTCAAATAACGTTAATGACGATGAAGGAATGCAGAATAAAATTAAATGTTTTAAAAACATTTAAAAAAAAAATTTAAGCTAAAATTTTTTTATGAGAGTTTTCGAAAATATACATCAGCTAGGTATTTTTAAAAATCGTTTATTTTAACTTTTTAAAAATCTAGTTGTTTAAAATATAAGACGATTTGCTATAACGTAAGATAGAATCAGTATATATTTTAAAATGTTTATTTAACTTTTAAAAATCTAGTTGTTTAAAATATAAGACGATTTGCTATAACGTAAGATAGAATCAGTATATTATTTGTAATTAATGAATTGTCATTTACAAAGAAACATTTAGCGATATAATCACATATTGCATTAATTTAACGTTTGGTTCAGCCGTTGAAGCAGCAAGGTAATTCAGATTTTTCGATTTGTTCATACAATGGAAAAACAACAACTGTAAACAAATATTTATTGCTCCTCCTGCTCCGTATTATTTAACTATTTACAATGACTTTTTTCTCTAATTTTAATTGACGGGTTTTCAATGTTTCGCATATTAAAAAGTTTATACTACTTCAAGAGCACTTTCGGGCGAACTGTCATAAAAATTATTCCTAAATGGCACACTGTTTTTCCTTTTATTTTAAAATCAGAAACAGATTAGTGAATGGTATTATCAATCTTTTCCCTCATAATAATAAAACGAAATATTTATGCATGCATTCAACTTCCCAGAAACAATGTTTCGCATGCACTTCCCTGATTTTAAAACGTTAATATTAACTTGCACTACAGAAACGATAATGCTAGCCGCCATCAAAAACAAAGGAAGTGGCATCATCAGCGAATTTCTCTCCCATAAAACATCTCTAAAGATCCCTTTCGCCTTGTTTCGCTTCACATTAGTCCCGGTATTGTCCTTAACTTCCCCCAAAACATTCCATACAAAATCAACAATCAACAAGCAAATTAATATTGCCTTAACAGGCCTAAATTCCGTTCCACATATTGACCTTAATTGTCGGAAACTCGAAATCCAAAAGGGATTCAAAGAACGAAACAGGCCAAACTATATTTACAACTCGTTCTTTTGTCACTAAAACACCATGCAATGGAAAGCCCGCTCTTCCTGCACATTTGATATTGTTGATTTTCAAACCGAAGACAATAGAAACAAATTAAAAGGGTCTTTTTTTGTATGCCCGTAACAGTTTTTTTACGACTTTACAAACCAGTAGACAGCAGCAAGAGATGGTGTCGGTGAAGGACTAGAAGGGCGGGGATTCCTGATTACTTCCTTCTTCTGTTTCACAAGAATTAATCGTAATTAATGAATGACATCTACCGAAAAATGTATATACAAAAGCCCGGAGAAGCCGTTGGTAAGCATTCTCGAGTTCACTTATAATCGGAAGTCGTAAAAATCAATGGAAAATCAACCGTAAATCATTTTTTACGGTGTTTCGTGGTAAAAGCGGCAATGAGGTGTATGTGAAGTACTAAAAAAGAATGCGTTTCAAAGATGTTGAAATGTGATTGACGAAATATTGACAAATATCTATCTCTGTGGTAGGTGGTATTGACGTCAAATGTGTTTCTAAATCGAGTGATTAGGTTAAATATTTGAATGTTGCAATCATTAGCAGGTCGACTTAACCCTTTGGGAACTAATTTTTCCAAGGATTACAGTAAAAATTAAAATCTAGGATACTTGAAATTTACGAATTTCTCGTTTGTCTATTTATATTTAAGATGACACATAAGCACAGACGAAAGGCAAAATAAATAAAATTTAATAAGCTAAAGCAATGTTTCTTAAATTAAGGGTCAACAAAAATTTAAGGTTTCTTGGTATATTTTTTGCATGAAATAACTAGTTCCGACTTTAAAAAAAAGTAATACAATTGTCTTTTTCGATTCTTACTGGAGTAAGCCAATAGATAATTTAATTGTTAATTTAGATTCTTATTAAAGAAAGCCAACAGGTAATTTAATTGTTTATTTATATTCTTATTAGAGTATCCATCAAATCTAAAGAATACTGAGGAAGTACTTCGTCCGGCGGTGTCGACTATTATTCCAAGAATTAATAAAACATACTTAATAATATTCAAGCCCATCCTTCTCATTGATACTTAAAGAATGCATATACCGCTGTTAATAAAAGGTGATTATCTCAGAAGTGAACTCAAACTGACTACACTTAATAAACAGAATATAGTTTATGTATAATTTGTCCTGTAATTACATATAATGTTTTTTATTTTAATTAAAATTTTTATTTTTTTATATTCAAAGTAAAATTTATTGAGGATGTTTATATATATATATATATTACAGAAAACAATGGATTACTACAAATAAAACACATTATGAAGTACTCAAGCGTGTTGTAAACGTTGCGCAATGCTTATGAGGTCGCACAAAATTTTTGCAAAAAAATGGGGTCGCAACACCGAAAAATTTAAGAAACCTTAATCTAAAGCAAACAAAAGCACAGATCCGTCGAAAATCCTTAAATAAAAAATGCTAATTGTTATACCCTATGAGTGGAAATCCATCCCTTAAAATGCATACTAAAAACAATCAGTGGCGCACACAAGGGAAGGGGGTCCTAGGGGTCCGGTCCCCCTAAAGTCCTTTATTTTTTTCCCGATTGATTATAATTCTAGGTATATAATAGCACGTAAAATTTAATTAAGTATTTATTAATGATTAATTTTATTAATTAATGCTAATTAATTATTCAATAATTGTTTTTTTACTGTTTTTTGTTCAAGAAAATCGACAAAATCAAAAGAAGCATGGAACAAGAATGGTGGACTTCGACCCTGGACCCCCTTGAAAAATTCCTGTGTGCGCTACTGAAAACAATAGTAATATTAGTTGTATCTGTTATCAAGGAAATTCATTTAGAAAGGAGACTGCTTGAGTAGACACAACACCCCCTACCCTCCCTAAAAAAAGAAGCCTGACTTTAAGTCTCACCAAATTATACTTAATTAGAGTTCACTTCTAATTTTGGGCATTCAAATATTTAAATTCAAATATAAAGTCATTTTAAAAACTAATCTTACAGAATTATTGATTACGATTAAAATATAGCAATGCTTTTTTAAAAGTCAAACGATACAAATATTAAAGACGGTATTAAACCTTCGTATATTGATAGGCAAAAAGTTTTTTTTTAAAATTTAATTCAAATTATTCATTGATTTGAACGAAATTTACTAACAAAATATAGATTACATTTTATATATAATACATGTAAATAAAATTTTATGCTTTGGACATCTTTTTGTAGACTTAAGTCCATTAAAAGTTTCACTTTTTCCTCTAGAATGAATCCTTTACCTTTAAATTTAAGCACGTGGAGTTTTTTCGGATTTTTATTTTATTTATCTTTGAGTGCATCAAAAAAAAGTTTTAATGTTTGTGAACATTCTGCATTTTTGTATTAATGTATAATTTTGTGCATTTCATTTTTCCAGCATTAATAAATGAATACCTACACAGCCAACTTTTCGTGCATAATTTTATTGTTTGGAAAACACTTAATTTTTTAAAGCAATGACTAAAAATTAATAAACTTCAAAATCTAGAATTCTAAATGATATTTGATAGTTAGAATTGCCTTTATTATTCTGTATAAATGATTATAAAAACTACCTTTTCTTTCTAGAATCGAGAAGGTATTTGCAACAAGTATAATTGAAACAATTGATCACCTTCTCAATTGAAGTAAACATTTTTCCCGTTTGATAAGAAACGACGTCAAAGCATTAATTTGGTAAGGAAAACGACAAATATACAGGTTCCTCAGCAACCATAAATAAAATAATATAAACTAAAGATATAAGAAATTCAACAGGCAATTCTTAATCGGTTTCTTTTTTTCCATGGTTCCCTATTCATACGTATAAAGTAATGATATGTTTAAGACGTTAAGTGTATTTAAATGCAAATGCGAGTTCAGGATATTCGATCAACGGATCGAAAAAATAAATAAATAAATAAAATGCAGAATTGTTGTTAATTAAAGAAAAATACAATACTTTAAATTTTAAAAAGTTATCAAGAAAATTTTATTTAAAAAAAGTTTTATAACATTTAATTAACTTCTAGATTTTTCTTTGTTTTAATATAATTTCAGTGGTCAAATGGTTACGATAGCTTATAAACGTTTTATAATACTATTTAATTAATAAAATAATTTAAGATATTTATTATTATACAATGCAATAAATTACCAGTTATTAAAGCATTGCAAAATCTGACTTATCAGTTCATTCATACACATATTGGTTAGTTTATTTCGTAATCTGCCATTTACATAACATCCCAATAATTAATCAACACTTTACTATCAATATTTAAATTATAGTTTATAAAATTACTAAGCATTCCCTACTTCATTAAAATATGCATTTTGAGCTAAATTTTAAACCTTATCAACTCAACCCTGCATATCAAGTTAGTACATGCATGAAATTAAAAATAATTAATAGCCATAACTGAAGCAATAACGATTCGAATTTAATCTGTTTATATCACGAGCATTATTTAATAATCAATATTAAAAGAGTATACTATAGAAGGGGTGGAAAATAGCGGCTCACCAAGACAGTCAGAAAATCAATAAAAAGAAAATGTATAGTACATAATGGTAAGTATAGAGTTTTTGCATGATCAACAAGGGAAAACATAGATGTAAGTTGACTGACCATGAATTTACAGGCTGTGATGAGAATTTCAAGTTACCTCACTCCTGATTACATAAAAAATGTAGAAGAGTGGTAGGGTACATTTGTCTCATTAAACTTATTCTAAAATTAAATGTGCTTGTAGCTATAGATGATGAAATTAACACAACAAATTGAATAAAATTGCTACTATATATTTTATTTCACTTATATTTAATTTTATGGTACAATTTAAACTTCACCCCAGAGATGTAAAGTGAACTAACGAATGTAATCATTTTAAAAAGAAGAGGACATCCGGTATCCTTCGCTTCTACAATGTGTCCTTCGAGTCGGAACAAAATTACTCACCCTTTCCATAGTATTAAACTTTAATACGATTCTATTCAATTAATTCTATATATAGTTTCTGAAAAGTGATCTTAGAAATTGGCAATAAAATAAAATCTAAATGAATAAAAAGAAAAGGTTGATTAAATGATATTCCGTCTTATGAAAATATTTTTATTAAATATGAAAAATTAAATTCTTTGCAACACAAATGCTAAAAAAACAGCTCCTGTATAAAAACAGGGTTTAATAACACCCATTAGGAATCAAGTTTATTAACTAACAATTTCAATAATTAACCATTTAGCACTGAAAACATATGTAAAATAAGTACAATATACCGTATTTATTCGAATCTACGCCGTACCCCAAATTCTCAACAAGTCTTAGAGGTAAATGAAAAAATAGAATAAAATAGTTTAGAACCAATAATTGTTCTAATTGCCTCCTCCAACGCATTTTTTAAATTCGATTCTAAGCTGCACCCGATTTTCAGTTGCTTTAATAAATACAGTGCGGCTTAGATTTGGGTAAATACGGTATTTGCGAGATTATCTCGGAAACACTTGAAAGAGGATTTTACTTCAGTGAACACATTACATAGGATACAATTTTATTTCGGGTTTTTGTAATACTTAAGGTATCCGACTACGTTCGGAACCGTGATTTTGCAAAAGCGTATAAATGGATAATATTTATGATATTTAGTGTCACTTAAGATTAGAAAAATATATAAAATTGTTTTAAGAATAGTATTAATAGTAACAATAAAAAATTATTTAAGTACAATATTTTGACAAAAAATGAACATAGAATGACCCGTTTTCAAAATATTCTTCTTTTGTGAAAAAGGCTTCTATTATAATACTATTTTGCCTGCTCAGACCTCTGTACAGAGGCTCAACTAGAAATTTTGAAATATATAACTTAGAAGTGGGTTGACCCATGTTTTACGACAACAGAGGGAAGCAATTTTAAGAAAAAAAAACCCGCCAATAATTATTTCAATTGGTGGTAACTCTGAAAATAATGTGAATTTTTCAAAAATCACAGTTGAGCCTCTGTACAGAGATCTGAGCTATATACAGGCAAAATATTATTATAATAGAAGCCTTTTTCACAAAAGGAGAACATTTTGAAAAAAGGTTATTCTAAGTTCATTTTTTGCTGAAATATTGTATTTAAATCATTTTTTTTTTGTCAAAACGTCATTAAAACAATTTTAAACCTGTATTCTAATCTAAGTGACACTAAATACCACGAAAATTATCCATTTATGCGCTTTTTTAAAATCACGGTTCCGAACGTAGTCGGATACCTTAAGGTCCCATATCAGCGAGCATTTTTGAAGGAGGACAAAGATCAGCAAATCTACCATCTAAAAACTTTTGTTTAACTCATCCTTAATTTCGAGTCCCCAACAGCAGTCACTTCGCAACAAGCCTCGCTTATCAAAACCAGCTTCTTTAAATTATTGTGCGTTCTTGAAAAAAAAAAATCATCTCCCCATTACACACCTAGGTGCACAACCGAATGTCAAACTAAAGACAAACTCAACAAGGGTTGTTTGACACGACCGCCACTTAGCAACGAGGATGTCCGAACACAAATAAAATCCAAACAGAAGAAAATAATTTGCCTGATCCATCAAAATCGATTGAGCGGTAAGATGGTTCCCATCACAGCTCTCCACCTACAGCTCATACATATGCATACAGTCGAGTCAAGTCAAGTCAGTCCAACGAAGGAGGGGGAAGAGAGAAAAAAACCCTATACCTACATAATATCAATTTGCTTGAAACAAAACCCCTGTACGTAAAAACCACCAACGCATTTCCTTAATATGCATGGTTAACCGCGTAACACTGAGAATCTCTTCAACCGTGTACCTGCATACATTCGCAGACAAACGCGACAATAAAAGGTTAAAAAAAAAGAAAAGTTGGTCTTTTTTTGTTTTGTTATTTCTTCTTTTCGCAGAAGGGTTATTGCCGTCCAATGGCGGGACAACATTCCAAGTAATATAAAAGTGTTTAGTCGAATACACACACTCACTCGCATACATTGTACTCGTACCGTATTCGTCGGAGTCCATGAACCATAAACAACGAACTGATGAACTTTCAGTGCTGTGGACGCCTCACCTCTTTGACGAGCAAAGCGCGCACAGGCAGAAATGCATAATAATATAAAGGGAAAAAAAAAGGGGGGATACCAAAGAGTAAAAGAATTGAGATCATGCGCTATCTTAACTGGCACATCACAGCGACGGGCAGACAAACTGGTTTACAGATTTGGAGAAAACATTGTTCTTTTTGTTTGTGTTTTCTCTCGTTTCGTTTCGGATTCAAATTAGCAAGTGCTAAAGAGAAATGTCTCGTTCAGTTGGATGGTGATTTAGTGGGATGCGATGAGGCGTTTCCTGTAACTTTAGGGGTGGAATTAAGGTATGATGATTGCACATTATGTGTACCTCTTAACGAAATACATTTCAATTCTTTCAATTTCTTTTCAATTCTGAAAATTTAATAAACGTATTTAATTGTAAATATATTTTATCGAAAAAAAGAAAGATGGAAGAAAAGACGAGCTTAACTGCTTATTATCATTTTTGTGCTTCACGTGGTAATACTATTTATTCAGTTACGAGTATTTTCCTTTTTTAGAAGTTTTGTTAACTGAATATTCATGGGGACTGGAATGTAAACGAGTCAGCATATGGAGGTGAGATGTAAAAAGCTATCTTGTTAGTTTTAGAAATCAAAGTAGAAGTCCTATAAATTACGCATTAGAATGCCATTCAAAATTAATGTCTACTGTATTATCATGGATAAATACTTTAAGACCCTCCCCCACCCCCATTCTTAGAAAATAAATGGGAAAAGCTGTATCAACACTGACTATCCCACGCAAAATGTGCTAAGACATTTTCTCACATAATATATGACTTTAACAGTATTGTTAGATACCCTAATATGCCAATTTTATTTGAATTTTTAATGCAAAGTGGGATATGGTTTTAATCTACTCAACTTTAAATTTTGGAAAAATAAAAGAACATTTTCATCAGAAGTGACTTCACTGAAAAAAATAATAATGTTAAAAAAATTGTCAACTTTCAATAAAACACAGGGGGGAAAAACACCTTTTAAGAGAATAGCGTTAATATGTAAGCTCCAAACATTTTATTTCATCGAAATAAAGCGCAAGTTAATATTTAATATCAACAAAGTTAACTACCTTTTTTTATGTTTTATATTTCCGCAATTTTTCGGGTGAATGCTATATTAACGTCACGCTATTAAGCAACATGAGGGCTATTAGGCCGCGGACCTCGTGATTTTGAACCGTGGTCAAGTGATGAGGATGACACCTGAGCTGCCCCCCTCTAACTTCCTAAACAACGGGAGGACTTTGAGCCTGATTTAACGTGCTGAGTTTGATGCACCAGATTTGACGTGCAACAATCCCTCTGCACGGCAGGGGAGGAGTTAGTGAATATTAACTTCGCTCTGTTCAGCCACATGAGTGCTTTAGGCGATGGACCTCGTAGTTTTGAACCATGGTCAAGTGACGAGGACGACACCAGAGCTGGCAGCCCCTCCCCCTCTCCTAACTACCACACCACGTCAACGGGAGGACGTTTGAGCTCTCTACAGATTTAACGTGCATCGCTCCCCTACAGGGCGGGTCTTTTGTGGTACTGGACTTGAACTCGTTACATGCCAGCCACGATTCCATATCTTGACCACTAGGCGACTGCGGCTACCTGCACGGCAGGGCATTAGTGTTATTAAGGATCTTATTTAAGTCAGGCCAGCCATAACCATAGTTCGTGACCATAAACATTAAGCTACTACGGTCACAGGTATGTTTTCGGAATGCGAAAGTATGAAATATACACTACCCCCACCTCACAGAAAATTTAAATAATTCTACAGTGGAGACAAGAAATTGATTTTCTAGCCATATTTATCATTGGAAGTTAAATTTGAATAAAGGAAAAATTAAGAAATAAAATTTAGAAATGGAAATTCTTTTCAACGTTTCACAAATTCCAAGGAAAGAAAAAATTTTCACGTTTTTAATAGGAATCTTAAATCGAATGACGTCATGTCATCAAAAATCATCTCTCTCATCATCTTTAAAACATGCTAATAGTCAGTGCATGAATAAATGACAAAATCCAGTCAACATTAGAAATGAATATGTAAATGAAAAGGAAAAACACACGAAATTAACATTTCCTAAACTGCAAATACAGGAATATACTTAAAATTAATGAAAGTCTTCTGAAGTGTTTTTCTTTGAGTATTTCGCTATTCTATTTGAACACAAAATAGGTCAAAAGCATTGATATTAATTATTGACTGATGGAAATAATAACAATTCTCACCATATTTCTTACGAGAGAGGATATGAAATAATGCAAGAAAAATAAATCAGTTACAAAATCAGTATAATGATGATTACCTTTCTGCAGATTTATAAGGAAGGACACTTATTCGTTATCGTTTACATCTCACTTTAATACCATAACGTATTCAGGATTATTCACAAGTGAAATTTTTAATAATTAAAACAAATGTATACGTCGTGTATTCCTGACAGAAGGGTAAATCTCATCTGAATATTTTAACTTAAATAGGTAAATTATACACTCACACACAAAAACGAAGGGGTAAGGATGATATAAAACCGGGGTGGGCATTACGTCGATCGCGATCGACCGGTGGAGCCGCCAAGGCATTTTGGGGTGAACGCCTGAAGATTTTAGCAGGTGTAATTATATACGGAAAATTTAATAATGGCTGACAGTATGCAGACTATATAAGTCTTCTACTGACTGTAACAACAAAAACTAACTTTAGATCAAAATGTTTTATTTTTTAATGTATTATGAATTGCTTCATAATAAATGCATCATTTGATATTATTATATTTGTGGCTATTATTATAATGTTTTTGTATATTCATTTTTTTTAAACACTGGTTTTAAAAGAGTTGTAACGAAAGGTAAATACATATTCCGTATTTATTATAATAATAACCTTTTCCTACCTTACCACACCTACCTCATTGGGCAGTGGCGCACACAAGAATTTTTCATGAAGAGGGGTCGAAGGTCTACCATTCTCGTATCATACTTGTAGCCAAACATATATATATATTTTTTTTGATTTTATCGATTGTTGGTAACAAAAAACAGCAAAAAAATTACTGAATAAATAATTAACATAAATTAATAAAAAATACTAATAACAAATATTTAATTACTTTTAAAATCTTTCTACACGGGATTATAATCAATCGGGAAAAAAAATCAAGGGCTAAGAAGGAGGGTCCAGACCCGTGGACCCTCCCCCCCTTTACGTGCACCACCAACACTGGGTGGACCGCAACACCTTGAAAAAATCAGAAGTAGCCATGGAAACCCTGGAAAAGTCTGCCCACCCCTGATTTAAAACTTTCAAGGTTACTATCGCCTTATGTTAGCCAAAAAGAAGAGAACAACACATTTTCATACAGAAATGTATTTCTGTTTATAATTTAGCGAGTTTAAATTTTTGAAATGATATAATTATGCTATTTTTCATTTTAACACGAAACATTTTAACATTTCCTTACCCATTTCAAGAAATTGGAGTAATTTTTTCAGAGCTTCCCCCCCCCTCCTCTCCTAACTACCACACCAATTGGAGGGCGTTTGAGCACTCGAAAGATTTAATGTGCATCGCTCCCAACACGGTGGCTCTTCAGCGGTACTAGGCTCGAACTAATGACACGCAGGCCACGAGTCCGTTACATTGACCACTAGGCTACCGCGGCCACTATTAATTGATCCAAGAAATTTTATTAATAGTATACTTAGCTCTTGGTAATTTATTTTAAAGAATATCTTTGAAATATTTACTTACATGTAGTTTTAAATATTATTTTGATATATCTGACATTTTTCGGAAATTGTACCATTTTTAACAAACACTTATTTTAAATTTAAAACCTACATAATTTTATACAGTTGGTTTTTTAAATGGTTTCAGTTATTTTTCCACATAAAAATCAGTTTATTTCCCATATAATATCCCTAAATTTACACACATATCGCATCCTTATAAATTCAATCAACACATCTCATTGGGATTAATGGATTGGGGCGGAGGGTGCTATAAATAGGACTAAACCAACCTGAAAGTCCTCTAGCCAGTGGCGTAGCTACCAATGAGCTAGGCGGTGCCGTGCACCGAGGTCCTCAAGCTCGGGTGGGAGGGGGTCGGACCCTGACCACCAAGCAAGCCGAACTTACGATAATTTCTCCTACATTTAAGATATAAATATAAAAGGTTGCAACAAAACTGTAATCAGAGTAACTCAGTTGAACGTAATTTCGAATTTATGGGGAATTCCCCTAAATTCTTTCCTTTGCATGGTGTTGCGAACTTTACTTATTGAAAGATTTATATTATTTTTCAATTTTTTTATTTTTCTAGCTGTTACTTGAAAATAAATTTCCAAGTTCCAATAAAGTTCCAAGAAAAAACTTACCATACATCTTAAAAACCTGCACAGGAAGCGAAGTTTCCTTGATCATTTTATTAATAAAAATATGATTCATAATAAGCTATTTTCCTGTTTCAATATTTCGCAATCTACTCGTATCTGCTGACTGATATAATTGTATCCCCCCTCCTCTGTTCTTTTGCAGAGATGTTTTTTTTTTCTTCTAAACACTTATAATAATATTGCATTTTTCTTGTTCATGCATACTTTTTGTATCATTTCCTGTCTGTCACGTGTCAATCGAGCCAGGTAATCACTAAAGGGGTCACACACACACACAAAACTCATACACATACATATAAGCATTATGTAGCTTTGCTTTCCTGTTTTGAAGAGCACGATAAAGGGCTGATGTTAAAGAAGTAACTTTGTATAGTTAAAATACCAATGTATTTATCCTTTTTCCTTGATAAAGCCCAGCCAAAATAGAGCCCACGGTGTTTTTGTTTTTGCATAAGGGCCTTTGGATACCTAGCTGCGCCACAGTCTCCAGTATTGTGGATAAGTTAAGGAAGATACTAATTTATATAGACGACGTCCTCGTCACTTGACTGTAGCTAATAATTACGAGGACGGTTACCCATAGCTTCTGTGAAGCTTCTAAATATGAACTTAATTAAAATACGAACCAACAAGAAATAAGCATGCTGTTTTACTAGTCCTAAAATGAACCTCCATACTATATCTTCTTCCACCTGTAAGCATTGCTGACACTATCCATAACAATAATTCGGCTCTCAGTAATTTACATTCATTTACGGTGGTTTCACACTGACAGATCAAACAGCGACAAGCAACAATATGACTGGTCACGGCAACTAATCAGTTTCGATTCTTTTTGTTTTCAGTGTGCTACAAGTTTCATATCAACTACAGTTGTAATTGTTCAATAACTAAATTTGATTGTATCCAATGGGCTAACTTTATGTGACGTCATTTAGTCACATGATAATGACAACCACGTGTTTTTAGCCAAACAATTAATAAGCTCATGTGTGACGTCATAGTCACACGATGAAATCAATCATGTGTTTCCAGGTATTCAGTTCATACACTTCATTGTTGCCAACTTTTGCTCTTTGCAGAAACTTTCTAGTAAAAAGTACATATTTGTCAACAACAAGAACTCAAATATATATTATATATACTATTATATATATATATATATATTATATATATATATATATATATATATATATAGATACTTAAAATTACATGCATAAAATAAAATTAAAAAAAAAAATCTTAAAATATTTTTGAAGAAATTTTTTTGTAACACTTGAACATGCTTTCTCAATTATGAAATTTGAAATTGCATCAACAAGGAGAGGGCACGACTAAGGAAATTCATTTGGGGACAGACTTGGTGTAATAGTAGTACTCCTTTAGGGTGTTCAACCCTCAATGTAATTCCGCCGAATGGCCAGTCAATTCGGAGAAAAAAGCCTTCGAAATTCATGCTTAGCTTTTATACAATTAAATTTCTATTTCCTCCAACAATTTCGTAGCTTGGTTGATATATCGTCTGCATACTATGCGCGAGGTCTGGGTTCGATTCATCGGTCTATTTTTTTTCATTTTATTTAATTAATTTTAAAATTAAATAAACTTATTTATGAAAGGTTTATTAAATAATAAAGGAAATTTTATGTAATTATTTTGTATTTTATAAAGTAAAAAAAATACTGTATAACTATATAAATATTTATATTAAATTTTATAAATATATTTTTATATTAATAAACAATATTTATAATAAAATATATAATAAATATTAAATGATATTACACATAAGAATTTGTTACAAATAGTTTTATAGTGTGAAATAAAATATACTATAAAGAATATATTATTAAATTAATTATTTTATATTTTTAAAAAACATTTGATAAGTCCTTTTTAAATTATTTTAAATAATTTAAATAATAAGTTTATTTAATTGTTTTTATTTTAAAAATACAAAATAATTACATAAAATATCAGTTAATATTTAATAAACCTTACATAAATAAGTTTATTTAATTTTAAAAATAATTAAATGAAATGAAAAAAATTGACCGATGAATCGAACCCAGCCCTCGAGCATAGTATGCAGACGATATATCAACCAAGCTACGAAATCGTTCGAAGAAATTGAAATTAAATTGTATAAAAGATAAGCATGAATTTCGAAGGCTTTTTCCTCCGAATTGATTGGCCATTCGGCGGAATTACTTGGAGGGTTGAACACCCTAAAGGAGTATTACTATTAAACCCAAGTCTCGACCCCAAATGAATTTCCTTAGTCATGCCCTCTCCTTGTAAAATTTACAAAGAGAACAACAAGTACAATTAATTTAATGTCTGTTTTAAATTCAATGGGAACACCTGTTTGTCTTTATCATGTGACCACCATGAATCGACCCCAATGAAAAATATTCATTTCATTCTAAAACAATAAATTATGGAAAGAATATATGGACTAAAAGCAGTCAAATAAAAAGACAAAAAATGAACTTTTAATATAAGGAAATAGTTTCTTTTAAAAAGGTGTACATTTTTAAAAAAGTACAAGAGTTACGCTTTGACTGTGTTTCGGATAAAAAATTCAATCCAACAGTGCTTGTGTTTCTTGTCATTTATTATATTTTAATTATTTTTAAAAAATGTCATTATTTGTGTAGAAAATGTTTCTAAGTATTTTTCTTTTGAAAAACCAAACCATTTCAAATGCAACCTCCCTTCCTCTACAAAAAGGAATAAGCCTGACTGACGAAAATTCTAACCTTATTTTCGGGAAGGGAAGAATGAACAATAGGAAACTGACTCAAAATCAACGCACCTGAAAGGTGGAGAGAGTTAGCAATGCTAGAAACAGGTATGAATTTCTATTTGTTCACCCCCAAACGCCCGTCATGAAACACTGCAAATGGAATTTCCGTTCTCATACATAACTGTGGTAGATATCATAGCTACTATAAACCGCAAATAAAAAAACCCACTCATAATTAAAAAATATTTATCTAATAAACAAATTAAAAAGATGTAGTCAGCACCAAGTATCAACTAAAAGATTTTTCCCACTCACTCTCTATAAAAAATATAAATAATTTATAGTTTTTTACAACAAATTTTTAACATTAGTTGCTTTATAATTATTTTTTATTTCTTCAAATTTCTGTTGAATTGGCTTCCCATTTAAAATTCTTCCGTTTTAAAACTGTATACTTCAAATATAATGAAAAATTAGATCAGAAATAAATAAGATTTTGATCATAATATTTAAATTTTTTTGAGCTCCACAAACTGGAATAAAAGCCAATTTACTAAACACAAACGCGAAATTTTTCAAATATTAAATATTTAGAATTATTTGGAGTATCGAAAGTAGACTTCAACAAAACGAAACAAATAGCATTTATGTGACTATATTAACAAAACAATTAAAACGTGTAAGAATAAAAAGAAATTGCATGTCATTTATATATTGGCATGCGCTCTTTAAGTTGCACAACTGTCCATAATTTGAAACGCTTTCGAGTTTTCAAGGGAGGATTTTTCTTCTTTCATTTTCTGATTGGTTGATTGTTTTATTAAAGTCATAGAAACAACACGATATCTATTACAATGAAATGGACAGACCTTAAAATTTTTTAACCGAGATCAAGTTATGAGGACAACAGCTAAGTTCTTCAAATTTTCACACTACATTAACGTGGGGTCTTTCGATGTCTTGATATAATAAATCCTCAATTATAATAAAAAATATTTTACAGTTTTAAATAGATTAATATTTAAACATTTTCGTTTAACTAGTTAAAATATTTCATTTAAATTTCTAATGCTTCTCAGTCATATTAAACGATAAGTATTCCCCCACCCTTCCGGTTTTTCCCTAATCACACACACAAACGAGCAAACTCTAAATTAAAAATTAATAAACTTTCACATATTTCAGAGTTCTTTTTCTGTACATTACAAAAACGCCACTTTTGAACTAAATGGAACAATAATCGTGCAGAAAGTTTTGAATTTCCCACGTGAATATTCACAAGGTCATTACATAATCACTTCAAATTTCCCCATCAAAAGAAGACAGCCGTCTTTGTTGACACTTGGTGGGCATCCAATGCGAAAATCAGTTTAATACGTAAAGCAGGATTGACTTTCGATTCAAGTCTCGTAGGCCGTAACGTTACCAGAGGCTTCACTTTAGTCAATATCTGAATAAGCCCCAACCGGAACAGCTGATTGCTATGGCAACGTGACGTAAGCTCTCAAACGCCAGTAGGGTTATCACAGTAGAACTGGTTTCCGGATGAAACGATTTTCCTTTTGGCGAACGATTCGAACTTAATCAAGGGTTAACCGATATCGAATGGAACATCATTCCTATTGGAAGTCATTCTTTTACACATGCAAAATGGTGAAAACTGGGTTTCATTGCTCATGCATAGAACATTATTGCTATTTTTAATATAACTGAAATCGAAAATGAATATTTTTTTCAATAAAAAATTAAAATAATGGTTATTTTTTTAAAAAATATATATTTCTTCTTTATTCAGCGCCAATAATTTTATTTGAGATTTTTTAAATACATGATCAAGAAAAGCAAAATAAAACTTTAATAAATGCTGTTCAATATCTAAAACAAATTCCAAAATAATGCGTATGCATAGTTGCCAAATTAGAAAATAAAGAGTTTCAATTCGATGTTGATTCAGTAGTTTAAAATTGTAAATAAAGTTCATATTTTTTCAGATAAATAAAATGATTTATAGATATTTAAAATAAAGTGTTACTCGTAAAATATGACACAAAGTTGTCTTTTTTCTTAAAGACGAGAACACTTTCTTAAAAACATATTTGGTACAGTTACATTTCTAAGAAACGACACATAAAACATTAATTTTAAAAAAAAACATCAACTTATAAATGCTTATAAATGAAATAATCGCCGAATAATTTTCTTGTAATTATTTCAGTTGTGCTCTTTATAAATAAAAATGCTTGAATAGAACAAAAATAAATAAATAAATAAATAAAAATCATTTTTACCCATTTACAATCATGTAAGCAGTAAATTTCAAACATCAAATAACAAATTTTAAAAAACCCAGATTCCTCCCCCCCCCTTCTCCCCAATCAAACAAATTTTGCAAATCAGAATTACAGGAGAAAATTTACTAAAATTAAAATTTCAACATTTCTCTTTAAAAAAAAAATAATAACAAACTACTGTAAGTTCTAATGATTAAGTGCACGGGGAGTGAGCAACAGTGTAAACAAACAAAACACTGAAGGACGTTTTTTTCTTCTTTTTCTTTCGTTTTGGTAAAAGCACGCTGTAACTGTGAGGGAAAAATATCATTCAGCTAAAGGTGTGTCCTTGGACATCTGACTCCAGATAAGATGAGACTTAAAAAAATTTAGATTACTATCATACCAAAGATCATGGACCACTGTAGGTTTTTCTTTTTCACCCTTCCATTTCACAAACGAAAATAAATTCTTAAAAAGACATGTCATACACTTAAGCAAATATTCAATTCACACGCTTAAATTTTTATATTAATTTATAGTTTGTCAAAATATACACAAATAATAATTCATATATATTTTTTTCCTTTCGTATTCACCTGCATTTATCTGACGAAAATGAAAATCTCGTAAAGAAATCACAGTTTTGTTCATAAAGCACACCAGATATAGATAACTAAAAATTTAAAGAATTACTATTACAATAAAATTCAGCCTTGCAGTTAAACTAAACTATCTCTTACAACAATTATAAAGAAAGATAATTTTAAAATGGAGACTAACTGAGATTTCTTTCAGAATAATTTCAAAATACGAATTGCAATATTCTGCATAAATATCAAAATGAAGTTAATATTCTTTCATTAACAAAATATGATTTTTTAAAAAAACTAATTAATTTGAGATGTATAACACACTATATTCTTTGGCGGTTTCTTCAATTTCGTTTTTATGTGAGAGATTGAAATTGCGAGAGAGAGAGAGATTCTGATGTTACAGCATAATCTTAACAAGAGAATATAAGTTCTTATACATTTCTTGGATTCAAATTTCACGGGGATGAGCAAAACATTCAATAAAAACAAAAGAGCATTATAATAAAATTCTGTTAATAAAGTTGATTCTCTTTCACATATGCAATAAATTTTCATCGGATGGTATTAAATTTTTAGCAGAGTAGAAAGATATTGTCTATTTCATGCCTTTTCCAAACACTTATGCTAAAATATTCAAGATTTTTCTTTTGTTGCGATTCATCGGCTTCGGTTAATTCAGATGGTGTCAATTAGAACTCGATTTTAATTTATATACACCAGTATATTGATAATGCAAAATTCTAAGTTAATTTCCTCTTATAATAAAATTTATTCCTTAATGGGATTTTTTTTAAAAAAAATAAAAAAATGTTTATCAATTTTTTAAATAAAATATAAAACCCCAAAAAAGGTTGAAGGAGGGCATTTAAAATTGAATATAACTATCACATTATAATATTAACTTATTACAAAATAAGCGCCTTTCTTTTTGTGGAGCTTACTCGCACCCGCTCCGCAAGTGAGTAAATAAAAAAAAAAAGTGAATTTACCCCCCATAAAACCCTTTTTCTGCCCCGTACCAAAAGGAGAATCCTGAAGAATCCCTAGCATGATTGAATCCTATCTTGCACTCAGTCTGCCAGGGCGATCTCCCCGTTCATTGCCGAACTCCTTTGTTTTGTTTTGGACCCATTCTCTGATCCCAACATGGGGGTTGCCCTCGTCGAAAAACACTTTGGGAATCCCCCCGTGTGGACATAGCCCGCAAAAAATAATTTTTTTTTAAAAAAAAAAACGGGATAAAAAATAGAACACTTTATCACAGATACCTCAAACGGTTAGGAATAATGGAACCTTCCATCGCGCACGAAACACACATTACACTATCGCATCTCCCCTCCTAAGAATAGGTGAAGTCTTTTGGAGCGGTGTGAGCCACGGCGATAACCCATGGCGGTGCCGCCATGTGCGGCGTTCGTCGCTTAATGTGTACGGCCAAACAAAAATGGCAGCGTATGCGAGAAAAAACCGGTACAGGGGTACCACACTGTAGCGAAGTGACAATCGTCGCCAAGTGAAGTGTAGCCAAAAAGACGTTTGGCGCCCGAGGAATTTTCGGGGTGTATACATACACACTCCGGGAAAAAGTTCACGATTGAAAAGTATTTTGCCGGGCGGGCGCAGCCGAAGTTTTTCTCTTGGAGCTGGTGTGTTGTTTCGACACGTTTTAGAAACGCTTGGCCGCTCGTAATAGAAGAGCTGGAGAGCGTTCGAATAATGATTTTCAACTTTAAAAAAGTTTTAGATAATTCTCCTTTTTTTAAAAAAAGGTGGGTTTCCAAACACTGAACCCCGGGGTAATAGAAAGGGAATTAACTACTTGGGTTTTGAAACCTTTTTAAATTTTTTAGAGGAAAAAAAAAGGTTTTGACGTTAACGTTTTTACAGAAAAATACCTAAAAAACGAGAGCACTTCTGCAATTGGGAAAGCTGTATTTAAATTATACAGTCTGATTTCACGTACTCACAACTTATTTTAATTTATTATTCATTTCTGTTTGAGTGAATCCGTTTCTTCCTGCACATGTTACATGTCACATTTTGTCTCATTTATACTTTTAATACATATAATTAAAACCATTTTAAGTTTGAGCGTAACTTAAGGTAAAAATTAAATATTTTTAAATTTAAGAATTTATTATTTTAAATAAGTAAGCTTTATTGTAATTTTACGAACATAATTAACGTTAAGGTCTAGAAGTGGAACACACAGGAATTCTTCAAGGGGAGGGAAGGTGAGGGTCGAAAGCCCACCATTCTCGTATCATACCCCAATACGCCGCCAAACATATTCTTTTGATTTTGTCGATTGTCGGGAATCAAAAACAGTAAAAAATAAATTATTGAGTAAATAATTAGCATTAATTAATGAAATAAATTATTAATAAGAGATTAGATTTTATGTACTATATACATATATAATAATCAATCGAAAAAAAAATCAAGAGTAATGGGGGGGCATGGATACTCCCCTTGTGTGCGCAACTGGGGTCTATCTCTTCTGTGGATTTCAGCTAAGATATTTGTGAACCAGATTAATACCACCTAATAAGAATTTACAACACTTTTTTTAAATTCCTTTTTAGAATTTTTAGCACATGAGTGAGTGTTTTTTTGCTGACGGTTGCACTCTAAAGCATGCGAAGGTTACTGGCGACGGACCTTGCGGTTTTGTACATCAGTCAAGTGACGAGGATGACATCTGTGGAAGCAAACTTGAGGGCTTAGTCACGGCAGAAAAAACGGACATCTGTTCCTCTATACGGCGTGTCTTTCAGTGGTACCAGGATTCGAACTCGCGACTCGACAACACTGGGCCACGAGTTAACTCGTTTGGCTGCCGCGGCTGTTTCGATACAAGATTCTGAACAGATGTATTAATTTATTATCCTATGTTTATTAAATCAATCCATAGATCTGAAAAGATTTTGCAAGCAAAATAAAATAGCGATTCGACCGACAAATATCTGAAAAAATAACGGACGATTAGATGATTTCCATAGCAGATACCTAACAAAAAAAAAAAAAGGGGCTTTAGAGGAATGCCAAGAGGACTGAGCTCATCCACAGGGTTTAGAGCCACTGGTTCTCTTTCGTGGGCTACTGGCGACGAACCAAGTAAATCTGAGCCACGATTAATTGACGACGGCAACATCTGAGCTGGCACCCCTTCTCCAAACTTCCGCAAAACACCAACGGGAGGACTTTTCCAACAGATTTAATGTGCATCTGACCCTCTACATGGGGTGGATTTTCAGTGACAGTAGGAATCGAGCCCGTGATTTAACAATGCGGGCCACTAGTTCACTATCATGACACTCGGCCTACCACACAGCCACACAAAAGCCATGAAACTGCATATCTCGCTTGTGGGTGTATAAACTGTGTAACTTCTTTCATTCAGTGATAAGTTTTGGAGACCAAGCTTATAAATATGACATAGAGAAAAGGGGGAGGGAATTTTGGTCTTTTAAATTAGGCGCGAAAAATAAAAATATCATCCTCTCTCACGAGACGAATGCAACTTTGTCTTATACAAAGAAAAACAACTGAAAATTCGTCTTATCCAAAACTAAAAAGTTTATTTCACCCAAAATTAATTACCCAGCGAATCAGATTACCAATAAGGTTAGAAATGTTCAACAGTCTCTCTCTCACACACAGCTTTATAATATATATATATATTAAACTTCATAGGATTACGGTCTATTTAAGCAATTTTGCTTCACATTGTTCAATTTTTGCCAAGTATTAATGTTATCTATCAGTGCGGTAACGTACTCACCGCATTGCGGGGTACGTTAGGGGTCTAGGGGGTCCAAAGACTGAGTGAAGCCAAGTACGCATCCTTTGTAAGATCTGGCTTGGAGCCCAAAACCTGACTTTGCAGGAAGGGGGCTTATATTCTCCGTTATGCCACTGTTATCTACACAAAATTAGTCATTCGATCAAATATAAAGGTATCATCTAATGCAGTGGTTCTTAAACTGTGGTCCGTAAACCCCCGGTGGTCCGCAGTGCCTTTCTGGGGTCCGCGAAGGTCTCTCACTTAATGTCAAGATTTCCTTCTTTACAAAGACTTCGAATGGGCTCGAGGAAAAATTGTAAGTCATTCTAGATTAGATAAGTAAATTGCCCAGATGAAAAACTACTGGAACATATGTATTTCGATCAAGAATATTAATTCAATTTTTTATTGTTTGTATCAACATTGTTCATGTTTTCTTGACGGATAAAAAGGAACTTGTAAAAAGTATGCAAAAGTAGCAGAGGTAGTGTTAGGACTTTGGAGGAACCTTTTAATCACTCGGCCATTTGCTGTGAGTCAGATAAAGGTTTTCAAAATCTTGAGGGGCCCGCGATGTCAGGCTGATACATAAAGGGCGCCGCGTTGATCGGAAGTTTAAGGCTGTTTTCGCCATATGCACAAGAGCGTGAACTTAACGCGGAACATATTTTCGGTCAGAAAAATGCCTCCATTTTTATAAAAGAGAGAGTTTGTGACATTCTAACTCATGCATTTGTTTATAACATAGTGTTTTAAAAATTTCAAAATATTTCATAAATAACTAGTTTTTCTTTTTAACATATAAATGGATAGATCATTTAGCATTATGGTATAGAAGAAAAAAGGGGAAACACATTTTGTGCAAGAAAAAGTGTGTCAATTCGGATAAAAATGAGTAGTATGATAAAAATAAGTGATTCTCTACAGGATAGTGAGGCCAGAATATAATATTAATGTTTGTGAGTACTTTTATATCTGAAAAAAATATTCGGATTTTGGGTCCTATTCTTTAACATTAGCCGAAAAACAGCCTTAACAACCGCTGATCTTATGTACATCTCGGGGGATGTTTAAGAGAAGTTTTGATCAACGTTTTTAAAAAGCACAGAATGTAATCTTTAAATAATAATTAGATAGTGCTCCTGTGAATTTAGATTTCAACTAAATACCATGTCACACTCTAATAGGAACATACGAGTACGCGTGCCCTATCCATCCAGAAAAATATTTTTACTTGAGGTATGTTGTTTGGCATATTGTTCACATCACGCAACGCGCGCGACTCCACCCGTTATGTGGTAGTCACCAATGATTAATAGACCACAAGACAATTTCTCTAGTTTCAATGCAGATAAAGTAGAGGAGTAAGTTAAGGGAGGATATAAAACTGACCAGAATAGTTAAAAAATAAGTTTTATAAGAAGTCTATCTCTTAAGAAGTAAGACCTCTAGAAAAATTAAACACCCCTAAGACCCTTTAAGATTAATTTTTTTTTTCTTCCAGTTCGAATTGTCACACAAGATACTTAAATACTTCCTAGATACGGTTTTTGGACAGTTCGATTACAGGAATTTTTTAAAATTTTAGGGGTTTTACCATGACCTATCAGAAATTTAAAAAACGATAAGTTATATATTTTTTTAAAACAAAATTAAAATTTTAAATCGTTTACATAACGGAGCAAGAGTAACAGATGTTGGTAAATTTTATTCCATGAATGAAGCGGCATTAAGGTATAAAAAAGCTTTAAAAAAAAAATTTTTCATCTTCTATGGTACAAAGATGAAAGTTTTTTTAAAAAATAAGGAAAAAAAACATTAACAAGTGGCTAAAGCCCCAAATTTAAAATCAGATTCCGAATGATACTCATAATAGTACAATTTAATTTTATTTTGCATTGAAGTAAATGACTGAATTATGCTCATTTCAGTTTGTTTTCGTTTGCACATTTTTAAGGAATCTATCTTTGATGTAAATCTGGTAACAGGTGTACTTTTATGTTAAAAGACGTAAAAATACCTGCGCTCCGGTAACCTAATTCTCGATATTTCACATCACGTTAAGTGTAAGCCGAGATTGTAATAAATTTCACACAGGGCAGTTCTCATAATTACGTACGAACATGACAGACTTCCAAATTTCTTCATTATCTTGGTGGGGCAAAAATCTTAAAAAGTCGTTTAAAAAAACACCCACTTATTAATATAATTCAAAGCATGATTTGATTTTGAAAATAATAGTAAAAATTATGCTTTCGAATATCTCAATTTCACAAGGCCATTCGGCGGTTTATTCCGTCTCGAAGTGTTTCCTTCTAAATATGCATTTATCTTAAAGTTTTCCCCCTGTATTAAGGGAAACCCAAAATTTCAAATAAATACAATGTTGTCGATCTTTTCAACACCGTAGATAATTCTCATTTTTGAATTTAAGTACATGCTAGTTATTAGCTAGTATTAGACGGGGGATACATTGAGAGTAATTATTTACAACAAAAACCGCAATTATCTATTTAGCATTCAAGCAAAATTTATTCTTCAGAATCAATTTCTTTACTATATTACTTCTAAGGGACACAATTTCAATAATATTTTTTTTTAAAAAAATTTTGCCTTTTTAACTCCCCCCGTTGCTCCCAAAAACCCCATTTCCATTTTTAAAAAGATTTGTCCCCGAAAAATGAAAATTCCCGTCAGAAAAAAGACAAAAAATAAACCCTCAACAATAACATAACACATAATTTTCGAAAAATTCAAAGTGGGGGTTTTTTGGTCTTTTTGAAATGCATATAAAAAACTTTGATGCAAAGCCCCTTTTTTTTTGGCGGTTATGAATTCTATTATTTAAAATCCATCGGGGCCCTTCATTTTTTATTCGGGAAAAAAAATTTTGCCCCCCAAACCTTTTTTTCCCTTTTTTAAAAAAAAACCCCTTCGAGAAAGTGTCGCCCCCACGGGAACTCGAAAATTTTCAAAAAAACAGGGGTTTTTTGAAATCGATGGGGAAAATTTTTTTTTTTTTAATTTTTGGTTGAAAAACCCCTATTTGAAAGTGTTTTTTGGAAAATTTTTTTTTCATCACCTTTGCGAAAAATTTGCCGAAAGGGAAACCCTTTCGATTCGGCGTTGGGGAAAATTTTTTTTTTAAAATCCCTCGGCCCTTTTTTTTTTCGGGAAAATCGTTTTTCGGGGCCCCTTTTTTTCAGGGGCCGAAACGAATAATATTCTCGATCTACTCACAGACCTTTCGAATATAAAGTTTTAGGATGGCCCCCCGTTCGGAATTAGGGACCCCAAAATAAAAAAAAGGGTTCGGGGTGGATGTCCGAACTTACCCCTAATATTTTTTTCAGCGACAAAACGTATCCCTGGTATCCTTTCCCGGGCCCGGAAAAACTTTCCCCCCAAAACCCCCGGGGGTTACAAACCCAAAAAAATATAACCCGTGGAAAAACATTTTGGGGAATGTGTTTTCGTCAAAAAAAACAACGATGTTTTCTAAAATTTCATAAAAAATTAAAAAGACAAAAAAAATAACAATAAAGCATCTACCACATCTACCGAAATAACAGCGCGATGTGTGAAAAAACTAAAAATTGCGCTTCATCATTAATATCTAAGAATTTCGTTGAGTCATGAAGATGACAAAGTTAATTTTCTCAAGGATATATAACAATCATGGCACATTTCAATTAGGTCACATCAGCATTTAACTGAAGACACAGTTAAGTCGTACGCTCGATAAGATGACGTCTGTAGCAGCATGCGATCAAAATGTCAGCAGATATGTAAACCTGTGAAAGTAACCTCTATATACGTTCGTTATGTAAGAAGTAACTTATTCCCACCTGTGTGAGTGTGTCATTAACGGAGAATGAGTCGTTGTATTTGGTGTTGTTCTAGAGATAAAAGAATATTTATATATCATTTTGAAATCACTAAACGCTAAGCCCGGCAGTTTCTCATTTTGATCATTAATAAGGCTAGGACAGGAACTGAGTATGGCAATAATTATTCAGTAGGGAGAGATGCGCTCTTATTACGGTTATTAACATGTAGATATATCCTCTCCCTCATAACGAGGTAGATACATTCCGTGCTATATGAATCCATGTAGTGCGAAGTCACTAAAACAACTCCAGTAGAGGTTGATTTTAAATACAGGTCAATTGATATTAATATATGTAACAGAGGTAACAGATATGTACATCCTCTAGATGAAATTAGGTTTAATTCCTCAGAGATTTACTTACTTAAAGCTTTTCCCCTTTTCAAATTTAAGTTGAATAAAATAAAATTATGCGATGTAAAAGCTTTTTCAGACACGTTTAATGTGCATCATACCTAGAAAACAAACTGAGACGATATCCTCTAAAAAAGGGATTTCCCCTCAATTTGAGAAGCACAATGACGTTTAGTGTTACGAGCCATTTGTTATATTAATTATTGGAGCTTCTTTTATTATTTATTTCAAATGGAGCTGTGGATTGATATTTACCATTGCAGGCCTAATACATTCCCGGGGAACAGGTAACACCGTTGAGTGCGGTACCACATAGGTAGATACCAAATGCCGCAATGTAATTTTGGCTGCCAGTTTCCTTCCCAGAGGGAGGCACCTGAACTCTGACGATGCGAAATTGTACAAGGAATTTAATTTTACCGAGAGCACCCAAGCCAAAGAGGCACTTGAGGGATCTTTTGATATGCCGCACAATCAAACGATATGGATGCTAACGATTTTTTGCATAATGAAAATCCACTGACTAGGGCCGGGGCGGACAAGGCCCGCGCCTAAGCAACTACGCAACCCAGCCGGCTATTATTGTAGGTAAAATCGCCAAAACTGTCCTATTCTTTTACCATGTAATACGAGCCTCTTTTAACGCTTATATGAACGCGATCACAATTTTTTCACCATGTTATATATATACAAATCCGTATTATATGAACCCATGTTACAGGGATCTATTAAATTGCTTAATCAACTTTAAATCCTTTCGTCGAAATTCATTTCCCGAATTCAGTTTATTCCAACAGACTAAGAATTGACCAGAGTTCTAGCTTGTTTTATTTACGATTCCTCTCAGAAGCAATCAACGGTGGAATATAAGGCGTAAGTAAAAGATATTATTAATGTGCACTCCATTAATATAATTGCCAAAGCTTAACTTAATTTAAGATGTGCTGAACCAGTATTAAAAGTTGGACGTTGATCATTTCAATTCACATCGTATTTCTCACACTGCTTTCTATTAAGGTCTACTTTTTGTTGCATCTCTTTCACACACACAAGCTTCTGTGAGTTTGTAAATAAGTTTGTATGAATAAATATAATGATACTTCTTAATATTTGCTAAGTGTTTTTGAGAGATCCCTCTAAGCATTTACAAGTTATCAAAACAAACACCCTCTTACGCTACAAAATATCGTGAAGAATACTGGAGCATGACTAAAATTGACAAAATATTGTTTTAGAAGTACGATATTTGACATCGTTGATGACTTGGCACTCCTTTGGCGTGAAAGGGGTTGACACTACCCCCGCCAATAATACTAGAATATCGTTTGTTATCGTCTAATGAGGACGAATCTTTGCACACCTACCCGAACAGTTGGGTTAGCTAATTCTCTCTTTATATAAAGTAATTTTTGTAAAATCATAGTAATTTTCGATAGCTAATTCTCTCTTTATATAAAGTAATTTTTGTATAATCATAGTAATTTTCGAATCGATAAGTACACACAACATTGTTAAACAAATACGTTACAAAACTTCCGCCATAAATTAAATCATTTATACAATGTTACGTATTCGCGTGAGTAAAATTAAATATTACACAGAGCTCTCGTTTTTCAAGTAGCAAAAATATTAACTATCAATGATCAATCCATATAATCTGATTGCGAAAGCGAATCAACCGAAAAAAATGGCTTCTGGAGAAGAAGGGTTTTACAATCAAAGAGAAAAGCGACAATCATATACAAATGTAATAAAAAATATATTGTTCCCCATTTCAAAAATTTTAGGATCAATTTTAAAATTTAAATATTTCCCACTATTAAATTTTAGGTACATCTTAACGTTTTATTTTCTATAGTTCATATTCAGCCGTGTTTAATAGTATAAAGCGTTGTTAACGCCAACCGAGTACAATCTACAATCGGAAAGAAAAAAATTCCAAATTGGACCATCTGATGTTGCCATCTGATTACATTCAATGAACTAATTTTTAAAGTCCTAAATCTTCCTCACATCCTTTTAATGATCCCAAGATTCTTAAAGATCATAATAAAAACAGAGGTTAATTAAATAGAAATTAAAAAAAAATTTAGTCGATATTAAATAAAAAAAACACCTTAAATCTTATTTAACTGAACAGAAGAAATGCTGAAAAATCCTCCAGAATTCGAAACTTCTGAATCAGAAAAATAAAAGTCATAATAGAGTTTCGGTAACAGTACACTGTTAGAGGAATATTTTTAAAAAAAGAAGGGAAAAAAGTTTTTTTTTGCTTGATTGCCGTATTCCCCTCAATAAATATGAGCGGATTTATACAACGAAGCAAAACACTGCTTAATTTTCCTCATAATTAATTTGTTTAACGATTCAGTCACTTAGTTCCACATAATTAACTTTGTCTAGTTATGGAAATGAGAAAGCTGAACAGTATAACTTGACCCCATATTATATTTCCAAACGATTAATTTCATTGGAGATCATTTTTTAATTTCGCACACTGAAGACAGTGAAAGTAGTAGTATTTAAAAGAAATATTTGAAATAATTTTGAAGGTCTTGAGAAGATAATCCGATTTTCGGAAACATGTATAGTAATGGTTTAAGATTTTTTTAACGTTCGATTATAGCGGCTGCACATTAAGAATGTATATTTAATAATAGTACGCTTACATATATAAAAAACACAGCATTATTTGGATATACATATATTTGACTTTTAATATACTCTATCTGTGAGGAAAATAGAGTACGAAATATTACAATAGAAAATTAAAATTTTGAAACAAAGATATGGAAGTTGCAGTATTATAAACATTGCAAACTGAGGATTGCTCTTATAAAAAATGGAGTTTGACAAGCTAACCTCCATTCACGTTAACAATACAGAGCAAAAAATCCTAACGAAAATAATTGATAGAAATTTATTATTAATAAAAAAAATTACATACCCGAAGAAACCCTCAAAAAGTTTAGATCATGCTCGAATCATGAAACAATAAACCAGTTATTGCCAGATTCAATGATCTAAATACAAATTCAAAGCTTGAAAAATAAAAGACAACCAGTAGAAATATCAAGAAGCATAAAAATTGTTTTTACTAACCCCCACATCCACATAAATATTGAACAAAAGAATGGTGGTTTATTACTAAACATATCCTACAAATCAGATATATGACAAATTTAAAAGTGTGTGTTATACGAATGGAAATAGAGTAACATAAAAAAATAATCTAAAAAAAGCAATAAAATTTTTTAAAAAATATTTAAATTTTCTAAAACGAATGGAGGATAGTCGTGAACGGGAAATTAAACAGACAATACTCTAACATGTTACTCTCTATAGTAAAGGCATCATCTGCATAAAATTCTCAAACTATTTCAGTGAATTTTAAATTTCAATCTTGTTTTAAGCAAAATTTAAAAAAGAACGAAACAAGAAAAACTGAAAGTAAAAAATAGAATAAAAAAATAAAATCATACTCTATTATTTACATTATTTTTATAAATATATATGTAAAATAAGTTAGTTGGGCAATTATGTTCCACACGGTAACTGAAAAACTTTTAAGTGGAGTTTTTCAGTGGGATCAGTAATCACAGCATTATTTCCTTGTGAGTAATTAAACACAATACTTCTATAAATTGAAATATGGCTATTGCTATTCCAAAATGGCCTTATATTAAAATTGAAGATTTCTCTCTTTTTTATCATGAATATAACATTTAAAAATATGATTATCAACAGTTACTGGAAATCTAAAAGTCTGCTCTCTTCGTGTCATAATTAGTTTTTATTAAATTCAACTAATCAGGATAAAAATAAAATTAAGGATATAAACTAAATTATAACTAAAAATAATATGCACTCCCACACCCACTTCTCAATCTCAATAATTATAAATGTGCCTTTCGTTTTTTTTATATTCGTGTCAACTGACTCACATGAATTAGCTTTTAGAAGAGAGTAACATATTTCCCTTGATTCTTCATTTTTATAGCATATCATTTAAAGGTTGATTTTTTTCTCTTAAAACGAATACATGTTCTATTCTATCAGTGGCACGTGTATAACGCGTATCTCTTTAGGTATTTCTTTCATTTTAAAACGAAGATAAAAACAATAAAAAAATTACATTGAAAATAAATATTTTGCATCGTCAATGGTGATTGAGTTGTACTAATTAGTGCAAGGACATTTATGAGTCAACTGGTTCATTTCAATACAAGGATATTTCCTCAATCAAATGAAATCATCAGCAGAAAAGAAAACATAATATCATTAATGTTGTAACTACTGTTTATTGAAAGACAAAAGGAGAAGTTATAATACACAGACTGTAATAAATACAGGTATAATAAGTTAAGAAATGCAGCGTCAAAATAAATCTGTCTATAACATTGATACTCACTAAAATGTGTATCATGGTTAATACATAATTGGAATTTGAATAGTTCAACCGTATTTGAAACTGAAAAAGTTAAATGTGCAACGGTGCTCATTAATTGGTACATTTCCATGCAACAGGGATACTTAATGTTTTTTCAGGTTCGCACTCTAAAAAATTCACGATATGATTTCGCACCCTTCCCTTTTAGAACAGAGCTCTTCCAACTTTTTATCGCCGCGGACCGCTGAGGGTGGGAATTAGGTTGCTTATGTTTTAGATTGTGTTTTTTCTTAATAATTTTAATTTAATAGTATTTAAAAATGACTTCAGAATAACCAGTTACACACACACAAAATTAATATAAAGTAACTTAATATGGAATATAAAGTGATTTCCATGGAAAGTCGCTCAAAGTCACTGTTTTAGAGTACGTGATTTTTATTGAAATCTTATTGAAAATATTAAAAGATTGCTTTTGATTATACTTCATTTACCTTAAATTTTAGTCACAAATACCCCCAATACTCTTTTCTCACACCCCACGTTAAGATCGTTGCTATAAATACTTAATAGTGTTCATGCAATGAATACCGTTACCTCTTTTGTAATTTGACATTTCATTTAATTTTGTAATAAATGGTTGTTAATTAATGTCACTCAACGAAATAACAAGACAGTTAATAGAGATTGACATGGTAATTTTGAGCTACGGTCTAGTGATGGGATCGATACCTGATCTCTCTGCAACACCATTCTCCAAACTTCCACACTATTAGAATTAAAGAGAACCCCGTAGGATTAACATTACGCTTGGGAATTCACCGTGGCATGTCAAAAGGAGACTCGGATAATATATTACTACATTAATTTTAATTATCCTCCTTTTAGTAAGTTTAAAATTCTATTTTTACTTTCATTAATTCTGGCAAGGTGGTATACTCTCCTTTGAAGAACGTTAAATACCTTCGCCGAAGTGCACAACTGATTGTTTTTTACGACGCACTCAAAAGCTACCACTAGGGCTACTGGCGATAGACCTCACAATTTTAACTCGGAAAAATGTGGACGACAATTGAATTGATATACCATTTACCAAACTTCTACATCACACCAATGTGAGGACTTTAAGCAACGACACATTTAACGTGCATCGGCTCTACTACACAACGTATCTTTAATGGCACAAACATCATCGGAAAAGAGTTCGCGACTATGACTTAACTGACGACTATGACCACTTAACCCTGCAGAAGCAAATATCAAAAATGAAAATAAAATGTATTCTTCAGAGCGACATTGAAACATTAAATTTATTTCTGTTATTGTTTAAACAGACATCATTTAGACCAGCGATACTCAACCTGCAGCCCATCCAGCCTTTTTAAGTGGTCCGGTCAGTGCCCATTGCTCTAAAATTCACTTATTTAAGAACAATATATTAAAAATTTGGTGCCAAGAAATCGAATGTATCAATTTTGCTCTTTGCTATCGATGTCGAATGTGAGTGCGAATTGATATTTTTTATTTATTTGTAACGGTTACGGTTAGTGATAACAGACAACAGTGGAGTAGGGACAGTTTTATGAGTGGAACTAAAATTTTAATTATCTTTCATATCTTGCAAGCGAAAAATATTCGAAGAAAATATATCGTTTCAAGACGATTGGGTGGTTGACTATTTTACGGTGAAAAGCAAACCTGGATGAGTAATTGTTTGATTTGTCACGAAAGTGCTGTATTTAAAAAATACCAATAAACAGGAATTATTCAATGACACTTTTCCTCGAAGATATCTTTCAAGAGGTAATAAATAGGCTTTCTAGAATAATCTTTGCAACAGGAACAAAATGTTTTGTCAGTGTGGTAATGCCACAGCGATAACAAAGAAATCTTATGGAAGTTTGTTATATTATTGACAATCATATAAAACCGTTTACTGATGCAGAAATTGTGAAGGAGTTTTCTTAAATGCTTCTTATTCAGCGTTAGTGACAAAAAATAAAAAATAGTTTATAAAAAAAGCAAAACAGGAGTTTAAATATTTTGATCAATTTTCCACATTTTAACCCCCCCCTTCCCCTCTTTATCCCCATGATGCGGCCCGCGTGAAATAACTGACATATATATGCAACCCATCAGAAAAAAGGTTGAGTACCCCTGATCTAGACAAATATATTTGACTCGATGAATTTATTGAGTAGTATTTATGGTAATCTCTGAGACTCAAATTGTTCAAACTCGTTAATATAGTTTAATTTAAACTTTTTCAATGTAACCGTTGTAGTTATTTGACTCTAAACTTACAAAAAAACGTTACTAAATAATCTGTTTGAATTGAGCTTAGATATTTCAAAAAAGGAGTTCACGCATGCGTACATGAGCGAAATTTGGCGAGTACACTGGTGTAGAATAAAAATATAGAAAAGATCTTGATAATTAAAATATGTACGGCCATTTGCATTGAGAGGAAAAGAATCGAATTTCCATTTGCGTTAATTATAGTTAAATGATAATGAGAATTCAATTTTTAAATAGTTGAATACAAGAATATATCAAATGAAATAAATTACATAAAATGCAGTACATAACTAGTATTCAGGAATAAAAAGTTAGCTAACATATCTAAAGGGTGGATGATTACATAACAAGAAGCCATGATATTTCGTTCTATATTTTTGTGATATTACTATAAAAATTGTTCTTACTGCTTGACAATCCCCATTCTCTAGATCAGGGGGTCACAATCTTATAGTGCCAAATCAAACTTTCAATATGAATTAAGGTGCCACACTGTAGGAAATATTTAAAACAATTCGATTCCCATTATAATGAATGCAAAGTTAGAGAATAGAGGTCAACAATACAGATTTATCCTTCAGTATAATGAAAAATTGTGCATACATATTTATATTAAAATACGAAATAAACAACACATAAAAAAATACGCATTTTCTTCAATATAGTTAAGTAAAAAGTTAAAATTTTTTAATGCGCACCTTATTCCTGCAAAGTTGTACTTCATACCGCAATATCAAGGGTATAATTTGTAACTTTCAGTGTGATTCAACTTTGAACATTAAGTAATAATCAAACAATTACTTCGAGGACTCAAAATATTTTTCATACGAGAAAAGTTTTGTTCACATAGATACGCAGAACCAAAAGCGGAAAGCAGAATACATGCAATTTTTTTCTTCAAACAATTAAATCTCTTCAGCAATGACATCCAATAGTTTAAAATAGCTGTCGATTTATCGTTAGTTATATTTCAGAATTTTTCGTAATTTCGTGAATGTTGTTTTTCATAATTCTTAAAATATTAGTCCAAAAAGCAAAATTATCAACTTCCCTCCACTTAAAAATTGACAAATTTGCACAGTAGCAGTATCACTAAGTATAGGCCCAGTGGTCGAGTGATAGCGTCTCGTGCTTCTACACCACAGGTCTGGGGTTCTATCCTCGGGCTGGACATGGTCGATTCAGCCTTTCATCCCTTCAGTGGGTCGATAGATGAGTACCAAGCTTGCTTGGGGAATAAACACTGGTGCTTTCGCTTCAGACAGACCATCTTATCGTGACATCAGCTGATGCACCTCAGCGCCCAATGGTTACGTATACTGAGATAGGCACAGCAGGCCTTGGCACTCGTGGGTTGTTGCGCAACTGAGTTTAGTTTAGTGCCACTAAGAATTGCACCGCTTGCCATAGGTTGCCGATCCCTGCTCCAAACATTGCTTCGGCAATTCAACTTCAGACTATTTAGCTACCCACGTTGGTTACTCTCGCTTATTATGAAGTTTTCTGAGTGCCAACAGGTTCTATCAGTTTAATTCAAAGTTAAGGTAGTCAAATTTTTTTTTTAATGTTTGAATAAAATTATCAAAATAAATAATACATAAATTAGAAGTTCATGTGACGTGATAGTGTCATATGATAAATGCAATCCCGTGTTTCCAGCCAATCAATTCATAAGCTTCGCTATCGCCTTCTTACAGAAACTTTTTTTAAAAGTGCATATTTGTCAACAATAATAACGCACATGAGTGATACAATGCACTCGATTTAAACGTATAATACAGTAAGATCCCGCTTAACGCTGTTTCGGTTTAGCGCTCTTTTATTTAAACCCGGGGATTCCCCGAAATTGAAGGCTTCAAAATATGTGCATAACATATCCAAAACAGTGTAGTTGTGTTTCTTGTTTAGTGCCATGCTGTACGGACGCATTTTTATCATTTGAAACATTTGTTGACATTATTGTAAGTATAAATTTATATAATACTATAACGATTAATACAGTGACAAATATTATAATCTTTAGTTTTTATCGATGAAGTGATAAAGAAAAACAAGAAAAGAAAGCAACCAGAAAAAGCATTTCACTGGAAACTAAAATGCAAGTGATTAGAAGATTAGGTTCTGGTGAACGTCCATCTCAAATTAGTGCTGCATTGAATTTAGCAACTTCAATAAGATGCCTTTGACAAAAGGCAGAAAATTGAAACTTACAGAATAGATTGAATGATCTAACTGACTTAGAATTTTATTTGTTTTTATATGTACATATTCGTTTATATTGTTTTTATTTTTGTAAGAAATAAATGTTTGATTTTATTTTTATTAAAAAAAATTGAACCAATTACGAAATTTTAAATTTTATTTAAATCATTTTACAAATAGAACCCCGAGTCAAATGTTTTGAATTCAATGGAGAACAAGTGACTGGATTTTTCATGTGACCGTCAAGAATTTATCCCATCAAACAAACAGGAAACAAGTAATTAATAAAAATAAACTGGATAATTAACATTATATTTCAGAATGTGTCTGTACATCTAATAAGTTATTTATTATGAAATGAAGGAAATATTCCGTTTCAAAATAAACAAAAACTGTACACACATTAAAACTAATGTTATTGATATTAGACATAAAAATGCATTTCAAAAATTGTAAAGTAATTTGATGTGAAGCTACTACAGTACAATTCCTTTCTTAAAAGTCGTTATAGGTTTGATCCGCACAATCCCGGTTTTTGTAGTTTATTTCTTTACTTTAGTGAAAGCTTTAAACTTATCAATTTATTTAAACAACAAAAATTTAATGAATTTTAGCGATTATATAAACCTTTTCCCATTTATTTTTTTATTTATTTTTACTTTTTAATTTTTGTTGTTATTTTTTAGTAGTTTCATTTGCCATTTAAACAAGATAAAAAATTTTGCCAAACACAAATACAGTAGAATTTCATTCCGATTAATATATAAAAAAATCTTAATGCTTTTTCCCATTTTTTCAAAGGTACCAATTGCAAATTTTCTTTAAGCACAAATATATTGTTTGGAATATAAAAGACTTTAATGTGGGAGTATTTGAACATGAAAAGCTTCTCTCACTGAAATTTGGAAAAATAAAATCACAATATAATTAATTAATTATAGAGACAATTAATCAATGTGCTAACCAAACATTTAGGCTACAACGCGAAAATTTAATCAAAGAATCGAGTCACATTCCAAATAAAATTAATTGAAGTCATACATTTTACAAATTCAATGAATATTTAATTTTTTGAAGCTCCCCCGGTTCTTTTGAATCGACAAAAAAAAAAACGCTGCATGGGATTCTCACCAGGTTCTAATTTGAATTTCAAAAGAAACGAGTGAAAGTAGTGAGACGGGGGAAAAAATGCGTGTGTATTTATTAAGCATACTATTGAATTCCGTATATTTTAACTATTTCTTACCTACACCTGAAGCTTTATTTCTTACGCATTATTTCCAATTTGACAATAAATTATCTTAATTTATAGCGTAGCAAAATGTGTAATAAACTTAAGTAAATAGAACGCTATACAGAAAGATAATTACAGAATATTTTATAAGGAAAAATGAATATTTTTACGCATGAAATTTTCAGTTTGAAAGCATCTAATTCCTTCAAAGTTCCACTGTCGAAAAATTATGATTTTTGAATTCATTTTTTAAAAAAATTTTCTAAAAAGAAGTTTATCTGTTTAATTTCTTATACGACTCAAAGAAACTTTTCTCAAGATAAATTACGATAGAACTTTTTGTATAATAAAGTAAATTCATAACGCATCAAAAGCAATATTCAAACAAGTGTTATTTTGAATCATAGGAGTATTTAAAATCTCGCACGAACCAGTAACGGCCATATTAATTTGAAATAAAAGCTTAATTTCGCAGTGAAAAACAGAATTCGTGAAAAACATTTGAAATATACAATTTTCGAAATTTTTTCTCTCTCTGTATATTTAGGAGAATAGCAAATCATTCACACATTCATTACGATATCTCTGGAACTACTAGATCCTTACAGGCCTGAAATTTGGCAAGTATGTTTCTTTTGTTGAGTTGTTAACAAAGGGTTTTGAGAAAATCGACTCCCAAGGGTGGTTGTGGATGGTTACAAGGGCGTCATAGATAAAAAGTATTCGACCAAAAACTTTAAATTTGGTATGTTTATTTTGTTGAACATAGTTCATTCTTAGAATAGGTTTTGCGTAAATTGACTTCTAAAGGGGGTTACGGGGAGCAAAATACATACTTCCGATTTAGAATTTCAAGTCCTGTAATTTTCAAATCAAGAAGAAAGATTTATAAGAACGTTTTTCAATACCATTGAAAGCTTAATGCTATAGGACTTAGATACTAGGCTAAAAATTAGAACTAAATTTCGACACACTTTTTAAATAAAAAGTATAAAGTTAAATATATATATGCTCAAATGAAACGCATATTTTTTTTAGTTATAATTATAAGAGAGCAAAACAATTTTTTCATATATTACTCATACTCTCATGAATCAGTCATAATTCATACAAAAAACACGCGCCAATTGTCAGTTGTATAATGTGAAATAGATCTCTCTAATTTTATCAAATAAAAGAGTATAAAATTAATTTTCACCAAACGTTCCTAAATTTTAAAAAGTGTACGATAAATGGGATATAGTGGCGTACACAGACATCTTTCAAGAGGAAAAGGGGTGGGGATAATATTTTAAAAAAGAAATGGAGGAAAGCGCCGAGACGCGCAATCTTTTTGCTAACAATTAACAAGCAGTGGCGCACACAAGGAGGGTGTCCTAGGGGTCCGGATCCCCAAAGCCCTTGACTTTTTTTCTGATTGATTATAATTCTATATAGCACATAAAATTTAAATAAGTATTTGTTATTAATGATTAATTTTATTAATTAATGCTAATTATTTATTCAATAACTAGTTTTTTACTGTTTTTGTTTCTGGAAATCGACAATATCAGAAGCAGCATGATACAAGAATGGTGGACTTCGGCCCTGGACACCCACCTTGAAAAATTCCTGTGTGCGCTACTGTTAACAAGTAATATATATATATAAATTAAGTCCTATTTAGGTGAACAAGAAAAATTTTATTTTAGTTACTTTTTATTAAACAATTACAATTAATATAAATATGTATATACATATGACAGAATCACAACATTTGGTAGCAAAATAGAAAACGATTTTCGTTGCAATTTTCCATTTTCCTTTCTATATAGGGTGTTTGACTGTTATTTTGGTTTGTTACTATTTATTCATTAAATTGAATTATTCAAATCAAATAGAGTAGTAAAAAGAAATCATATTCTCAGAAATTAGGCCATCCCAGGTGGCATTCGAACCCACGACCTTTGGATTAGAAGTCCAACGAGCTTATCCACTGTGCGAATGGGACGTAACGAGCGATTTTCCTTTTTCTATATGGTGTTGTACTTTTATTTTTGTTTGTTACTACTTATTCATTAATTAAATTCAAATAATGAATTAATATTTGAACAAACTAAATTAACATCAAGTGTTACAAGTTTAAAAAAAATGAATTTGAACTTGAGTGGATGAATAAAAAGTATTTTATTAACGATTCAAAATTTGAATACAAGATTATATATATATATATATATATATAGGGAGAGTGTGAACTAATAGTAAGAATTGAAAAATGAATATATATGTATCTATAATATTTCTTGTGAGTATTAATGCTAACTGCAGTACGTGGCGAGTGGATATTATTGTAGTATTGACGAAGCAATCTTGTAAGTTAATAATCCAGTTTATTGCATTGAACATGTAGAGCACAGAACATATATGGACGGCATAACAAAGAAAACACACACAACAACTGCAGCCGATTACATGTTTAAGGACAAAGACAGAAGAGCGCGGGATTTCCAATGATCCCGGTATTTATACCCAGCGGGATATCACATGATTTGGGGGATGGGTGGATGTAGTTCCAGATACTCTCGTTAGGCGGATAACAATTAAAATGTTGTCCTGAAGGACTGAACCATAAATAAATCAAGAGCAATTAAAGATTAAATTACTGGGAATTATTTTATACATACATACATACATATACATACATACATACATACATACATACATACATATACATACATACATACATACATAAATACATACATACATACATACATACATACATATACATACATATACATACATATACATACATACATACATACATAATATATATATATATATATATATATAGAGAGAGAGAGAGAGAGCTAACAGTAGGAATTGAATTAGGCGAATACAACTTCAACGGAATGTCATTGCGAAAAACGCACGCAAAATTTTCATCACCTCGGTATGCTTGCTCTTTGAAATAGAAAATAAATTTTAATATAAATAATCGATACAACCCACCCAAGCATTAATATTCAATTCCTCGCGGTCACACAATCTGTTTATCTCATCCCACTCTTCTGAGAATCGAAGCTCCGGCCATTAATAGAAAAGAGTTGCGTCATTGGGACGAGCTATAAATGACAAAGGGGAAGTGTTCACGTAAAATCGCGGATAACGAAACCATTCTGTTGCCGTGATGGTCAACCGAGCGGATGGACTCTCTCAACAAGTACATTTCTGACGACCCCCTTTTCCCCGTGCAGGTTGACAAACCGCTACATTAATGAAGAGGAAGAGTTGTGTTCTATTCTAAACATTACTTTTCCTCCATACAATAAAAAAAAAAGTAAATGGGATACTTATTTCCTTTTAAATCTCATATTGGGATATTATTCATTATCTCTATTCATGCTTAACTTTCTTTCAGTTATTAAAATTTTTGAAATAAATATTTAGTTTCAAATGGTCAAGTATTATTTTTGTGAAAGTTCTGTGTTAAGTTAGGAATAATTCCCCGATATATATATATATATATATATATATATATATATATTACATTGAATTAAAATGAACAAGGTTTACAGGATGGCCGATCAGCCTGCTTACGCGTGTTCTTTTAAACAATTACCAATAATTTAGATCACAAGGTTATTAAAAGTTCTTTTTCATTTCATAAATATATAAAAGTATTTCTATAATTTATTACCCCCTATGACGTCTGAGATAAAGAAAGGTAGCGTGACATTGATGAACTTAAATATTTAGTTTATTTACGTCACAGCTATTAGTAACAGGTTATGCATTGAAGTTATTTATCTTGATTATTAGAGGTTATTAGAGTTCAAATGATGTGGTTTGTGAGGGTGGAGTTCCTTTGGTGTCCGTTCTCAGCGAAGTTTTCACAGACCATCTCTTGTTCTCTCTCTGCCCTCTCTAGGGTCTAGGGGATGACAGAGATCAGCATCTTAGGGATTTGAGTTACATCCGGTCGTGGGCGCAGTGGGGCCCCTGATGATGTTAAAGGTTGCCGGGGCGATGTCCAAGACAAGACCGCGCAATATTTTTAAGGGTGCAGTTGTCTTTTTACGTGTGATGACCATACCGATTCACAGCTGTGTGGCGGGAAATTCACAGCTACGTCACATCCCGTACATCGAAAAAAAATTTTGATAACCAAACATGTTCAATTCTTTGTTTGCTGAACCTATTAGAGCTAGGTTTAGTTTGCATGAACCCCTATTCCAGAACGAACCTAAGGACTTCGGTGAGTCTGAACTAGGGTCACGTGACAAGAAGACTCCACGTTTAGTATCATATTTTAACTTCCATGGAACACCACGGAAGACATCTTTGAAGGTAAATTCTTTTAACAGTCTTCATCTAGGGACGTCTTAAGGCATGGGTCAACTGGATCCAGGGTCTCACCCTCGGTGGAAGACTCGTTTCGTTCTCGACTCATAATAAGATCCTGATAATTTCAATGTGGTCAAATATTATTCCCGTACAAAATCTCCGAAAAACAGGGAGTGTTAAACTACTTGTCAACTGGAAAAAGTGGTAAGACTGTATTATTATGTGATGAGCGTTGTCCACATGTCTAGGCCTAGATTTAATACCATAAACAATCATTCAATTCATTTAGTCGAAATGCGGTTCTCGGTCGAGCCGGTTTGTACATAACTGGTTTACCGGTTGTAGAAACTGGGAAAATTCGCGATGTCCAATGTTACACTCCTTTAGCTTAATTCGGGCAAGGAAAGCTAAAACGATGGTCCTTGTTTTAATCGAATTTATGGTGCCACCTTACAACTGTAAATTAACCTCATTAAGGTATCCGACTACGTTCGGAACCGTGATTTTGCAAAAGCGTATAAATACATAATACTTATGATATTTAGTGTCACTTAGATTAGAAAATGTATATAAAATTGTTTTAAGAATAGTATTACAATAAAAATATATTTAAGTACAATAGTTTGACAAAAAATGAACATAAAATGACCTATTTTCAAAATATTCTCCTTTTGTGAAAAATGCTTCTATTATAATAATATTTTGCCTGTATATATAGCTCAGACCTCTGTACGGAGGCTCAACTAGAATTTTTGAAATGTATAACTTACAAGTGGGTTTATCCATATTTTACGACATCAGGGGGGAGAAATTTTAAGAAAAAAAACGCAGATAATTATTTCAATGGGTTGTAACTCTGAAAATAATGTGAATTTTTCAAAAATCATAGTTGAGCCTCTGTACAGAGGCCCAGCTTATACGGCAAAATATTATTAAAAAAGCCTTTCAAAAAAAGAAAACATTAAAAAAAGGTCATTCTAATTAATTTTTGCCGAAATATTGTTTTTAAAATTTTTTGACAAAATGTCATTAAAAACAATTTTATTCATGTATTCTAATCTAGGGGTGACACTAATATCATGAAATTATCCATTTATGCGCTCTTTTAAAATCAGGGTTCCGGAATACAGATACCTTAAATTTAATAAATAAATCTGTTAAATAGAAAAAATTCTGGTTTCCATTTCATTAAATTTTCTAATAAAATTAAAGTCACGATCAGGTTTAATGATAGCCATTATCGTAGACCCCCTCCCTCCCATTTACACCTCATGATAGTACCCCAAATTATTTTTTCGCTGATGTGCACCCCTTGAAGGTCGTCATAGACCCCACGAGGTCGATATAGATCACTGTACTAGGATAAGAAACACGGGTAAAAAGAAAAGTTTTAAATTAGTTTTGAGACAAACCTCGCTAAAGAAAGTAGAGTAAGTTCAGAATTAAACGATTTTTCACTCATCGCACCAATTTTTTTTTTAAGGTAAGAAGTTTCTTCATCTCGTCACCTTTTTAAGCTCAATGCATCACGTGATTTGCGACGATTACCAAATAATTTGGCTGGTGTTTTCTTAAATATTTCTCTTTCCACACAATGTTGAGAAATGTTTTGTCTCTCCCATCGAATTATTTAAATTTCATAACTAAATTTTTATGTCATTGTAAAAATTATATGTAAAAAGAGAAGGGGGTGGGGAGTAATCAGAGGCAGTTGCCAGAAAATAAATTCTGGAATCTATGGGAAATTTTTCTTTCTCCGTGCAAAATAATTTTCTTCTCTGGAACTGAATCCAAATAAATGAAAGATAATGGGCAGAGAGTTGAAATAAAAACTGCACCCAAACATTCTAATATTGCGAAATTAAATACTAAGGAAGTCAAACGACTGTAACACAAATTTAAACGTTTTAATTTTAAATAAATGCTACATAAAAATATATATATATATTTAAAACTGATGAGAACATACTGTAATGTCCTAGCCATGCAAGTCAGGAAACTTGATTGGTATTTTGAGGGTTTATTTTCAAACACACAAGGCAGTTCACAGACAGGAAAAATGTACAGTATTTACACGTTTTAAGTAAAATCATACGTTATCCGAGTTATGACATTTGTAGAGAAATAATCCAAGTTACGCTCGCTAAAAATACAAACTCTCCAATTCTCCACACTACGCTCACGGATGGAGCACTAAAAACTTGACCTTTCTCGTTGAGAGGTAATCGCTGAATCCAAATCTCCACACTACGCTCACGGGCGGAGCACAAAAATCGACCTCTCTCGTCGAATGGTTAATCACTGACTTCCGCTGGCGAGGCATTCGCGGATGCGCAGTGCTTTAGATCAGTCCGCGTTGCCACCTAGAGTTTCAGAACGGGTCTAGAGTTCTTTTCAATATAAACTTAACACTAGACCTAATTTTTCTATTACTTTATAATATAAAAGCAGCGTCGGAAACAAATAATTTGACAAGAGAATTTGTTGCATGAGGCTTGTTTTATATAAGGAAAATTAGCCCACCTAAGGGATAATTTTGATTACAAGAGACATTTTAGTAAATGACTTTCAGAATTCAACACACAAAAACAAATAGGGAAATAAAAAAATCGGAACTAATACAAGGTTGAATCCGAATATTAGTGAAAAGATCTGCTTTAGAAGGTGTTCCATCTTCTAATAATTCTTAACAGGTTACTTTAACAGTGGAGAGAGAGAGAGGGAATTTTTTTTGGCGTTCCGCTATAAAGCAACACGAGACTGTAGGAGACGGATCTCTTAATTTTGAACTATAGTCAAGTGACGAGGATGACACCTGAGCTAGAACTCATCCCTCCGAACATGTATAAGAGAGGACTTTGAGCTTCGACAGATTTAACGCGCATCAGTACCTCTACACGGCGGGTGTTCACTGACACTTAGACTGGAACTCATAACACTCCGGCCACGAGTCCGTGACCATGACCACTAAGCTACCACGGGCTAACAATGGAAGAGATAAAATCGGTAGCCTTGCTGAGTGAAAAAAAAAATTCTACTTCATTTAAAAATAAATAACGTATTAAGGCTGTTTTTGCCATATGTACAACAGTGTGGATTTAACGCGGAGCACATTTTCGGACAGAAAAAAAAATACCTCAATTTGTCACATTGTAACTCATGCATTTGTTTATAATATAGTGTTTTAAAATTTCAAAATATTTCATAAATAACCCGTTTTTCCTTTTAACATGTAAAGGGATAGCTCATTTAGCATTACAGTACAGGAGAAAAAATGCGAAACACATTTTACAAAAGAAAAAATGTGTCAACTAGGATAAAAATGAGTAGTATGATAATATAAGTGATTCTCTACAGGATAGTTAAGTCACAGAATATAGTATTAATGTTTGAGTACTTTTAAACCTGAAAAAATATTCCGAATTTGGGTTCTATTCTTAACATAAGCCGAAGACAGCCTCAAGGTATCCGACTACGTTCGGAACCGTGATTTTGCAAAAGCGTGTAAATGGATAATATTTATGATATTTAGTGTCACTTAGATTAGAATACATGTATAAAATTGTTTTAAGGACATCATGACGAAAAAAAATTATTTAATTACAATATTTTGGTAAAATATTAACTTAGAATAACCTTTTTTCCAAACGTTCTCCTTTTGTAAAAAATGCTTCTATTGTATTAATATTTTGCCTGTATATAGCTCAGACCTCTGTACAGACGCTCAACTAGAATTTTTGAAACGCATAACTTGGAAGTCGGTTCATCCATGTTTTACGAAAACAGAAGGGAGAAATTTTAAGAAAATACACCGATAATTATTTCAAATGGTTGTAACTCTGAAAATAATTTGAATTTTTCATAAATCATAGTTGAGCCTCTGTACAGAGGTCTGAGCTATATACAGGCAAAATATTAATACAATAGAAGCATTTACAAAAAAACATTGGAATAAAGGTCATTCTAAGAATTTTGCTAAAATATTGTAATTAAATAAAATTTTTGTCATAATGTGCCAAAACAATTTTATACATGTATTCTAATCAAGTGACACTAATCATAAATAGTATCCATTTTACGCTTTTCAAATCACGTTCAACGTCAGTCAGGATACTAAATAAGTATTGGTAGAATTAATATAGTATACTTATAAAGCACTTATTTGTACAATAATGTAAAATTACGATCAATTCAAAAGTAATCACAATAATTTATTCTGCACTGTAATTTGTCCGGTACAAAAATACTTTCCTTCTCATAAGTAATGGAACTTATAATTCAAATAAAAAAAAGTAATAGTATATTATTCACGCAGTTCTGGATAAGCATTAAACGCACTCACAAACAAAAAAAAAGTAAACTTCAACTATTTTGAACAAAATTTGCATGGATATATTATGTTTGTATGTGGTAAAGGTATAAACCATATGTGCGATTTTTCCTCCCTGTTTTCTCACTCCCACTTTCCCGGCGGCAGGGAATAATAACCGAAGGAAAATCAATTGTGCATTGAAAAAGTTCTGTTGGACGCGGGGGTACAGAGAGGCCATGACCCCTTCGCATTTAGAAACAGACGCGCGATACACGACAGCTGGAAAGAAACAAAGACAGCTGGTATTTTGACTCGGGAACACACAATCCACCAACGCGCGTTACGATTTTTCTCGATAAATGCGAGCCGCAGTGCTATCACACGAGCTCTCGTCAAAAAATGATAATTTTGAATAGTATTTTTAACAAAATTAACTGTTTATAAACTGTTATATTGTGTTCCTTATTGGTATAACACATATACCTTCAGAAATAAACACAAAAATAAATCGAAAAGATAAACAAGTAGTAAATCGTGAATTTATTTGAAAAGTAATCGTTTTTATTTATCGTCATACAGACATTCTAATTTTAAGGTCCTTTCGGTTTAAGCCTATTTTCGCTAAAAATACGAGAGCCAGAACTAAAAGTAGAGCACATTTTTAGACAGAAAAATGTCTCAATTTTCATGAAAATTCGAAGCATAATATCGTAAAATCCGTCGTATAACGCGCACCTATACTTCCAAGCTGCATTTTTAAGTTTTCAGGTATATCCGCCGTATAATGCGCACCCCACTTTTTTACGAAATGCAATTACCGTAAAATCTGGCGTATAACGCGCACCCATACTTTCAAGCTTCATTTTTTAGTTTTTAGGTATATTCGCCGTATAACGCGCACCCTCTTTTACGAAGAGACATGAAACGTATGTGCGCAATGCTCTTATGTTTTGAAGTCATTTATTCGAGATATCATGCCAAGCTTTAGAAAAAAATAGTATACTTCTAGAATTACAACCCTTTATAAGGAATGCCATTTCTTTTAAAGAAACAATATTTCCATATATGTAGAAGTTTAATTATCTACTATGTTCATCGTTTTCTTATTTTTAAAGCTCTCATTTTTATACCCGACGTATAACGCGCACCCTTAAATTTCGTTCTTATTTTTTGTGTTAAAAGTGCGCGTTATACGCCAGATTTTACGGTATGCAATGCTCTTATGTTTTGCAGTCATTCCTTTGTTGTACTATCTCAGGTTTTTGAAAAAAATAGCATATTTCTAAAATTACAATTTTTTAAGTTTATAAGGTATATGTCATTTCTTTTAAATAAACAGTATTTCGATATATATAAGTCTAATTTCTTTTATGTTCATCTCTTTTTCTTATTTTTAAAGCAATTATTTTTGTACCAGGCGTATAATGCGCACCCTTAAATTTCGATCTTATTTTTGATGTTAAAAGTGGGCGTTATACGCCGGATTTTACGGTAATCTCAAAATCTGTCAATAACATAGCGTTTCAAAAATTTCAGAATATTCCATAAATAATTAATTTTTCATTTTAACACGTAAAGGAATAGCTCATTACGATATAGGAGAAAAAATGCGAAACACATTATATACAAAAAAAAATGTATCAATTGAAATAAAAACGAGTATTGTAATAAAATATGCTGTATGGAACATTTGTTGCCAAAATTCAGTTAAAAATATTTAGCTTCTTTTATTCTTAAGTGAAAAGAAAGAGAGAAAACAGACAAGCCAGAATATAATATTGATGTTGGAGTTCCTTTTATATTTGAACAAATAGTCTAGATTGGGAGCCTATTCTTTAACATTTAACAAAGACAGCCTTAACGAAATATATGAAGTAAAACTATTTATACATCAATATATGCTTACAATGAAACATCAATTTAAAAAATAAAAAAAAAAAATAATAATTAAAACCGTTAAAAATTGTGCTTTTTAGTATTGTTAAAAAAATTTAAGAAACTTTTAATATACAAAAGGTCACTTCGTGTATAAAACAAGTTCATTGTAACTAGAAAGCAAAAATAAAAATATTTAAAGTGAAAAAATTGCATTTAAAAACAAGATATGTATCACGGAAGTATATCCGAACATTCCATTGAAGTTATTTTTATTATTGCAATCTTACTCTTTCGCTATAATGATTTGACAGTACACTATACTTAAAAAAAAATTTTTTTTTTCATTACTATTATTTTATTATGTTAAGAGTCTTGACATACTTTATAGTTATACGTATCAAATTAAATGAAAATACATTAATACCTGGATCATTTTCTGTTTCGATTCGAGTTTAGATAATGGTTTTTTATGCATTTAAAACTTTAACTATTTCTACATAAATATTAAAACAAATAGAAATTAAAATGTGCGTCATCTAATCCTCTGATTTGTAATCTGAAAAAAAAAAAATTTTTTCAAATGCAACGGAATAAAACACCTAATAAAATGAATTTTCGGATTCACAGCGTGTTCGTCAAATTTTAATTTCTTGTAAATATTTATTTTTCTTATTGAAAAAAGTTTGTTATAATAATTCGAAAAATTTTACAATTGTTACGCAAATCAAAATACATATTTTGTTTATAAAGAATTTGCGAAAAAATCCAAAAAATATGGAATTAACCAAATAGAACTCAGCAAACGTCCCTCGTAGGGAATCAACAATTAAATTTATGGCAACCCCTAACAAACAGCTCTCTGTAAAAGTGTTTTCACAACATAAGAACTATTATATGGCAGCGAAGAAAACTACTCTTGAACAAATATCGCTAATAGAAGCATGCGAAACATGTTTTCGTTAATATGTGTGTATATCGCTATAATATTTGTAAAGGGGCGGAAAAAGGAACACTGTAGGAAAAAAACTGCTATATGTGGAAGTAAATGTTTTGTTTTGTTTTTGTTGTTGTTGTTGTTATAACAAGAAGTTTCTTAAAATACTATTTTTCCTCTCTAAATCATCTGGTCTTACGGTAATGGTTAAAGAAGGAAAGATATGCGTCCGGAAGATATTTCTTTTGTGGAGCAAAGATATGAAAGGAATATACGTATGTTTTAAAACCGTCACAGCTTATTGTCTTCTTAGCAGCATCTGGGTTAATAATGGTATAGTTTCATTGGCATTGCCAGGTCCCATCTAAATAATAATGAAACAGTCACACACTTCTGGACTTTTCTTTAAAGATTTCTCCTTTGGCTGTTCATAACCCCCAATTTGTTCAATATGTTAATAATGTATGGAATGTTCTTGCTGTTTAAACAAATTTACTATTTGTTTTAGGAAATAAAACATTGTTGTACATTGCTTTTATTTGTTATATGAAGCAATTTTTTGATTTATTATGAGTGAGAGTTGATTGTCGTCGCACTCAAAAGCTACAAAAGGGATAAGGGCGACAGATATTGTTGGTTTAAACCACGATCAAGTTGAGGTGAAACCCCCTTTCCGAACTTCCCCACCAAGCCAACGTGATGATTTTAATCCACGACAGATTTGACGTGTGTCGGCCCCTTTATATTGCCGGTCTACAGGGGCACCTCATGACAAACCAGCCATGAGTCCGGGACCATGACCACTAGGCTACAGCGGTCACGAGCTAAGAGGAAGCAACACGAGGGCTCGTGGAGACGGACTTAGCAATTTTGAGCCATGCTCATACGACGATGATGAAACCTGAGCTGGTAACCCAAAATCAAAACTTCCACACTGCACAAGTGCGCGGATTTTGAACCATAGCAATTCACCGTTCAATAGCTTCAATGTACAACGGGTTTTAGTAAGTTGAGTTGAGTTCGGTGTTTTATGGCGCAAGAGCCAGTTTTGGCTATATTGCGCCAAACATTCATAGGTCTGTGGTCTGGACGGGAAAAGAAGATATTGGATGACAAGATGGAGGGTCGAAAATAGAGAAGGATCACTGGGGTACCCCGGGGTCGTGACACCCGTGTTTAACAAAGATAGTAAACCCCTTGGGAAAAGGAAAAGATCACTCGCGGGATCGGGTTTTAGTGACATCATGGCTCGAATTCAGGTGACTTGACTACAGCAAGCACACACTACTTTTCTGAGAATACCTTTGCTGTGTCTTAACATATAAATAGAACGAATTACTTTATATAATACATGAATGTTTTTTAATAAAATGTGAATATAATTTCAGAATTAGCACATGGCATAAGAGGCAGGGGGTGATACCCTAATTCCCCTAGTGTATGCCACTGCACAGAAAGTATCTTTAATCTTATTCAAACTTTATATTTCTAAAAATTAAGCATCATCTGCATTCTTTGGAGAAACTTTTAATCAGTTCAAGGTTTCTTTCTGTAATGATAAAAATAGGACTCGGAATTCGTAGGAAACACTTTTTCCGACGTATTTTAGAATATGGTCTTCAACAATAACTGTGTGGCGACAGTTTCAAATCAATGTTACACTTTACAATGAAACAAACACAACGAATAAGTTTGTGACGGGTCCTATTCGCGCCCTTTCACTAATCCTCTTGAAGGAAAATACCCCTTCAGGAGGCTCACCTTTTAGGTACGGGTGTCACAATCCCGAGGTACTCTCTCTCTCTCTAGTGACCGTTTCCTTTTCCCAAGGGGTATACTATCTTTGGTAAACACGGGTGTCACGACCCCGGGGTACCCCAGTGATCCTTCTCTACTTTCGACCCTCCATCTTGTTATACAATTTCTTCTTTTCCCGTCTAGTTGATTGAATATTAACGTCGCACTGTTCAGCTACACGAGGGCTTTTGGCGACGGACCACGTAATTTTGAACCATGGTCAAGTGACGTGGACGACACCTGAGCTCTGGCACCCCCCTCTCCTAACTACCACAACACACCAACGGGAGGACGTTTCAGCTCTGGACAGATTTAGCGTGCACCGCTGCCCTACACGGCGGGTCTTTAGTGGGACTGGGCTCGAACTCGTGACAAGGCAAGCCACGGTCCGATACCTATACCACTCGGCTACTGCGGCCGCTTTTTCCCGTCCAGACCACAGACCTATGAATGTTTGGCGCAGTATAGCCAAAACTGGCTCTTGCGCCATAAAACACCAAACTCAACTCAACTTGAGGGAAAATACTTCTTTTAACTGTTGTTTGAGTTTAAAACCGCCTTCCGTAGAGAGAACTTGTTTTTACTCTAATTTGAGTGCTATTTTAACACTAGAAAAGTGAATATTAGAGTTAGTCGTTAGGCTGCTATTATAGTGAAGTTTGCGAAGTGATTATAGGAAGCTCTTTGTGAACTTGAAAATAAGCTTTAGACCGGAATATCCAGTTGACCTGGACGAGACCTAGTGAGTTCTGTTTCATCGGATCACACTAAGTTAAGTGCATAATTATTTAATTGTCTCAGGAATTCAAGGTAGCAATTTAATTTGACTGTTTTCTTAGTTTATATCATTGCTTGATAGTAAATTGATTGAGCCAAATAAATTTAGTTATCTTTATAACAATGTCTGTTCAAATCGGTGTCCCAAACTTCATCAGCGACCTCAGGATCGCGTCAAGTTCAACGAGTAACTTTCAAAGATACTATCGAACCAGAAGCTACTTTGTGTGTGTGTTTCCCACTGAATAGTTCATATGTCACAGTGGAGCTAAGCCTTAAACTAACATGTGTTCGAATTCGCTATTAATAGAAATTCATTCGCCGGCGGGAAAAGATGGACGACACAATGAAGAGGGCAGAACGTCATAAATGAAAATTAAGAGGCGTAAAAGGGATTAAGCATCCACAATCTCTGTCTGCTTTGGATGTGTTGGATTTAAGGAAAATTTACGGCCGATTCACTGCATCAATTGCCTTCGGTTTATTAGCATATTCATCATGGAAAGAGCGTGCTAAGTTTAAAGCGACTTGGCAGAAACCCAACAGGAACTATTTTGACGGCGGCCAGAGGGGAAAAAAGTAAAAAGGGGAAGAACGCATGTATCGGTATTTTGGATTTACTAATCGTCATCCTTGGGCTTTCTGCGCGTACAAAATGGCGTTTATTATTATTTAGATTATTCATTTGTAGAATTGCTAGATCAGCGCTCTAAATAAACAGGTTGCAGCTAATGGTAGATGAAAATGAGAGTTGAAATTATTTTCATTTGTGTTTTGTTATTTAAATGCATTGTAGCAAGCATATAAAATCGTTCCTATTTTTGTCTTGCTTATAATGCCTTATAGGTATGTTATATATTAACACCCCCGCAAAAATTTATTTGCTTTAATCGAGTTTAATTAATTAAGAAGTGGAAGAGAAAAAAATTAACTTGATTTAAAAAAAAATAATAATAATATAAGAAACACACCTTTTTTACGTATCGTATGCAAATTAATAAATATACTACAGAGTGTGACGTTTCAGAAAAATAATGGTTGCGTGATATTAATTTAAATATTTGGTTTATTTGCGTCACAGCAATTACAGTATATACAATGAAGATATTAAAAGGACTGGTTAGTTCGTTAGAGTTCAAATTCTATTGTTTGTGAGGGAGGAGATTGCATTTGTCCTGTCCGAAATTTTCCAACTGACTTCTTCACTGCCCTCTATAGGGTCTCGGGATGGTAGCGGTCGGCCTCTTTGTCCTCGAGTAACATCTGGCTCACGGGTTGAGTAGGAGGTTTCTCACGGTGTCAAAGGTTGCCGGGGCAATGACCAAATACAAGACCTCGCAATATTTAAAGGATGCACGTGCACATAGGAACGCGGTTATCCTATCCACAAAAAGAAGCCGACTTTTCAGCTGCGTGGCGGAAAAAGGTCACAAGAGACTAAAATTTTTTGAACGAAATATTACAAATAAGTCGAGTAAATGCATTTGAGTAATCCTAATATTCACAGTCAGTGATGCCTTAAGACTTTTTGAGGTTTTTGGCCCCTATACAGAAGTAGGCTCCAACTGCATCCCTTATAAGAGACATTATATCGACAGTATATATGGAGTACGCAGTAAAATACTCGTTCAAATGGTAGTACGTAACAAATAAATGTGCGTGACTCACAAACCTAGGCACGCGCATTACATGCTAATACAGTTTTGCCATTGTTGTTAGTGGGCATTCCGCTCAAAATTCCCTGTTTTTCGGACATTATATTCGAGAAAAACATTTGACGATTAAAATTATTCGGACCATGACATTATTGAAGTTGAAACGAGAACTAGACCATCCCTCCCCTTACGAGGCCGAGTAGACATATGCCTCAAAATGCCTCTGATTGCAGTTTCCTCTTGTCTATTAATAAAGATTACAATTTATGCGTAGTATTTGCTACATCATGCTACAGCAGACACTTAAAACACATTCTTGAAAGTAGAGAACCAATACATTTTTTACATATCAATGACAACGAACACTCTCGGGGTTGATAAACATACAAACAGCAAATTAAGTAAATTTCTTTTTTAAATACATTAATTCCATTCTTAAAAAACAAAACAATCATATTTTCAATTTTTAAATCTGAGGTAAAACAATTCCATTTCTTGACAATCCCGTACCTCTTCAGTTAACTATAAAAACACTGCCTTTCAACACAGTATCATGAAACGCACTCAAAATATTACAAAAGAAATTTCAATACAAAAGAAAGTTTTACTTCTCCTCCTCCACAAAAAGTAATGTAACAAAACTAATAAACCCCAAAGGGAGTTAAGTAAAAGTGAAAATCTTCCAGCCAAGTAAAGCGGAACTCCGCCAAATCTAGGTTCCACGATAAAGGCACTCAAGAATACCAGCGACCCGATCAATGTCCTGCCTACCTCCCTTTCGTTCTATTCCGACGTTATCGCGTGGGCAGAGAAAAGGGGGAAAGGGACATCGAGGGGGGCACGGGAATAGAGAGAAGGAGGGAGGATTTGGCGCATCTCCACACGTCACCTGACTCTCCGACGTCAGAGGTAGGTGGACTTCGTCAACTCAAAGAGGACCCCTTCACTACAAAACCGCGACATCAGAGTGAAACATTCAACATGCAATTCCCAACACAGTTGTGGGTGGGAAGTTCAAAGGTCAGCTAAATGTCGAAGGAAATGGGAGAAGCAAGGGTGGACACAAGTTGAAACAATGGGCAGTGTTGCTTAAGGGAGTGCTGCAAATAAATGGTCTGATTTGTCTCATGGAACATATAGTCCTGTCAGACAAGACTTCGCTATAAAAATTTTAATAAATACATTTGTTCGCTCTATTCATGATTTATTTTAGAAAACTAATGCTATAATTTTTTCGTTTAGTTCATACTTTTTTCAAAAGTATAATAATAACAAAGTATTCGGTAATCTACCAGTCGTGAAACATTTAAGTTGCGTTTTTTTTTTTTAATGTTGCGAAAAGCCTAAGATAATTTAGTCTTCATTGGGTCGTAAAAATCTTAAAATTCAAAGATGAAATTAAAAATATTTTCTTAGGGCAATTTTTACCAAATGTACGAGAGCTTGAACTGGAGGCCGTTTTCAAACCGAAAAATGTCTGTATTTTCACGCCAAATTTGTACTTCAAAATTCAAATACACCAGTTCATAACATAACGTTTTAAAAATTTCAAAATATTCCATTCATGTTTATTATTATTTTTTTTCATTATAACAGGTAAAGAGGTAAATCATTTAGCATTACGGTATAAGAATAAAAATGAGTAACGTTTTATACAGGAAAATGGTGAGTATCATGAAATATGTTGCTCTCTATAGAATAGCGAAACCAGAGTATAATTTTAATGTGTTTCACAGTCCTACATCTGAACAACAACAACAACAACAACAAAATATTCCGAAGTCAGATTCAATTCTTTAACACTAAGCGAATACAGCCTTAAGGCAAACATTTCTACTATCAACATTTATAACGTGAAAGAAAAGATACAAAGAGTCAAGTTTAGTTGTGAACCAGATGAAGTCGGATTAATGTACACCAACATCTCCACTACACTTTTGACGATGATTAAAAGTTTCGGGATGATTCAGTATTATGTCACTTAAATGCAACATCACTGTTTACAACAAACTCGAAGCGAATTGGTGGAAAAATACTATGCTTTTACAACGATTTTTTAAAAAATAAACTGATCCTTAAAAGTATATAACAAAGATGCTACCAAAAGCTTTAGTTGGTGCATTATTGATCATCGAAATGTAAAAAGGAAGATGTTGTTACTACTTCCCATCAAATGGAGCAGCCGATGCAAAATCACGCGATGATTTTCTTTCTTTTTTTCTGTAGTTGTAGCATACAAGAAAACTGAAAAAGGTATCAGACCACGACATGACTAATTAAATGAAGAATTTCCAACCGCTTATGTCCTAATTTACACAGAAGATTGGGTTTGTTCTAGAAATCTCTTCAAATCATGCATTCTCGATAAAGAATGCTCTATTTTCTGTGCGGTTAATTGTTTTTTACATCTTGTGGAATTAATGAACCATCTAAAGAAGATAATCACACTATGCATAAAATGGAACAATCATTGCTAAACAAGATTCATTTTGTTTCGTAATCATCTTAAATCTCTTGCGATATCGACACTTGAAAGCCTGGACGCTGGCAGATTAAGAACACAAACGTTCTAAATACCGCGCTTTGTTATCCCAGAGATCAGGTAAGATGTCAAATAAAGCAATAGCCGGTTAAACCGAAATGCTTCACGTAATACAATGTAATGTTACTTACACATAAGATGAGTTAAGAAAAAAACTCTAATTTCATAAACTTACTTTAGACTAAATATTTTATATCAAATATGAGTTAGAAAACTAATTTCCCAAACTTTTCACTGTTTTTTATGTTAATGATTAACCAATCAACTGTGATTGACGAGTAGGCTGGTCATGGAGAAGTTGCAGGATTTTGTGTATTGACGGGCATACTAGTCATGCGTAAAAAGTAGTGGCCATTGGTTATTTAAATTAATTTCTGAAAAAAACAAAACATATTCTTAAACTTCGAAATGTTTAGAATATTTTGAGGCCACAGGTCGGAGTAAAACAAATTAAAAATATGAAAATTTAAAGGTGAACTCACGCGTTCCCATATGTACCAGTTGAAACATCGTATAAGTTCGCATAACGAATTTATTTACGTGTGATGACAATGTTTTTTAGATGTTAACTTAAAAGGAGCAAAAGTGGGAAAGTTTATTTATAATAGGGTTCTTCAGGTATATTGTCAGCCATGGAACACAAATGTGTGACGCCAACCAGGCACTGAGCCCATTGATAGTTGTTGGCCCGAAGTTATCCAGCTATCGAGTGGTGTAAATGCCAATTGTTTGATGTTACAACCATGTGCTGACATTAGAGTAATTGCCCGATACCATGCTGTCTAAAGAATAATTATTTTATTGGGGTAGTAAAGGTAAGGATAACATCTGGAAAGAGGACTGAGATAAACCCTACAGCACCTCTCCAGAACTACCTTAGTGTCAAGACAGGTTGAACATATTTTGTCAGTAAAGAAGGAAGTAAATCAGTGTGTGCTTTGGTCTCTCAGTCCGAGGGAATTTTGACGATCCCCAAAATTCATAGATATCCATTAACACCTATTGGTCACGGGTTTATGAGGCCGACGGACGGATAAGTATTAGTAATATAATAAGTACAACAAGTGTTATTAATAAAATTAGCAGTTTTATACAATAAACCCATCCTTTGGATCCAATATTTTAACAGCGATACTGTGGCGTAACAGAGAGTATTAGGCCCCCGGCAAAGTCAGGTTTTGGGCCCCATGTTGGACCTTACAAAGGATTGCAACTTGTTGTCAGTTAGCAAATGGGCTCCCCGCAATGCGGGGTGTACGTAACGCCACTGGCGATTATTACTCATCTCGCTCGATTTCCGTGACACGCATAGTTGCGCGCTCTCAGACGGGGGCATCTCAGGTAAGGTTAAAAAAATTTTTAAAATAAAAATATTTTTGCACCATTTATCCAAAACTTACCCCCCAGGGACAAGAATAAAGGACAAAGTAATAACCCTCACTCAATAAGATAACCAGCATTCATCTAATTAAAGCATTAACACATGCACACATTATATAAACACGCACTAAATGATTCACATTCCATAATCCCAGGAATATAGATGCTTTTTATTTATAATATTAACAAACTCTTATTCACAATTCCTACTATTATCTCACACTCTCTGTATACTATTTATTTATTTATCTTCGCGTGGAATTTTCAATCATTAATAAAAATACATTTTAAAACGCCCAATGGGGCTAAATTTTATATAAGATTATTTTGAATGACAATCAGTAAATTAAATTTTAAAATTAAAAAAAATTAAGTGTTTAAAAAACAATTTTTTAAAAGAATTACAAATCGCCACGGGCATCATTTTTGGAGACTTGGGTGACCCTTTTGGCGACTTGTGTAAAAAACAAAAAGGTTTTTTTCCCTTTTTTAAAGCATTCAGTTGAACTTAAATTTTTTAAAGCACGATTGTTTTGGATGACAATACGATATTTTAACGATAATTAATAAAAAAATTTAAACCCCCATTAATTTTCTGATTCTGTCCTATGTATATACTATTTATATTAATTGTAACTATTTAATAAAAGTAGCAAAAAAAAAATAAATTTTTTTTTTCTAACAAGGGGGGGCAGACAAAAATTCATTTAGGATCGAGACGGTGTTAGTAGTACCTTTTGGGTGTTCACCTCAATGTAATTCCGTCGAATGGTGTCGATTCGGAGAAATAGCCTTCGAAATTAGTTAGCTTTTAAAATTAAATTTTAAATTTTAACGGTTCGTAGTTGATTGGTAAATCGCGCTTTTTTATGTGGGGGTTAGGCTGATTCCACCCCGATCAACTTTTTTTTTCAATTCATTTACTTTTTTTTAAAATTTAAAAAAATTTTTTTTGAAAGGTTTATTAAATATTAAATGATATTTTTGTAATTATTTTTTTTTTTAAAAATAAAAAAATTTAATATATATATTTTTAAATTTTTTTTTGTAAAATTTTTAAAAATTTTTATTAATTAAAAATATTTAAAATTTTAAAATAAAAAAAATTTGAAAAATGTAAATAATTAAAAAAATTTGTAAATTAATTATTTATTAAAATTAATTAATTAATCACTGTTTGCAAAAATTTAAATTTAAACATTTTTTATTATAATTAATTATTAAGCTTATATTAATAAGAAATATTATTTAAATTTATTATTAAAATTATTAATTTATTACTAAAGCTATGATTTACTTTTTAAAAAATTTTTAAAATTTTAGAAATTTTTTAAATAAATTTATTAAAATTATTTAAATAAACTTTTGAAATTTAAAAAAATTTATTTTTAAAGGACTTTTTAAATATTTTATAAAATTGAAAATAATTAATTTAATAAATATAAAAACATTTTTTTTTTTATTAATTATAAAATAATTAATTTAATAATATATTTTTAAAATTTTATATTTATATAAATTTTATTTATAGTTTTTGTATTTCACATTATAAAACTATTTGCAACTATTTTTTTTTGGGGAAAATATCATTTAATATTTTATACATTTTATTATAAATATTATTTATTAATATAAAATATATTTATGTAATTAAAGTAATTTTTTTATTTTATAAAATACAAAATAACTACAAAAAATATCATTTAATATTTAATAAACCTTTCATAAATAAATTTATTTAATTAAAAAAAATAATTAATTGAATTGAAGAAAAAAAGTTGATTGCGCGCGTGGAATCGAACCCTAACCTCCAGCATAGAAAGCAGACGATTTACCAATCAAGCTACGAACTCGTTGGCAAAAATTAAAATTTAATTGTATAAAAAGCTAAGCATGAATTTCGAGCTGAGATTTCTCGAATTGACTGGCCATTCGACGGAATTACATTGAGGTGAACACCTAAAAGTGTACTACTATTGCGCAAGTCTCGATCCGAAATGAATTTCCTTAGTCGTGCCCTCTCCTTGTAAGTAGGAATTGACGTATTTTTTTTATTATTACTTGTTTTTGTTTAATCCATCTTAAAACATAATAATATATCTACAGGGATGTGTTATTTTTTTTTCATTAAGAAATAATTTTAAGCTATATTTCCGGAAGAACACAGTCAGCTTTGAAGGGATGACGAAAAACTTACACCACTGTTCGCGGAAAGGTCGTCGGCAAAATTTACAGCCTTTCCTGGGATATCTAAAAACTGGGGGTGTGCGCTAAATACCATACATATGTTACATGCCTTATTTTATTTGGTTGACTCGCGTTGTTTTGAAAGTTTCTTACGACTTTGGACTTGCCATAAAAAAAAAGACACAACACAACATACGATCAATGTTTCAAAATGTTAAAAGTTTTTTTGCGATTTTTTTTTTCTTTTCTTTGATGTACTATTCGTTTATTACAACAAAAAATTATTACTAGATATTTGCTTCCAAAAGGTTAAGAGACAAATAAGAATTAAATGCCGTGAAAGATGAAAATTCGAAAATCAAATACGGTGGTTATTAAAATACAAGTGCATTGAGAAAGTGTAAAATAAAAATTCAAAATATACGAAAGTTCAAACATTTTTAAGGAGTTAATTCTATTCCACTGATTAAATGGGCAAATTGTTTTGATATTTTGTTCCAACTTTATTATGTGCATTGTTTTTATTTTTTATATAATCAAATAATTATATTAATTTATCAGATACAACAAACTTGGTTGTTCTTTTTTTCCAGTTTCTCACCGTGATGAAGTGAACTCGTTTATGAAGCAGATGGTTAATTGATTGAATGTTTATTAACACAGTACTTTGAAGTTACACGAGCTCACTTTGGTGATGGACTTCGTAAATTAGAGCCATGTTCATATAACGAGGATCCCAACTGAGGTGACACGCCATTCTTCGAACGCTTCTAATATAACTAAAATTTTACAATTCATTTAAAAAAAATTTGATCAGAATTCAATTTGTAGTAATATTATGTATATATATAGGAGAAAAGCGACTTCCTCACTCACCACGGATACGGAACTATTAGACCAACAGATTTGAAATTTGGTAGACATGTTTCTTTTGTTAGTAGAGATCCGTCAAAAATTTTGCGGAAATCGTCCCCAAAAACGACGTAATAGATATTTATACATTTAAATAATACTAACACATTGACTGACAAATGAACCCGGAATATATAGGATAGTTAGGCTATATTTGTTTACTTGAGTTTGCCATTTCATTCTTTAAATGGAGTCTACTTGGCAATTCACTTAAAATTATTCAAAATATTAAAAAAAAATTTTGACCACATAAATTTATATCTTTCCATGTTGATTGTTATATTTTTCAATTTGCCCATGCGATGAATGCGTATACCAGCTAGTTTTTACGATAGTCCATGTTGAGGTGGTTAAAATTCACAGACAATTTTTAATCAAAAGAAATCAGAGATAGTAGAAATTTTAATACATGCTTTGTCCTTCTTGTCCAAAACATCAAAAGCACTATAAACTTTAGTAGCGGTTTAATTAAAAGAATTTTAATGTGAATACACGTATTATAATATTAGTTATCGATAAATGAAGCCTCCTCAATGTTTGAAGGGTGCATTGTGTCTCTACACAGAACCGTTCTCCAGGTTAATCTTGTTGTTTAATTTGTTGTTAATAATTTAAACACCTTCACTTATTCTTTTGCTAACATTTGTCGCCAGGTTCCCATTCCGGCTTTTATTTTGTGCGCGGTTGCATTCTTATATAATCATCCACTAATCCTTTCATATGTATAAGTATTTAAATAGAAATGCTTATTTGCAAATTCTATGGTTCTATCTCAATGCGTAATTTTCTTATCAACGACATAAAGTAGCTCCAGTGGTTAGTTAAAGGAAACATGAATGAAAACCTGCTACTATACACACGCGCGCGTGCACACACACATGCACTCATTGTAGCACTTAAAATACAGAAATTCGAATTTCGGAGATTCTGAATAAAAATTTTAAATACGTCGCTTATACAAAAGTCATCTTTTTTTCTGCAAACCAAACAGTGTGAAAACAAAGTACCAAATGCCGCCTTTTCTATTTAACGTTGTAACAACCAAACTACTCATCAACCACCAGCACTACCAAACATTTCTTTCGAACACCTCCACCTCTTCCCTCCTTTCAAACGATAGTTACACTGTTTACTCGAAGGAATTTTCCAGAGTCCTCAATCACATCCTCAATTTCCTCCTAAAAAACTGCGACAACTCGCCTTCCTCGACCAAGCATAAAAACTCTTTAAGACTGTGAATCCCATGGACCTCACAGCAAAACATCCTCCCTCGAAGTCTCGCATCAAGAGTTCCATTTTGGAACATTTCAGGGTTATCGTCTGAGCCAGCTCGAACTAATTGCACTGTTGCAGAACGGATCCTCACAGAGGGAGCGGGAGAAAAAATGGGAATGATAACAAAAAAGACGTGTCCTAACCAATGTTCCTAGACGATCGAACCACGAAAATAACAATTACCCGTAACGCTCAAGCAGCGATTGGCGATGTTATTGACATGCTTCGCGCTTCTGTTCGGCCACCGATTCCAGCGCAGTGAGAAAACGCTTTGAAAAAGTCAATCAGGTTCAAATGCTACACGTTTTCGGCTTAAAAAACCAGCGCTTTCGAGTGGAACAATCCACTTAGCATGCCTGCTCGGAAGATTATTTATCGATGAATAAACATGATATTTCGATTTATAAAAAAGTCGATTCTGTACGAGAATCAATGCGTTAAAAAAAGCTATCGAAATAAATTGATATACTTTTCAATGAACTATATACAATACATACTTTTCAATGAACTATATACAATATATACTTTTCAATGAACTATATACAATATATACTTTTTCAAATGAACTGGGTATGGAGGGGGAAGGTATATGAGTGAATGTTTGTTAATGTCACACAATAAAGAAACACAAGAGCTATTGACAATGGATCTCAAAATTTTGAACCTCAGTCAACTGACTATTACGACACATGAGTTTGCACCCCCTCTCCAAGCTACTACCCCACACCAACAAGAGGACTTTAGGCCTCGACAAATTTAACGTGTATCAGGCCCTCTTCAACTAAGCGGTAATCACGCTTCCACACTACATGTCCAGGATTCTAGCTTCGGGATGGGCAAGGTCGACTCAGCCTTTCATTCCTTCAGTGGATCGATAAATGAGTACCAAGCTTGCTTGGGGACTAACCCCTGTGGGGTTCGCTTCAGACTGACCACCTGATCGGGACATCTGTTCCTGCACCTCAGTGCCCAAAGATAACGTATACTGAGATGGGCACAGTAGGCCTTGGCTCTCTCATGGACTGATGTTGAGATCCTCTTCATGGCACGCATTGGAGCTCGAACCCGCGACACGTCGGCCACGAGTTTGTGACCTTAACCACTAGGCTATTTGATTTACGTCGAACTTTGCAGCAAATCGAAAGCTATTGTCGACAGACCTCATTATGTTGAACCACAGCAAGAGGACCACATTTGAACTGGAACTACCTCTGTCTAAACTTCCATACCACGCCAACAAAAGTCCTTTTAGCCCTGAATAGATATCCTCCTCTCCGAACTTCCGCAGCACATCAATGAAAGGATTTTGAGTCTCGACAGATTCAACGTATATCAGCCCATGTATACAGAGGGTCTTTTGTGGCACTAGGGGTCGACCTCATGACATGCTGACCACGAATTCGTAAACGCTAGGTTATCGCAAGAGAAGGGTGTGTGCGTGCGCAAGAAGCCGGCATTTTATTACATGACAGCTGAAAAGAATGATTAAAATTTGTTCACCTTCATAATCATTCAATTTTTAAATTTATTTATAGTTATTCATTTCCATTCACAATAAGGACACTAAATTATTTTAAGTAGATATGTGACTCAAACTTATCACAACATTCAAAATAGTGATATATGTTTTCAATTAAATGTTTCAATTTAAATTCATTTACATTTGCAACACAAACGTTTCATTGTGTTTATGACAAAATTATAATTTTTTTTAGTATTTTTTAAGTTATTCGTAACAGTAAATCCACACACACACTAAATAGATAAAATAGAGTCCCTACATATTCAATTGAGCGATACAGATTTTTTTTTTTAACTGAGATCATCTTTATTTTTAAACTATCATTTATTTATGTCCCTCCCCCTAAAAAAGAATAACCCCTTCAGCATTTTATATTATAAATAACGGAACATGCCTTAAGTGTGAAAAAGATCCCGATCTCAAAACCATTCTGGATGTTTCTACGGAATTCTAAATGCAAGGTACGTGATTGAAAAAGGTAAAACACGGCTGCCTCCATCGAAATGGTGATTTTTTATTGCCCAGTTCGACGCATTGTCAGCAGGACAAATATGTATTCACCTGCTGTCGAGTCGAGGCTTTTAACAAAAGCACACGTAAGCCACATCCATGCATGAATACAACTCACAGATAAGTGTGTACACCTACCCTACCTGGCGTGATAACAAACTGGTGCAGCGAGATAAAACCTGAGATAGTTTTATGAGAAAGCGATGAAAATCTATCCCTAAAATTAGGTGCAAGAGAAATTTTGGTTTCAATTCAGGATTCAAACTATTCCATTCAGAGAAAAAATAAGAATATCAATGCAAGAACGTGAATGGAAAACCAAGAGAAATTCACGTTAATTTAAAATGATAAACGGGATTATATTTTCAACAACTTTAATTTTTATTTAAAAAAATCATATTTCAAGCTATTAAAACAAAACAAAGAATAGCGAATTTACTCAAATCTAAGCTGCACTATTTTCCTAGTGTTAATGCTACTAAAAAATCGGGTGCGGCTTAGAATCGAGGGCAAAATATTTAATGGATGGGGAAATTGAATTTCTACTCCTTTCAAAAAGAAAAATGTAACCGTCCATTCCAGCTACTTGCATCGACGATGTATCCCATTCCGCGGTTTATCTTTTGTATTCAGTATCCTAAACACCGTTGTTTGTTCGTATTTAGGACATTTTTTTTGTACACGCCTCTCTCTTCTCTTTCTTTTAATCACCTAAACATTTAAGATATCGGTTATAGCATCACATGACTTAAGTATGAAAAAGGAGGCAATTTTATTTAGACACTTGCCTCCAAAAGTCTGCGTACAGACGATTAGATTTCATATTCACGCTATGATCGCTAATTAAATGAAGTCTTTCTGAATCAATACTATATTTTTTATATTGATTCCTCTAACGTCGTAAATTCAAATAGTATAAGCAACAATCACCTGATTATTGCATAAAATAATACAAATATTAAAACTTGAGAAAGGCACAAATCGTGTGCGCCAAAAGTCTGTGTACACCGGGAAAAACCTTTAACGATAATGGATTGTAATTTAAAAAGTTAATATACTTTTTAAGCTATTCCGTTCTTTCTATAACTCTCTCAAAGTATCTGGCTGGAATTCATCGGGCTTAGTTGTCTCATCTGTGGTTATTTTGTACCATTCTTCTATGACAGATTTGAGCATTTCTTTGGATGTTATTAGGTTCTCCCTGATTATTCACTCGTGTAAATCCCACAAATGCTGTATTATGCTTAAGTCTGAGGACTGGGATGGCTTATGGAATTGGTTTGGGACATGATATAACATCCATGGCTTCACAATGTAAGCTATTTGCTTGGAACCTTTGCCCAGATGAAAATAAAAATTATCACTCGCCGCAAGTTTCTCTCAGCACTTGCCCTAATATTTCACTTTAATAAGTTAAAGTAATAAAATTTATACACTGCTGATTCAATAAATTCCAGATTACCAACCGACAAAGGCTTCCAATGCACTTCCAAACATTATACCTCCTCCTCCATGTTTGATAGTAGAAAAAAGATTTTCTTAAGATCTGTGCAGGAATTTTTTTGTCTTTTTTGATGTCGAAAACACAAAAGTTACTTTCAATTGAATATATAACAGTTTTCCAATAATTATGTGTCCTATTTAAGGGTTTTTTTTTCCTTTTTTTTTTTTGGCAAAGGTTCTTAGCTTTGTTCACTCTAGAGATGAATGACTTATTTATTGCAACTGGGTTATGATAGTCATCCTTTTTCAGTTTTTTTTTCGAATTGTGGTTAAAGTCACATTTTTTTTTTTTAATATCTCAGCAACACTTTTAGCTATTTGTGAAGCTCATAGTCTTGGATTTATTTTTATAGTGAGTATTACAAATCAAGAGTATCGAGGTGACACTACAAACGGGCGGCCGGTTCTTAACTTGGACGTTAAAATTTTAATTGATTTGTACTCGTAGTTTACGGGGACTTTTTGAAGCTATGAATGTCTATTAACAGTTTCTGCAATTGTTTGAAAAATTTCCCCCTTTTCTGAAAGTATATGATGACTTTTCTTTCAATAAATATATCGATCTCTTTTCTGTTACTTGCCATGGAATCATACAAGCTTTCAAATTTCAAATCCTTAATCGTAAAAGAAGCTTATAATTCCTTAAAAACACGATTTAGTGCAATTATTTTACATTAAAAGGTCTTTAAAAGCTCTATTTTGTAAGTGTTCGCAGACTTTTGGCAGGGGGTGTTTGGTGAATATTTGTGGGTCTCATTCTTGCTTTTTCATGCAAGGTGAATTTTGTTGCTCTTGTTGGAGTAAAAGAAATTTTGAAGAATTCCTTATAGGTATGTTTATTTTCTGAAACGAGATTTAAATATTAGTTATAGCATAAAGGCGTAAGATGATTGCCTGTACGCAGACTTAGTGAGGCCAGTGTGGGCTTTTCACACAATTCTTGCTACATAAATTACATCAAACTTTTATTTTAATGTAATCTTTTTCCTAACAAAAGCTATGGTAAACATATAAAAATAACGCACAAGTAAAAACTACACTTCTTTTGTGCATTAATCCTAGCAAGAACTAAGAATGATAGAAATCTTCACTCTCCACATTGAGATCCCTGTGCCTTGGTACACATACAGGTGATGCAGCTGTTTCACTACCTTTGCTTTTCCATTACGTCTTGTCTTCACTTGCCTTTAAATTTACTAAGATACTAAACCAATTTATATTTGAAACTATTATTTAAGTGATTAATACTTGTTATAATAGCTTAATACTTACTCTTAAAAGAAAACAGTTTTCCTAAGTCAGCATTTTTATTTCTAATGTAAATCTAAGGAAAAAGGCGTGCCACCATGACGTGCAATCGCTTCATTATATATTTTGTTTTGTCTATAAATCAAGGCACCCAACACAGATTATTGTTGTACTTTTTAACTCTTTCTCTTCTCTTTCGCGGTTAGATTTATTATACCATAAATACATTTGTTTTTTTTTTCTTCTGAAGGGATAGCATTTGAAAAGAGAATGGACTATCTTTCATTGAGCACAAACTTGCTAAGAAACATTTATCCGAGAGCAGGCGCGCATTCGATACGAACGTAAATGGTCATTAGGGGTGACTCAGTCACCCCAATTATTCTTATTGTACCCGATAAAAATCGTAATTCCAGTTAATAATTTAATTAAAAGAAAATATATTTACCTACTTTTAAGGGCTTTTCAATTTTTTCTTCGATAATTTGATGAAAAATATCCATTAAACTGAACTAAAATGTTTCAGATATGCATGACCTTAATAAAGGACACAAATCACAGACACTTTTCGCTAACATTACAGAAATATTTGCAGGCTAAACTGTCGTTGTTGTTTCCAATCTCCTTGGAGCAGGAAAGCCTACACCAAGTCCATTTGACCTTTCCGCATAAGGATGTCACAAACCAGATCTTGATCTCCAAGCAACTGTCCCAGGCAAATGCCCGTGTGCTGTCGCAAAGTTTTGTAACCGCAAAATGTAAGATAGCATTGGCTAGCTGCAGGAACTCAACAATGTATTGTGGTGTCGTGACGTCTACCTCAGACGAGTACCAAAGGTGATCGGTCGACCTCCTGCAATAGTGATTGAAGATTGGCAGTGGCATAACGTACACCCCTGCACTGCGGGGTGCCTAGGACTCTAGGGGGCCCGAAGCCTGAGTGATGCCAAGTACGTAAGATCCAACTTGGGGCCCCAAACTTGACTTTGCAGGGGGCCTTAATATTCTCCATTACGCCACTGAAGATTGGCTTTATTTATCCGACGCCAACAGTCTCTAAAATGGTAACTAACAAAAAAACAGAACTGAGAATCGTAGATAACGCCAAATTGTGCGATTGAATTGCCCAACGGTAGGTTGGTGTCAATAGCAGACTTTGTAAAGTTCGCAAATTACGCAAAATGTATTTACTGCTTTCTTCGATATGTGAATGCTTATAGGCATTGAAAATTTTTAGAAAACCATAATCTCGTTGTATTCAGGAAATGCATTACCTCATTCGAAAATATTCCAAGATATTTTTCAAGAATATAACATAGTATTATAGCTGCAATTTCTTTTTTAAAAAAAAGTTATTTCTCATAAATGAACTCATAATCAACAATTTTTTTTAGAATACACGAATGGGATTTAAAAATACATTTTGGGAAGATAATAAAAAGAAAGTTAAAACTGTTAAATTTTAACAGTTTAAATTGTAGCAATATGCGGGTTAAGACCAAATATTTAAAATAAACACACACACACACACACACACACATATATATATATATATTGGGAGGAAAATGAAAATAATATGCAAGGCAGAATTTGAATTAATTTTAATAGATCGCCTTTGAAGGCCTAGGAGTCCGCAAATCCTTCCACCCTTAACATCTGTACCCCTACTGCATTTTTTTATAACATTTTTTCTTCTCTTTAAACATCTTTCGAGTCAAAACTTATATTTATGGAGTGACGTGAAAATCCAAATTACAATCTTCGCTAATGATTTTTCCATTCCCCACCCTATACCCACGGGGAAAACACGAAATCGGCACATACTCGAGGAGGTGAATCTTCCCTTCTCATCATTAATTAATGTGACTTCGTCAATTCGAAGATAGAGGACAGCTGACTTGGAACACCTGTCATCCTGAGATGACAGGGCTCTCCCAAAAATGTCCTCAACAATGAAATTCTGGAATCACGTCTTAAAGATGTCTTCCAGGAATTCACAGTCAAGGCTATTAGTCAACTCCACGTGTATTTTTTCCCTCTCGTAACTGAATGCTGCAAAATGATTTTATAAAAAATATGTAGTAAACATCTCATCTTACGTAAGTTTAACAGAAAAAAGCAATGGATATTCTGTCAACTGAAATGCAGTCAAAAATTCATGCCACCCCACCCCATTCTTTTTTGTTGAAGTTTCTTGAACAGTTTATTACTATAAAATCTGGTGTATAACGCGCACCTATACATTAAAGCTGTTGTTTTTTCTTTAATTTTAGGTATTTTCGTCATATAAGGCTCATCCTCTTTTTTTTGTGAAGATTACTGAAATGTAAGTGAGCAATGCTCTTATGTTCTGAAGTCATGAACTCGGGTATTACCCCAGTCCTTCCCTCCCCCCCCAAAAAAGTATACTTCTAGAACTCTACAACCTTTTAATATTACTACACCCTTTTAATTTTAAAAGGCACGCCATTTCCCTTAAATAAACAGTACTTCGATATATGTAGGTATCTAATTTTTTTTATGCTAATCTCTTTTTATTTTTAAAGCTATCATTTTTATACCTGGTGTATAACGCGCATACGTAAATTTTGATTTCATTTTTTGTGTTAAAAATGCGCGTTATACGCCGGATTATACGGTATTCAATTTCCACGAAACAGCTATTTCATAAAATATGATAATTTTCTGCTGCATAAGCAAAACTTCGCAAATTGATTAATATTTTATTTTTAGAATTAAAAAAAATATATAACATTACGAAAATTTCTGAAGATGAAAAAGTCACATTCATATTTCATTAATGAGAGAATGGCACATTAACTATTAACTTTAAGATTCGTTCTAATAAATTAATTAATATTTTTAAATTATTTAAATATTTTAAGACTTTCACTATATGGTTTTAATTAAAGGTGCACTGTAAAAATGTAAGAATAAATTCTAAGCCCATTATGTGTTAAATGTCGCTCGAAAAAAAATTTGCAAACACTTTTATCAAAACTAAATTTAAAAACATTTACATTTGAAAACAACTTAACAAGTAAGCATTTTATTTTTTTAAAAAAAATTATGCTAATATTGTGTTGAAAATAAGCTTTTTTAAATTTGTAAATGGGGAAATATTTTCATTAGTCATCAAAACTAATTTTTACGAAAACGTGACTGCATAGTGTTTTTTATAAACTTCCAGTGCTTTAATTTATGCAAAGTAACCAGCATAAAATCAAAAACAGAAATGAGAAATAATTACTAAAAAATTCCATAGTAAAAAAAAGTGTGTCAGTTGTAAGAAATTTAATAATGTAATTTTATTAATTTTTTAAAAAAGAATTATAAACTCTGAAATTGTATGTTTTCCGAAATAAAAGGCGCAATTCAGAGTATTACGTGGTTCGTTTTTAAAAAGTAAATAAGAAAATGAATGAATAAATGTGATAAGAATAATTAAAAAGTTATTCTAAGAATTTTAAGATGTAAATATGCGTAAATTTGACTGGCAACGGATTCCATTATTTTGAATTACGGTCATGTAACGAGGAAGACACCTGAGCTAATTCACTTCTATTTTCCTTTAACGTCGCGCTTTGAAGCAGCAAGAGGATTATTGGCGACGGAGCTCGTAATTTTGTTCCTTGGTCACGTGACGAGGACGACACCTGAGCCGAAAAAAAAAGCTATTCTCCAAACTTCCACTTCTAACAACGTGAGGACTTTGAGCCTCGAAAGGTTTAATGTTTATCAGCAACGAGTATATAGTAGATATGTTGTGGCACTGATTGTTTATAGCTCGTTCTAAAAATTTCGAAATTACGACACGTGAAAACTATAACGTTCCTATTTTCCATGTGTATCTAAATTAGTGCAATTGGTGTGTTGCCGGAGAAGGGGTTCACACAATAAAAGATACAAAATAAACGTATCTTCAATGCGTAGTGATTATATGCAGAATGAATCATATAAAAAAGTTTTTCGTGCAGTAAAAAATTTATGATGATCGGCCAAGTCGTCAAAAATGATGGCAGCTTTGTATTTAAGATATAGTTAGTAAAAATGGGCCGTAAGAAGTTGAATTAGTGCAATTTAGAGGAAAAGGTGATTAGGAACATTGTTTTTGAAGAGGCACTAAATTTGAGCAATGAATATGAACAATATAATTTGCACAATAGGGGTTGATCCACTATCAGGGGCTACCCCTATTGTACAAATTGCGGACAGGGGCTACCCCCAAGTAAATATTTATTTAATATACTTACGTATGAAAATATTTATAGAATGACGATGACCCACATCAAGTCGTCACGGCATTTAAAATACGAAATGAGATTTCACAAAAATGTCAAAGGTTTTTATTAAATCCCATTTGATTTTCAAAATGGCAAAGGTGAAAGAATAAATCTCATTTATAAATCCCGAATGTTGGAACTTAAACATTTCATTTTTTTTAATACAAGTGAACAACAAAATACTTGTTAAATAAAAAGACTTTATCTACATTCTATAACAAGATTCAACTGGTTTACTCCTTACTACTCGTCTTAGTCAGTCGTATTTAAAACAGGCTGAATATTGAGAATCAACAAGGTACTAAAAACTTCACGTTTCATATGGTAATCACACATTTTAAAGACAATTGTGAAACAAAAGATACTAGACAGAAAAAAAATACAATGAATCTCTTCTATGAGTAGTGATGAAGAAATGATTGAAGTAATGGATCAAAAAGAGAAAATAACAAGTTTTGATGGACCCATATTATTAATCATAAAAACAATGCAGACTCTAATGATTTAAATTTGACACATAATTTGGTTCGATGTGGGATGTACAGATTCTGAGAAGTAAAGTTAAATGCTTATATCTATCAGTCTGTTTCTATAACACTTTTTTATCCTGAAGTTCAGTACAGAAAACGGCTGTTCACACATACATTAGGGCAAAGCAAAAATAAGATTAGTAAGTTAGGTGTGCATTCTAATCAGGTCGGGTTTCCTATGCAAAAAATTTTAAATTAATTTCTATTAATTTACTTCTTTGAGACTTCATCTAGTTTCACGCGTACACCCAATTCGCATTCACTTAGGTGTGGAGTAGTGTGTAGCGCGGGCGACATCCTGGTCACCTGATTAGTTAAAAATTGCGATATCAACCAATTCTTCTAAACGGTTAATTCCTTTCAAGCCCTGGATTCCAGAAATTTACGATCCAACATGTTTTTCGAAGTTCACCATAAAAAAATTCTATAACAATAAAATTTATAGTTTATGATAGCAACAAGCTTCTGAGAAAACTCATGGTAGGGCAGGATGGCGAACCAAGGGCACGCGACACAATATTTTGGGCACGCCGCCGATCAAAACGGTTTGCATTTTAGTTCGAAATAACAAAGTTCACTATGAAGTATTACGAAAAAACGCGAGTGATCGGTCGGGGTGCGTCGGGAGTACACTCGTTTGTTGTAGTCTTACAATCCTAATATAAGAGTTATTTGTCATCTAATCTGTAATAACAGTAATCACAATGTTACTTTAATTTGAATTACGCGTATAACTAAAACATTTACTATAATACAGTGTAAAAATGTATTTTTTCGTAGTAATTTATTAAGAAGTAGATTTTTGAGTTGTTAGTATTTAGTTTTGTTATTTTTCCAATAACGGCGAAAAAATTATTTGATGGCACCTCTATACCTCATCAAGCATTTCTTCAGAAAAAACAGCACGCTGATTCATAAAGGTTCTCCACCCCAGTGGTAGGGGGAACCCGATAACCACATCACTTTTATTTTAAAGAAATTGACACTTACATAGGAGTTCAAGCAAATGTGGAACTTTCGTGGGTACTTTTTGTACATGATTGTTGATATTCAATAGTAGCAGGTAATTTCGTTGACAATATCCAGGAGAGTTTAGGATAAGTCGTTTACCCAACTCATTCAAGTGGCGAGTGCGTGGAAGGAAAGGAGTTTATCGGAAGCCGATGAGGCAGAGAGCCGAGATGTCTCAATCTGTTTCGTAGTTATGGTCCAGTAACAGAGGGATCAGTTTACATCTGAAAATTCTGTGCCTAGGGCAGTGATGGCGAACCTATGACCCGTGAGTCAGACGCTGACCCACGCAAGATTTTTAACTGACCCATGATTGCTAGGCAAACACTTGTTTGTTTATGCGGGTTTATTTAAATTTTCTAATTTGTGTGGACTATTTATATTCCATTTGAATTTTTTCATGCCCATTGACTCGAAAGCAATTTAAATGCTGTCTACAGTAGCGCACACAGTGAATTTTTCAGGAGGGAGGGCGGGGTTGAAAGTTCTGCATTCTATATCATGACTATTTTTTGAGTTTTGTCGATTTTCAGGAATGAAACTAGTAAAAACTAATGTATTGAATATAATTGGATTAATTAATAAAATTAATCATTAATAACAAGTATTTAATTAAATTTTGACGTATTATATACGTATAAATTATAACCAATCGGAAAAAATCAAGGGCTTTGGGGGCTGGCGTAGTTAATCTATGGATCCCAATCCAAATTCTTTTTAGTCCCGTTTTGGTGGGCTCTCAATATTTTACGATCTCTTCTGACACATTTGGGCCCCTGAATTTGGGGCCCCGTATTTTGATCGGCGGTAGCTACACCCGGGTTTCCCAAACTACGCAAACGACAAAAATGTTATAAAAGTATGTAGTATTTGAAATAAAGCGAAAGTGTTCAAAAAATATCAAAGTGTAAAAGTTTGCTCAATTTGTTTGTTGAAAAAAAACGAAAACCAAAAAAAAAAATGGTTTAAACATTTTCCCGGATAAAATCACTTTAATCAGTTATGTTTGTAAAAAGAGATTTCCTGCAAACCCTTTTTCCCCTTATAAGAAATTAAATTTTAAAAGATGTTTATTTTTTAAAAAATCTCATTTAAAAATTTTTTTAACCTAACTCTGGTGCAAATGGGCATTATTGACCCACGCGCTAGTACTAAAAAATAATATGAACAAAATTTGACCACGTCTCAAAAGGTTCGCCCTCTCTGGCCGAGGGGATAAGCTACAGGTCGACCAGAACAAAACAACACATGCGGGAGAACATTTTCTAGCACTGTCGGCCCGATGGGGGAAGAAACAAGCTTATTGCTAAGATGACCAACCGTCCTCCTTTTATAGGTTCCGTCCTTCCTGAAAAAGTGTCATCCTACTTGTCCTCCTTTTCAATATTTTAAAATTGATCAGTTAATCTTTATTCAGAGATGAACCAAATATGTTTCGAATATGTCGAAGAATGGTCTGAAACAAATATCACAGGAAATAACAGTTTTCAACGGTGTTTTTTTTTACTTCACCGCAAGTAAATTGGGCGATATAGAAAATTGTGTCGGTTTTTACCCAAAAAATGCCTGTATTAAAATCGATGACAATTGTCTGTTGGGAAAAATTGAAATGAATGTATATTTAAATTCCCAATAAATTGGAACAATTGGTAAATTAGCATGCTGAAATTGATAAAAAGATGGGGGGAAAAATATTTAACCATTTAAAAAAATGAACACTTTCCATATGAAAATTTTGTTATTCTTTTGCATTTACGTTGTGCTGACCTGGGAAATAATACAGAAATTGCAAGAGTTTTTCAGTTATAATGTTTTTTGGACAAGGAGAAATCAAGATTGAATGTTAATATTTTTACCCACAGTGTTTACCAAAAACAAAGTATGAAGGATTTTTTTTGCCCCAAAATTTTTTGATGTTTTAAAAAATGATATTTTGAAAAAAAAAAATCAAGGGGAAAATACTTGTTTAAGTAAATAAAATTAAAAGGAATGAAACGAAATTTAGCGTATTTTATTCGAATTAAAAAAAATTTTAAAATTTTTTTACTTTTAAAATTTTTTCTTAAATTTTTCACGCGCGTCCTCCTTCTCATTGTAAAAAAACTGGTCATCTTATTACTGCAGATCATTTTGTCGCACCGGGAACAAGAATTTCCGTTATAAAGACGCCTTCACATTGTAAATATCTAAGCAGGACAATAGAGATGTGCTCGTCCACGTTGGAGAAGAATATACGTTTTCTTGAACAGCAGTCACCAATGGACTTTTGTACACTTCACATATTTGTCCAGGTTCATACTGGACAGCGATTCAGGGCGTCTGGAGATCTAGAGAAAACAACGCGATACGACCATTCCAATATTGTTGATTGACACAGTTAAAAAATTTGTGGAATCCCAAATGTGTGCCCAAACCATGGCAAGGATCTCTTTCCATGGCCACATTGGATTGTATTTATTCCATGCAGGAATTTTGATTGGTGTGAGATATATAAACGAGATCCATGATCGGTATATTTGTCCATATGTTACTGCCTCTGGTAATGAATTTTTTCTGATGATATGATGAGTCGAGCTTATTGAGGACTATAGTGAGGTTCCTGTTTTGAAGCGAATGAAATTGCTAGCACAAACTCCAGAACCGAAACCGATAGATCATATCTGGGACTATCTTAGTAGGCACACTGCAGCTTCAAATCCTCTTCCAAGTTCAATTCATGAGCTGGAACAAGGATAATTCCATGTCTAGTCTTTGCTTTCCATTTCAGTGTTTGGACCAATTTAACTCAAAAACCAATACACAAATTTGGGGGGGAGGCACATTTTTTTTAAAAAAAACCTATAATCTTTTTTTTTAAAAATTGTTTTACCACATTTTTCCACATAAAACTGTGATGTCCCTATTTTTATCTAAAAGGGAAAAGGCCAAAAGTCCCTTTTTGGGTTTAAATTATGTCTATGTTTAACTTGTGCAAGTTTCTATGTCACATTCAACAAAAAAAATTTTTAGTGTACATTTCCTCCAAATTCTTTATTTCCATATTCACTAGTTTTTAAATCAGATAAAAAAAAAAAAAAACAGATTAAGAGTTCCACGTAACTTTTGGATGTCGGCATATTTCTATAAAGACGTTATAACTGCGTTCATCTAAAAGGGGGGGAACCCGCGGCCCGCCTTAAAAAAAATTTTGGGGGCCGGGGGAGATTCTTTCCCCTTTAAAAAAATGCGGGGTTTTTTTGAAAATATTTTTGTTTCTAAAGTGTTTCTTTTAACAAATAAATCCCGTAACTGTTTCTATTTTACAACGTTGCTTCTGTTACTGCGAATCTTTATTAAACATAAATCACTCTCAAACTTAACGGACGAAAACCTGCAACATCCATTACGATGCGTAAGTACACCTATTGAAATCGATTAGCAAAAAATAAGTGGAGTTAGAAAAAAAATACATCTCAATTTAAAAAAAAAGTTAAAATTTTTATAATTGATTTTTTATTATTAATTTTTATTATCTATGTTCGTATTTCATAAAAAAAATAATAACAAGTCAAATTTTGTTTTTTAAAATTTCACCCAAAAAATGCTTTTGCAATGTGACCAAATCTAATATAAAGGGTATGTATTTTATATGGGCCCCCCGGGAAATTTTAATGTTTTTTCCAAGTGGCTCCAGGTCATTTTGGGTTGGCCAAATTTTTATCTAAAAACCAAAAAGGGCGAATTTATTAAATTTAAAATTACAAAAAAAAAAATTATTAATTTTAGTTAGAATATATTTATTTTTTTTAAAAAATTTTTTTAAATTTTTATTTTAAAAAAGCAACATCACATAGATTTTTTAAATCTTTAAAACGGAAGAGAAATGAAAAAAAACATTCTTTAAGGGGAAAGTTTTTTAAAAATTTTCATGTAATTTGGGTAAATTGATATAAGAATTTTTTAAAATTTAAAAAAAAAAAATCTTTGGGCCCCCAAAAAACCAAATTTTCCTTCAGAAAGAATTTTTTTAATAAAAACAATTACAAATAAAGAAAAATGCTAAATTTTATTAAAATAATAAAATTTAAATTTAAAAAGAATATGCGTTTTATATGTGACTTTTTTCCCCTCGGAGGACGTTTTGGAATAAAAATTATGAAATTACAATCAGTTCCGAATCCCGTTAAAGGGAAAACAAATTTTTCAAAAATAAAATAAACAGCCTAACTAATACGCCAATCAAAACACTGTTTCACTTTACTCCAGAGTCGTACATTGACAACAATAATGACATCTATGGTAAAAAAAAACTGGTGAAATGGGAGCAGGTTAGGGAAATAAACCATTGTACGTGCGACCTTCATTTTACAATCCTTCAAACTGAAATGAACCTTGAATCATTTTCCTCGTAAAGATTCCACCACTACGTTTAGGATTGCATATACAATTTTAACTATAAACACAATATGGTGATTTCTTTTCCTTTTGTTTCATCTTTTTAAAAACCCCTCTCAATAAAAAATTAGCAAACATTTGAAATATAATTTTTTTATACCCCCCTTATAAAAATTAAATTGGCAGGGCAGTTTTATATTTTGGACAAAAATTAAAACAATCCCTTAATTTTTTAGGGGGTTTTTTACAGATTTACTTCATTTTTTTAAAAAATTGAATATATGCATGAAGCTAACACACGATAGATACCCTATTTTATATATAAACTAATTTACATTTTAATAATTTTTCATTAAAAGAAATTCATTCATGGAAATATATTATGCGCAGAATAAATTTTTTGCTACAAGTATAAAAGATAAAAATACAAATGAAGCATTCCTTTGATTTATATTTTTGTTAATATAAATAATGTGTTTAAAAATAGTTCGCAACAGATTTCTAAGTAACATTTTCCGAATCACGATTCCCAAGAAAAAAATTTCAATGCTTACTCATAACTCCAGCCCATTCGATAATTTTATTTGAAATTTTAATTTCATTTTTCATACGTATAGAATTTTATTTTCCCCTCTATCGCATGAACATTACAAAAAGAATACATTAATCAGGTGGAGATGGGAAAGAGGGAGAGAGAAACTTAGAAGAAGCTATCCAAATGAGGAAAGAATGACGTGGTTTAAAAGAAGAAAAAGAAAAGATCGAGATTTCAAAAGGAGTGGAGTAATTAATTTGTTCAAAAGATAAAGCTATATTTAGATGTTGTGATATAGATACATTTAATAAGGCATTAACACGCCAAGTTGGAGAATCTCTAGAGAACTTTTTTTTTGCTAAACTTTCTTCATTGGTTCGATTCACCCCTAGAGGTTATGAAGAGGTTAAAGAATACCACTTGCGTATTGCACAGGAGGAGATCTGGCGAGAAAAGTGACAGAAAGGGTCATCGTGTGTGACCGGATTTTAATTTTTTGAAACAAAAGCTCGAGGGGTTCGCGAGAGGAAGAGAAACTGCTAAATGGATCATAGAAGTATCGTCAACTTACTGCAGTGCAGTAGGAATATCCCGGAAGACAACAAAAAGGGCATAGCCATCAAATAAAAATATGATCCATACCATGACTCTCAGATATCTGGTTATAAGATAAGCGACAGTCAAACTGACACATTCCACTTGTTCTGGACATTTAAAAAAGGCATCTTATTATAGGAAGGAGTTTACTTCGACATCAGGATTCAAGATTGAAAAAATTTACTCCAGTCAGTAAAATTCCACACCGATAGAGGTCAGCACAATTACATCGTGATCCTACAATCAGTCTTAGAGTCACATCAATTGTCTTTGAGATCACAGATGTCCTGGTCTTATGCAAATTAAGTGCTGTGATAGCGTTTTTTATTTCCCTGTTCAATCATTCCTCAAGGTTGACCGCTACCTTCTAGAGTTATGGTTCAATTACTGGAGTCAAAGCCTTTTAAAAGCGTAATCGTTTTTCAATCCAATGTCGAGTGAGCAAAATTGTAGGTCTTTCCTTGAATGGCTATATAGGTTCATAATATGCTCGGAACTCGGAAAGGTATTAGTACAGTCAAAGCGAAGCTGCATAATTAATATCGAAAATAGTCACCATGCTCCAACTATTCATTTGCTGGCCAACAAAATTTAATGTTTTACAAATAAAATTTTGTTACAATCCAATACTTAGGTTTTTTTAACATTCTTTATTCCTCCTCTCTAAAGAATATTTCAAATCATATACTTCTTATACTCAATAGATGGTGCTTATAAAACAGCCATCGTCGTCTGTGCTTCATTTTGATAACATATGGGAAAAGAAAATATATATATAATCCAGGGAAATATTATAAGTTGGTGTCACACCCTTATACGGAAGTACAGTAAAAGAATAATGTACTTTCTAAACTCGAAAGTTATGCTCACAATTTACTACTGTGTGTATACATAATACCAAACACCCTATAGATGGTAACAGGAAATGATAAACAAGAAAAGGAAATTGATACTACCTGATAAATCACCCATTAAACAAAGCCGTGCATTTTAAATTACTAAAAGATAGAAAAGGTTTCCTGAATTGGAATATGAATCTGTTGTTTAAAAAAAGTAACAAACGAAAATTTAAACAGAAGAACAATATTTGGGCATTGCTTGGAGTATTGTACCAGTAGAACTTTAACATTTACTTCTTTCTTTCTGTTTTTACTTTAAAACTTCAAGCTGCACTGTAGAATCGCTATTTCGTACTTACAAAAAAAGTCGGTTTTATTGGAAAGAAATGCAGGAATACAGAAACTGTAGTTCTTTGATGACATTATGTGAAATCATTATCAGTTCCACAAACGAATTGGACTCATTTATCAGATTTGTATGTTTTGCCAAAATCTCTATAAACGAGAATATCAAGCAAATGATATTTCAATATTCATGATGATTGCTTTTTCGAACGACTTCCATTTTGTTCTTTTCTATGCTGATGATTTTAATCACATGGATGAAATTTTTTTCATATGTTTTATACATATCAAAATACTTCGAGGAAGATTTACTTTCAGTTTTTTGACAATTGAACGCGTGAATAAAAAAACATACATTTATTTCATAACTGCTTCCATCCTCCTTTTTAATGCATGGGGTGGATAAAAAATACTTAATTCTCTCACAGATTCTGAACAGAACAAAATGTGCTATGAAATTCATGCTCTACAAGAAATGTCTGGCATACAGTAGCGCGCACAAGAATTTTTCAAGAGGGGGAGGGGGTCCTAGGGTCCAGACCCCCTCCTTGTGTGCGCCACTGGTGGCATATACTAATGGCGAAAATTCAGAGGCGGAAATACTATACAAATAACAATTGTGAATGAGTGATGCCTCAGCCTCAAACCTCAAGAACACCCTTTCGTTCTCTTCAGAATTTACTTCCGCAATAAAATTCACGAGATTGAAAAACACCAAATACTCCAGCACAGTAGCGCACACAAAAACTTTTTAAGGGGGTTGTCCAGGGTCGAAAGTCCACCATTTTAGTATCATGCTCCAATACGCCGCACAACATATGCTTTTGTCGACTTTAGGGAACAAAAACAATACAAAATTAATTATTAATAACAAATACATAATTAAATTATGTAATATATATATATAGGATTATAGCCATTTGAAAAAAAATTCAAGGACTATGGGGGAGGGTCCGGACCCCTAGGACACCCCCCTTGTGTGCGCCACTGATCCGGCAGTATCTGGGTTTAAACCATATACATGCAGGTCGGAAGACAATTCTCAAAATTAATCACCAAGCCAACTGGACATTAAAAGAGGTACTTACTTTTGGGGTCCGGGCGGTAATGTCTTCGGCAGGGTCTGGTGCATCTTGCTGGGTTCCGTGGATTGAGTATCGGTTGCCGAATCCCCGTTTCTGGCCTTCTGATGGCGCAACAAGAGTAGTCTACCGAGATCCTCGCACCATACGGACAGCAAGGCTGTAACGAGAAAGGAAACATACCGATTATACATATGAATACAGATAATGATTAATGACTGTGAACGAGAGTATTAATACTGATACTGTAGAAAGGATTAGCGAAAGATGAGGAACTACGAGCATGAGTAATATGGTGTTATAATAGTTCCATGCGTATATCACGGGCCAAACTCTTAAATTGTACCTTAACAACCCTTAAATACCCGACTCATAATTTAACTAAGATAATACACTGGTGTCTAAAATTGAGGTCACAAACACGTTTTCCATAATAATTCAAACTTGCCAACATTAAAATAGATAAAATTCTTAATTATATATTTTGAAAAACGGGTAGCACAAGTCTGTTTTAGGTGAGAATAAGTTCTCTTAATCGTTTATATAATAGATGAGATGTGTGGAAAGCTGTTAGCAGACTTAAAGCAGGGCAATCTCATGCGAAGGAGTCTCTATTTTTACAGGTGACTAAATAACACCAAAAGTAGTTCCAAACAAGTGGTACTATCACCAGGAAGTCTGGCCTAGACCGGCCTAAGAGATACGATGACTACACAAGATCACTTCTAAGCAATCAGTGAACAACGACATAGGAGGTAGACAATGGCAATAGAGCTTTCTCGTAACTTTGCTGCAGCGTCTGGTAGCAGAATTTTCTGGAGTGAGTGAGTGAGTGAATTTGGGGTTTTATGGCGCAAGAGCCAATTTTGGCTATACTGCGCCAAACATACAAGCCTAAATATTAAAAGGTTTATAAAATTTCTAAGCTAAAAAATTCCAAAATCTAAAAGTATAAATTCACTTTCAATATATTTAAAATTCAGATTGGTGGAGAGAACCCCACCAAGTATGACAGGTATTGAGAAAAGTTATTTTTGTGTCTCGCCGAGTTTGTAGGTTCCTGCCTCGGATTCGATTCAATATCATCTTCCACGTCGTAAACAATCATTTCTTCCTCAATCTCGCTGTATATATTCATCAGAAGCTGGTTTTCTCGGTCTATGTGAGTCATTTTATGTCTAAAACTGTTTTAATTAATTTCTTTTCTTCTTTTTCTATCCCGAAGTTTTTGAATTCAAAATTTACAATGTAGAGCCGTAAAGGGGCTGAGTAGTGGATGGATGAGGAAGGGACATGGTTGATGAAGCTTTTTAATAGGTAAACATATCATTTGTGGTGGAAAGTGTACACAGATACAGGAATAGGTGGAGTGAGGCTTAGAGACATTACATTCTTGCTGCAGAGGTGGATTGCAAAAGTTCTGCTTTGGGTAGAAGATGATGTGGATATAACAGGAGTGGTTATTGATATATTTGTTTGGGACTGCTTTAGTATGGAAGTAACTTCGTAAAGGTGTACATTTTTTTACTTTACATATATCTTCATCTGTTTGAGTGAAATTGTTTAACAGAGGATTTGGCAGCTTGAGCGTAAGTTTGAGTATGGTTATGCCAGTTAATTTTCGGGCTTCTAAATATGATATGTTTTTTGTTTGTTTTAATTGTTTGGATTTCTTTTTTCTTATTATTTTCCATTTTGGGTAAAAGTTTAGAATCCGCGGAGTGTTGCTGTGTAAATAATTGATTTACTTCAGCTCCAGACTGCAATTCAAGGAGAGGTATGCCCACAGACGCACACCCCAGAGCACGTCAATTGTCAATTTGCAAGTAGTTGAGAGTGTCCGAAACTCTGGCAATTCTAAAACAAAGCGTAGAGGATTCGGAATGTATGGACGGATTTTACAATTTAAATAGCCAGCTTTAATACTTTTGGGGTAGTGTGGGGCTGTTGAAAGTTAAAATTAAGTGTTTGGTCGGTATAACAGTTGTATCTTTTTATTAGGATTCTCCTGACCTGAATAACACCCCTGATCGTGGAGAATCCCTCAAGGATTTCCCCACTTCAGGGTGGTCAACAGGTCAGGTTCAGAAAATGACACCGCGGTATGAATTAAGAGTTTTGTGACTCTATTGTTACAGGTGAGTTCAGAAAAGTTTTCTTGCGAGGCGAAAGACTTTGTATGGCAGAGAGTGTTTCACTAGTAGATCACCGATCTTAATCTTTAACAGATTGAAGTTCACCACCTATTCCTACAATGGCTTTCTGTATAGCAAAAAGGCGATTTTGATGTGCCATTTCATTATTCGGTAAAGAAATTAAAAGAAATCTGGTATGAGTCGATATCTGGGTCAATATTATAGATGGTAATACGAGGCCTTTACCCAAGCACAGCAGCATTGATCCATGAACGTATACCACTTATCCTGGCGTGCCTCCACCCACCACGGAGTCCAACATGGAGGCAGTGTGCCGGTCCTCAACTGGCCAAAACCAGGCACGGCGCTTATCCAGAGTACACTCCAGAATATAATGCTACAGTCCAGGGCGATAGACCCACCAAAACCTGACACCCCTTATCTGCAGCACTAACCTTAGGCAGTGTCTCTTCGGGTACACCGAAGAGAGGTACTACTGTGCCGATTGACAGGAGCGGGCTGCCTACCCTGCCACCCGTCTACAGTGAAGCGTGGGCCAAAGGGGAACGGCAGAGGTATTCTCCTAGGCCACAACCCTCCATACTGAGAAGCGTGGGCAAAGGGAACGCAAAGGGGATCCCCAGAACACCATTTTCCCCTACGGACGCACACGGCAAAACATGTGCAAGGAAAACAACGTGCGTTAATCGAAAAAATAAATAAAGCAACATAATCAAAAATTTAAAGAAATATATGAAAAGGAACTAAACTAACACAATACAAATGTAAACCATGGGACATGTTAGACAAAAAGAGTTTTTTCAATAGAAACAAATTTTGAACATAGTTCATTTTGTAACTTTGGGTATGTGGTCTAGACGGAAAGAAGAAAAGGGAAATTTGAATGGCAATAGGCATGGGCCGAAAATAGAGAAAGATCACTAGGTACCCCTCAAGTTCGTGGAAGCCCATGTTTACCAAAGACAGTAAAACCCCTAGGAAGAGGAAAGATCACGAAAATTTCGTGAGTGGAAACCGAACTACCTAAAGGAGGTGAGCCCCCTGAGGGGCAGAATTTTCTGGAAGTCAATACACAGACGTCAAGCAGAGAGGACCCTTAACGCCTGTCGGCGAGTGTTATGGCTTTCTCTACATTACAACGGAAATTCTGTTTATTCTAGAGCCAAGTACATCATTCTTAGATACACCAAGAGAGATTGGGAGTGTATTCTTTTCAGTGATGAGTCGAGATTCAGCAAACACGAGTGTTTATAGGTGAGTTTTTATTTGGAAGGAACGTAAGACTCGTTACCACTCTCCAAGGTAAAGAAAATTTTTAAGTTTGGGGGAAGATGAATCTTTGACTAGGTCAGCATCATGTAGGGCAATTGAACACAGTCTTTGATGAGGATAGTGTCAATGCACAGAGCTATAGGGATGAAATCCTTAAAACCTATAAGTGGTTTTCCAGGTTCCTGCAGGCCCATGTTTCCTTTTTATTGACAACGTTAGACCACATAGAGCTCACAATATTGATGATTTTCCTGAGCAGAATATTTGCCAAATAAACAGACCCACTAAATCTCCAAATCTCAATCTTATAGTATACGTAAGGGATGGTGTAGAAAGAACGATTGCACACTGTCACTTCCCTCCCAATATTCTCCAGACGTTAAGAGCAATGCTTTGGGAGAACGGGATTTATTGCCACAAGCATTTACCAGCATCCCCAATAGTAATATGATTGTTCGTTGTAAGGCCTATATAGCAGTGTACGGTGGCCACATTCCATAAAATACGGATCTTTTCCAAGATATAATGTATCATCTCATCATTATTATTATTATTGATATAACGCGTATCATATTTATGAATTCTCACTTCTTTTTTTTATATTGTTCTGTTGCAATATGTTTTTTTCTCACAGTACTATACATGTATGATAGATATTTCGTTGCAAAAATTGATAATTCTTCAGTTGCCATACACCTTATTTTTTAGGTTTACGACTTTAATTAGGACACCAGTGTGTGCGTATCATATTAAAACTATTCATATACATACGTCGCATCAAAAATACCATTTGTGCAAATGTTTCCCAAAACAAAAAGCAAACTAAAATCATAGATTCTAGGAACAGGGCAAAGATATGGCAAGCGTTTAATTTCTTCTGAAAAATTATCTTTAACCAGTGGTCACTCGCGCCTGTTTTTGCTACCGTCGTTACTCGCGGGGTGTAGAGAACACCCCAAACTTTTAACACGTGTATTTAATTATGAAAATAAAATTAAGTCATTATGATACACATTTATAAAATACAAGATGTTCTTTGTGTTATACAAATAAAATTATTAAATTTATTGCATAAAAATGAGACTAACAATTAATTTAAACTAAACATACAAAATTTTCATTTTAAAACACATAATTTTATATTTTTTCATAAACCAGTAAAACGTATATATACCAGTAATAAATATACTTCATAATTAATGAGATAATGATAGTAGAAAGTAGAAAAATAATATTTTAATCATTTTCCAAACATTCAGAGCAGACTGTTTACAAATGCTCAACTTCTCGCGGGAGTTCTCAGCCCCTCAGAAAAACTTTTGAAGGTCACTACATTCCAATCGTTCGGGAAAGAGGGATTACATCACGCCTGAAGGTTCAATTACCTAAAATGTGCAGCTACAGAAAAAATTGTGGTTCTGCGCATTCTTTTTAGAATCCTGGAAGGATTTTCTTGTTGCTGGAGTGTACAGAACACCCCGCGCGAGTGATCGCGGGTTAATAGAACCTCGAATTGAAGCTTTGAACACATTTGGCGCTCTTTTTTTACAGAATACATCAGAAATATAAAACCACAGTTCCATTGTATTATATACTAATTCAAATACAAAGCGTTATAATTTAAATAAATACAACAAAAAAAAATCCTAAAAGATGGATCAAATTGTTTAAAATTAGGTTTTATTTGTACAGCACTATTATCCAAAACATCGATTCCGTTTATTAATTACCGAATCCTTTTATTAATAAATGTTGACATCGAATAATTGAACATCAATTAGTTTATATTTAAAACTTAGAAAGTCAGAGAATAAGGGGAATAAAATCAGAAGTCTTCACATATTGAAATAAATTAATTAGAATACAATAGTTTCGGAATTCAATAAAAACTTATTTGTGCTCAGATTTCTAAAATAATAATACTTCAAATTATATATGCTTCCCCAAAAAACATCACAACTCAACCACGAAGACAAAATTTATACCATTCATTTTAAAATAATAAGAAAAATAATACCGAATTTTCACACGCCGATGTATGTGTGTCATAGAAAAACAAAAGGGAAAAATCTCTTTTCTGCAAATATAAGAATGGTCGGTACATGATTACACAAAAACTGGAAATTTCAAACACTTGAAGCTCTGGGAATGTAAATAAAAAGCGCGCAACGGATATAAGGTTACACAATAACAGAAACATCAAAGAGAGAACAATGGATTTTTCTGGCGGTTAACCACAACGTTTGATTGGCAAAAAGACTCTGAAATTTGAGTGAGACAGTTGCGTCAGATAAGACTTTACGAGCATTTTGTTAGCTTCTGTAACCATTTCAATGCTAATTATAAAAACGAAATGGCACAGAATGGATTTTAGAAGTTGCAAATGTCTCAAAAATGAGGAAAGAGGGTAATATTTTTAGGATTTTGCACGACTAGTATCTAACTCTACAAGACTTAAAAAAGGGACTCTCAAAAATTTTACAACCTTTTGAGAGAGGTCAAATACATTATATTTTCTTGATGTTAACAATTATTTTCTTTACTTTTAAAAAAGGCGAAAGGATGAGTGACGTAAACTCCCCATCATCGACCTTTTTATCCTACTTTAACAATTAAGCAATACACATTAAATTAAAAGTATCAATCAAATAAAAATACTTTAAACTTTAGTAACCTTTGATTAGCACTTTTTGGGACTTATACAAAGATTTCCTGGGATTCACACATGTTAAGACAAGAGTCTTAAAAAGCAAAAAACTGTTCATTCGAGTAAAATGTTTAATCATTTCTCATGAAGCGAATAAAATAGTCCCAATTTAAGTTAAAGAGAAGATTCAAAATCGGAATACACTCTTTTTCGAGTGAAAAGTATTCTATTTTAAAAATTCGCATATGTACGGTGTTGCTGAACTCGACCGACAAATTCTGAGGGGTGATTGATTTTTTTTTTTAAATTACGCCCGCCAACGTCCTTTCGGACATAAGGCGTCTTGCAGTCCAATATAAAGCAGATGTCACTCTAGCAGGAAGGAGAACTCCACAGTTGTCTTGCGAGAGAACATGAAGTAGAGCGGGGCAATCGGATAGATGCTTCCCAGTCATTGGTACGGATTTACAGAGAGGGCAGAGCGGTGAATCAGCCAGGCCAATCTTAAACAGATGGGCTTGCAGGTAATCATGTCCAGTGATGATTCTGAAACATGCCACACCCTCCAACCTAGGTAGAGCAGAAAGCTGAGCACGTCTTTGGCTATCCAGCAGACAAGACCAAGATTTGCAATCAGCCTGGTCTATAGAGTGGAGAGGGGTGATTGATAATACGCAACATGGAGACGACAAATCACCATAGAACATGGGGTCATAAAACACGTTTAGGTGGTGAAAATCATGATCATAATAGCAGTCGGGAAGACGATGAGCCATACGAGAGGGGTGGCTAAACAAATGCAGGGATATACATAAACTGCCCAGATGCCTAAATGGCGCAAAATACCTCGTTTTTCTACTGCAAGTCCTCCCAGAGTTGCTGCAGGGAGTACCGGACACTGCGCACTAGAACGTCAGTAGAAAGAAGTAGTGGTGCACCAGCACATTTTTCGATTGCAATGTGTAATCACTTCTATGTTACATATCTCGGTAGGTGGATTGGATGTGGATGACCTGTTACGTGGCCTCCACGCTCCCCGGACTACAACCTTTTTGATTTCTTCTTCCTGGGGACACTCGAAGTCGCTTGTATATGAGACGCCAGTCGTCACAGTGGGGGATTTCATGGTATGGATCACCATCGCTTTAGCTGACAGCGCCAGTACACCGGATTCGTTTAAACGCGTACGCAAACCCTTAGTCCGTCGGTGTCGGCTGTGCTTAGACCTACGCGGTTGCAACTTCGATCAACTCATGTTATTGTAGACACTTGTTATTGCATTTCTGACGTCAAGCTGTGATGCAATGTTCGTATTGTAAAATGCTTTACGTCTAACAAATGTAAATTTCTTACTTATCTCTTATAGCCCTTTTCCATTCCACTCGAATCACGCCCTTCATGACCGTTATTGCGAATTGCTCTTGCTAAACGTGGTTTGCAACCTCATGTTTTATGGTGATTTGTCGTGCTTATGATGCTTACTATCACTCCTCAGAATTTGTCGGTCGAATTTGGCAACACCTTGTATGCATATTACATTTGCACACATACACGAGTTCATCCCTCAAAATTGTTAAAATTAAGAGAAGATGCAATTGTTACGCAATTCTTTACTTTAAACAAGAAATTATTATAAACGTTAGCCGATAAAATTTAAGAGACGTAATATGGAATTCAAACAGAAATTAGTTATGTGTTAAAATATGCTGCATTTTTTTAATAAAGTCAAAATTTGATATTTTTTAAAACATTTTTGGATTAAGTAGAAAAAACCCGTCCTAAATAAGGTCTTAGTTTCAAACACCAAACTTTTACATTATACATCAGCCAATTTCTTTTAACATGTTATGTTAAAAATAAATTTAATACTAGTTTTGGAAAAAAAAGGAATGAAATTTTATTCCGGGAAGAACTGACCAATTCAATGAGTGACTGATAAAAGGTTGTTGTTGTCAACATATAAAAATAGCCAGTCTAAACTACTCAACAAGTCGTTCCCGTATAGATTTGCGGCGGTCTCCAACAAAGGACCGATTTTCTTTTTGGGAAATGATGTCTTCCCAACGGTCACGTACTTGCGTGTGGGAAAGTACTGATAGGAACATTACGAGGCTCAGGTTCTAGGGCAAATCAACTTTTGACCTCCCTTTATCCAACCGACAGAGAAGTGACCGGCGAAGTTCCCAATGCTAAGTTCCAGCTTCAAAAACCACCTCATGAAGGGTGACAAGGACCAATGGTCAAGTAGTAATCCCGGCTACGTCCCAAACAGAAATGATTCTGCGTCAAATGTCGCTTTGGAAGGCGCGACATATTCCACCTTTAAAATGACGAAAAGGGGAAACCCGGACGCTCCTAGACACTTCAACGGACTCCGTCTCAGATTCATTTTTCAGATTGCGGACTCCTCAAACCTAATTGACCTTTAAATTTCCCCAACCAAAAACAGTTTGCCGTCTTAACGCAGCCTTCCACATCAGTGATCCTTGTCTTACCAGCAGCATCTCTTCAGTGATGCTCCTAATCAGATTTATTCGTGAAGTTCATGTGTATCATAATTTTGGGTTCATTTCCATTGTAGTAAGAGGTATTTTATTAAGCAGCTTTTTCTTTTTTGACTTTTTTTGCTGTTTTCAAAACCTTGGTTTTAGAATCAAAAGAAAAAAGATAGACTATTGGTTAAATTATATAAAGAGACCGTAATGTCAAATGCAAGACGTTCAGTTGACAAAGTAGGTGTTAAGGAAGAAGTGGAAGACTGGAAATGTCCCGAGTTTTAGTATGGGGTGGAAACGCAGATGTAATTTTGGGATTTGGGGGTGGGGAGACAGAGGTTCCAGACATTCTTTTGCTATATTTTGAGAAATTATGATTTACACAGAAGAAATAGGGAGGGAGAAAGAATTTAATGACAAAAAGGTTTGAATACATAGAAGAATCCTTGGGGTGTACAGTGGCGCTACGGGAGAGATCACTTGGGCCCCTGAAAGGTCAGGTTTGGGGGCCCCAAACCGGATGTTACAAAGGGTACGTACGTGGCGTCAGTCAGGCTTTGGGAATAACTATACACATACAGTATTCTCTATAATAGAAAAACAAAATATACTGATATAATTAAGTATTTTTTTTTTTTTTCTTTATGTGCAATTTTTGTAGGCCGAAGAATGCACATCCTTTAGCAAAATTTTAAAAAACGCAATGTAAAAATTGGTTTCATTTTTTACTGCTAAGATACAAAATGTTTTCAACTTCTTCGATTTAAAGGGGGGGGAGGGGGAAGTGCATCAGTACTTGCATTTCATTCCATTTATATTTTAAGAAAAACTATTGATGTTTTTTAGAACTGCTAAAAAATACAGAAAAACTTTAAAAACCATGTCGTAACAAATATTAGTGTTTTCTATGCTCTTCTTAATTCAAAATTAACATTTCATTAACAACTATCAAACTTATAAATATTTCGAAACATTCCGAAGCAGAGAATTAATATTGATTGACCACATAACCCAAATTTTAGCTTCAGGAGTGTCCCACGACGAACGATTTTGCGGCCCGAGTAGTATAACGGCATAGAATAATATATAACAAAATTTATCCCGAAATAAGAAAGATAGTAGCAGAGAAGAGGTGTCAAGTGTCAGGATTTATACATTTAATTGTTCTTGTCATTTTATATATGCTTATTATAATGTATTATTCGAAATAAGCCTATGTTTCTATGAACACTTAATTTCTTTTGCGGCCCACCTTGTTCGTTTGGCTAATTTAGTCATTGAGTTTGACACCTTGTTCTCCACCATGCCACAAAATTACTTAGAACCCAAAGTGATTTAAAAAGCAGCAGCGCCATAGTTCCACAAAACGGTCTGTCATGTGATCGAGCTCGCGTTCTACCAGCCACGAAATTCGAGATATTATCACTAGAATTCAAAGACCATTAAAAAAATTTTTTAAATATATAAATAAAAATTATTTTTATCACACGAAACAGATTTAAAAAAATCAGTCAGACATTGCGATAAGGAAAAAGTCTATCAATCGAATAGAACCCATAGAGACAGAAAAAGATATGTATATATATAAAAAAAAAAGAACGACACAAAATTCGAGAAATAATTTCGATTTCTTTTTCCTCCACAAAACAAATACGACGCCACCGATAAGAGCAACTCAACTCCGTGATGAATTCGTTTCACAAGCGACGCGGGGTCACCCAATAGGGTCGGTATTAGATAACGAAGTCCAACGATACACAGTCACCGCATAAAAAAAAACACGCAACAAAATCAAAAACGAGAAAAGAGGAAAGGAAATTGTCACATGCAACTAGATGCGCGACGGCGCAGAATTCGCGACACACAGGATAAAAAGGTACATCACTTCGTCAAGGCCAGAACACCTGTTCACTGTTACCCAATACGAGAATTATTGCACAATAGGATGGGGAGAAAACGCCACACAGAGAAAATGAGCTATGCGAAACACATGGAGAATTATATTAAAAAAATGACTCTTTTCCTCCAAAATACGCACGAAGGTCCTTTTTTTCGAAACCGAAAAGTTCCGGTGAAGACCAGCGTCGTCTGGAGTTTTGCCAGAAAAAACATCGCTCTCACTCACTGCATACAATCTAACAGTTATTCGGATCGGTGAAGTTTTCTTTTCGGTTATCAGATTAAGAGATAATTCGGTGTAAAATCCATATGTATCCACTTTTCAAACCTGCCTTCACTTAAAGAAATAGACCCGATATTGGAAACGTAATTCAAACCGAAAAAATTTTTCTAATCAATATAGACAATTCGGTGTACTTTTAGAAAGCACACAATACTTTATTATAATCATTTCAGTTTCGAGTCCATATTAATATGTTACCCTTAAAGTGTATAATTCAGTAATTTTATAGAATAACTAGGTATTTCAAGAAATAACTAAACAAGTCAGTTAAAGTAGATAATAGATGAAAAATTTCGTACTTTACCTAGTTATTCTATGAAATCACTAATGATAGACCGTTAAAGTGAAAAATAATATAAGAAAATCAGATGATACAGTTTATTATTGATCGTATTGCTAACATTAGTTAAACAGAAAGGATAAAAAAGAATACGTTGCAGAGAAATAGTTATATTTAAATATATCAATAAATAAATAAATAAAAAATAATAATAATAACTTAAGTTTTGTAAATTTTTTCAAATAAAAATGTAAGAGAATATTAATTTAAATTTTATGAAATACCTTTACTTTTCATTATTTATTAGAGCAAAGATTGCTGTGATGACACTTTCAATTGCTGTTCAAAACCGACTAAAAGCAGTTAGAACCGGTTCAAAGAACTTTCGAGTGCCGTATTTCATATTTAACGATCAAGTAATTGTTATTTTATAGAATACCTAGGTAAATCGTAAAATTCAACGATTTTATATACTTTAACTGACTTGTCTAGCTACTTCATGAAATATCTAGTTATTCTACGAAATAAAGGATTTCACACTTTTTTATATATCTTACCCATCGAAAAAAAAAATCGTAAGAAAAATAAGATAAAAGAATGTCGAAGAATACACACTGTATATATTTTCAATATTAAAAAAATAATTTTATATTAAAATTAATGAATTTTAAGGTCATTCCTAATTTAAAGTATACAAGGTTTTTTTTAAACATACATTATTTTATAACTAGAACACGGGGAAACAGGACAACTTCAATGAGCGTGAAATGCGATATCGAAGATGTTTCTAGTGAACTGGACAATAGGGGTTAAGGGTTCTAGTTCTTGGAGGTAACGTACAGAACTCTATTGCTCTCGGCTAATTAGGATTTAATAAAACCAGTTCAAGATTTATGACCACCAAGAAATGTATTAAATAGAGAACAACTAGAAATGTTCAGAAATACTTTAAAATAGAGGGGAAAAAAATTGAATCACAAAAGAAAAAGTTCGTTATATAGAAAATGCACTTCGCTATAGAGAGGTCATTTTACGAAGAAAATCGTGGAATGCTCAAAGTTCCAGGAAAAAGTTCGCTACACAGAAAAATTCGCAATATAGAGATTCGTTACATCGAGGTTCGACTGTTTATAGGGAAAAAGATATGCTTATACTTCCGCACCCAAAATGATGGTTCCAGCTTTACGCAAGGAGAAAAACCAAAGAGAGAGAGAATTTTAAAAACATAATTTGACGAATAAAATCACGAATTCATTTAAGAGCTGGAAAAGAACTAGGTTTTTAAGTTCATATAAACTAAAATGCGAAGAGCCTCAACTGTTCTGCACAAAATCTTTTGATGGAACAAGAGCTCGACATCATGATCATTGAATTATTGTGGCCTCAGCCTGAAGCTTGAAATATTAACTTAGTCATCATTTAGACCTAACACGGTACTCACAGTTTTACTGATTTTGATTAGATTTACGTTGCTATGTGAAGCAACGTAAATCAAATCAAAATCGTTTTCTGTATGTTCATAAATTGTTTTAATGTATGGATTTCACACAATTTAATGGAGATAAATCTGATAGATCTATTTGCGACTCGTTCTATAAACATAACAAGAAGTCACCATTTTTGTAACAAATAATAATAGGGGTTGAAAAATAGATTATTTATAATAACACCAAGTGAAAAAAGTCTTGGGGATTGAACCACCATTTGTCACGCCAAAAGTCAGTCTTCATCCGTAGAAAATTATACTCTGAATGAGGTGGGATTGGAATGGAATACTGTATTATGAGCTTTTACCAAACAACGAGACGATTGTATTCAAAAGACCATTGTTCCCAATTAGACGAATTAAAGACATCAATTGAACAAAAAAACGTCCAGAGATTGTGAACTGGAAGGGCATCGTGTTTCACCAGGACAATGAGTGATTTCAGGTATTTTTAATAACTTGCTAAAAGTTGTTGGAACTCGGCTGGAATGTTCGACCTCATCTACTACATTCATCAGAACATGAACCAATTTCGTGCATACAAAATTCCCTCAATCGCAACAACTTAAATTCTTTATCCAAGAAAAGAAAAAAAAAAAATCACGTAAGAAAAGTTTTTTGCTGAAAAACCTGAGAAATTCTAGAAGGACCGAATGTCAGAAAGACCGTTGCTAGAAAAATGGAGAAAGATTGTAGAACAGAATGGCACCTATATATTTTAATAAACATTATACTAAAATTTAAATATATGTTGCCTTTCAATTTTCCTCCAAAGTTAGCACGAATTTTCCAGACAACCCAATAATTAAATGCTTAATTTTAGTACCAGGTTCAACTTATCTAATTCTCACAAAAATATATCGCATTATAATTAATAAAATGAATTTATTTCTCCCTATCTATATGAGATACTGATTAATTTAACAAATTTCAATTATATCTTAGTGTCGAATATAGAAACTATGAGAACATGTATAGTAAGGTTATGCTTAAATAAATGAGTACTAACGACTGGCTACCCAAATGTTCATGCAATGATCTCTCAGTAAATCAATTATAAATTCTTCAGTTAAATACATCTCCTATAGTTTGACTAGATACAAAGCTACGCAGTAAAATACTGTAGACGGAACAAGTAATTCTAATCATTGCTCAGAAACTGATTAAGCTAATGAGTTGCCCTCCCATTCTTCAAAGTTTCATAGCTAAACTAAGATGAAAGCGAACAATATTACTTACATATATAGATTGAATATGAAGTCGCATCTATCGTCATTACCCATGACGGATGCTTCTGAATGCGACAAGATCAATTGCTAAGAATCTATTGAATTGATGCATCCTTTCCAAGCGATTAAAAATCATGCAGTAATTCTAACTGCGCACGACTCTATCATTAATAGTAGTCAGATGATAATTCCATATCAAGAACTTGCATAATTAATAATTGTTAACACACAGATAAATCTTCCTTCAAAAATAAAACCAAGAATGGAGCTAATAAAAAAAGTAGATACAGAAAACATTACTATTCCCCACTGATATCTTCTTGAAGGTAAGGTTTTTAAATTATATAGGGAAATTCATGTAGGTAATTATTTCCAAGTCAGTACGGTCATTCATAAAAAGTTTGTATAATCTAAGACAGGGGTGTCCAACCGCGGCCCGCGAGATTCTTTACAACTTTACAAAATTCGACTATTTTGTACAATATTTTTTGTTTAAAGAGTTTTTATTTATTTTGTAAAAAATAACACACATGTGGCCAGCGGGCCGCAGGTTGAGTATCACTGGTCTAGACCAAGAGTAGGAATCTTACAATTTTTAAAGGTTGGTATAATTTTTTTTTTAAATCTAATACCCCTCCCCCATTATCAAAAAAATATTAATTAGATAAAAAAAAAAATGCATATTGTTTTCTGAAGCTCTACCAACCACGCGTCAATAATATCGAAATTTTTTCGTTCCAATTCACTTCGAAAGAAGAGTTTCAATCAGTTTTACAAGTTAACGAATGCAATATGTAAAGAACAAATGACATTTAAAAGTATATAATACAACATAGAAAACATAAGAACGGATTTTTATAAGACAATAATTTTTTTTTTGCCAATCCAATAATATTTTATTGATGAAGTAAAAGTTATTCGAGAAAGAGATAAAAGTGGACAAAAAAATCTTACACCAAACGTTCTTACGCAAATGCGTGCAGGAAACTTTAGAACCACACATTCTGTAAAAATTTAGGCTTTTATAACTTCACTCCTGAAACAGATTTCAGAATTTGCTGTTTGTTTTTATAAATGCCTCTCTTGTTATGTCGGAACTATCTCCGAAACGTAACTCTGAAATATAAGCCACGATCAAATAAGCAACTTACTTGAAATATCACCTTATCCCTTTAATTCTACACTGTATCACGTGAACACTTAGGAAAAGGTGTGTGTGTGTGTGTGTGAGATTATCCCCCAAGAAAGTCTCTAGTAAAATCGAGATTTGATTTCACGGCTAGTCACTTTCCCGGAAGCTCGCACTATTTTTATATTTTTTGTGTTTCCGCGAATTATATTTGGTTCTTGGAATTCTCGGAAAGGAAAACAAGGTAGAAATCGATAATCCTACTAGTGATGTTATGACATTTATCTATAAACATTAAGATTCGATTTAACTACAACTTGCAAATGAGGTTTAAAATTTAAACGCACAAGACTAAGTTGTAGCTTGAAGCTCGATGAGTATACATTTCATAAAAACAGACGATATCGGAACATAACTGTTTACTGCGTGAAAAATAAATTTTTCCTTTATAAAAGTTAAGAATTAGTGGATCTTCTACAGCAGTAAATTGTGTTGATACAATCAACTTTAGAGGAATCACAATTGAAAAGCACATAGTTCTGTGTAGTACTGATGGTACTATTATCGTGTTTAGAATTAAAAAATGATTAGTGAGGATCACCACAATCCTAAGCATAATTCATATATTTGGCTGGGAATGATATTTTTTTATAAGAGTGATTTAGGAGAAAGTACTTTTAAGAAATAAAACAGGGCCGGTTTATTCATTGGGTACTAGGGGCCTGTATTAAGCTGGACTTAACCAGAATTACTGGTTACAAATTTCAATCTACCACTGCCAAGGGGCTTATAGATCTTCAGTTCCCAGGGCCCGAAATAAGCGTAAGCCGGCACTGATAAAAAGTATATCACACAAAGATATTGCTGAAAATAAGGAACTAGTTGATTTAAACAAAGCGTTAGATTTAGAATTTGAAGACTGTTTTGTAACAGAAATCTGTGCGAAAAAACATTGCTTGTGCGAACAAAAAATTCTAATATATGTATATATGTGATGAATCCTCACCCTTCAAGTGTCAGTTGGGGTAAACTTCCTACTAGAACAACTCAACCCACCTTCCGCATAAGGACTTTGACTTTCGGCGGACTTACGAAGAATCACGTGAACGAACGACGCACTGGCTACTGATCGACGCTGAAATAAGACTCGTTTTGTCATGGCTTGGAGTACAGACTGCTTTGCTGAACATTAAAGATAAAATATAATATGATAAACGGCTGCACTTTGCATTTCTCCTGTCATTCTAAAATTACTCCAATACATGATATATATAAAGGGGAAGGGGGATATTGAAAAACAAGTCAGTTAACAAGAAACATTAGTTTTCCTGTCAGTTAACAAGAATTATATTAATGCAGAGTTTGGCTGTGAAAAGTTGTTTGTTTAAAACCAAAACACGCTGGAATATTAACAATGCTTGGAAGGATTTCACAGAAAAACATCAGCAATTTCAAAAGCATTACTTGGTATTAAAGAATGAAGAATTTTAGCTAATGTAAAAGTTGAATTTCTGACAGCAAATATAGCAGACTTGAAGCCAATAAAAATTAGCCTAGAAAAACTATGTGGTCTGAAATGTAACTTAGAACGTGTCGTGAGCACAGAAATTTTGGAAGAGAAATCTCGAAAAATTAGAAAAAGCGATCCAGTGAAAGTCAAAAGTTGTATATTGCTCAGTTAGCAAGATTTCTAGCTTGAGCAAGAAAGTGAAGTAAGAGCTGAAGCTTTCTAACCCTTCCCCCATACCCCCGGGAAAAAAACCGATCCTTAAATATTATACAAGTCGAAATTTTGATAAATAATCATTTTTCCCCAATAAATAGCTAAATTTACAAAAACTATTCCTTAGATTTTTAGAAATTTTGATGCATTTCCGGAAATGACTGTTTTGTTCTCGGGATTTCCCCAGGAAGGAAAAAAGCCGGGAAATCCGAAGCCCTACTCATGACCTCTCGACCACGAAAATCACGATCTTCTCTCTCACAGTAAAATGAGATAATAATTTGTTTTGGAATAATGGCGCTCTAACGCAGAAATTTCTAATGGAGTCAAGGCGGACCCTCTGGAGATCTGCGGTTTAAAACGGATCTCTAGTATTTCAGAGATATATTGAGAGCAGTGGCGCACACAAGGAGGGGATCCCGAGTCAAGACCCCCTCAAAGCTCTTGATTTTTTTCGATTGATTATAACTCTATGTATATAGTACGTAAGATTTAATAGTTATTAATAATTAATTTTATTAATTAATGCTAATTATTTGTTTAATAATTAATTTTTCACTGTTTTTTGTTCCGAAAATCGACCAAATCAAAAGAATATACTGGGCGGTGTATGGGAGCATGATACGAGAATGGTGGACTTCCGACTCTGGACCCCCCCCGAAAATTCCTGTGTGCACAACTGATTAAAAGCGATAATAATTTTTTCTGTTTTAAAATTTCACAGGATTTTTGAGAATTGGAATTATTAGAAGATGATATTCATTTATAAATAGTCATAGATATAAAAAAAATTGTATAGAAAGGAGTTATCTAAGCGGAACTTAATAGTATAAAAAATAGTATAAACTAAAAAAAACTCCCCTAATTTTAGTGTTTATATTCTTACTTAAATTTATACCTTTTGAAGAGTTTCGTGCAATTATTAGTACTGCAGTTGTATCACACACAGTACATCAGGAGTGTCAAACTCTCAAAGGCTAAAACCTTGTTTGTTTGAGCCAAGTTTAACTTAAAGTGGGCCGCAAAAAAAACTAATATTCTGAGAAATGTAGGTTCATTTCTAATAATACATTATAATAAGCATATATAAAAGAACAAGAAAAAATTAATGTTTACGTCCTGACACTTGACATCTCTTCTCTGCAACTATCTTCCCTACTTCTGTAGAATTTTTTAAAATTTTTATTATATAGTATTATTGTGTGACGATCTATTAGCAAAAGGCGGCTGGAATGAGAAGCCTCTAAATCGCTTGATTTCTCCCAAGAGCAAGCTCGCATTAAGGCACAAGGTTCTATTATATAAAGCCATTCTTAGCCCCATCATGTTGTACGCTTCTCCCATCTGGGCAGGGGCAGCAGTTACTCACCTGAAAAGATTGCACACTTTTCAAAACATTCAACTGCGTAGAGCAGCAAACGCATCTTGGTTTGTCAGGAACGAAGTCTTGCATAAAGACCTTAATGTTCCGCCTTCTTGATTTCATCAAAAACAATCAGGAAATTTCTTCAGTCGGTTACCACAGATTTCAAATGAATCTATCAGGGAAATCCCGGCTTACGACAATTCTATTCCTAGCTCTTCTAAGAGACCTAGAGCAGTTCTTAATCACTCGTATCAACACTTCCCAGCTCTGAAAAGGATGAGAATGTCTTGATACGAATTAAAATATGAGCTTTATTGTTACACTAGTTGTTTTCTTTTTGCAAGACTTCACTTACTCTATATCCCCGCGCGCCATGTAAATTTTTGATCGCGTTTCGTGTGGCAACTTCACCCCTCATGATCTTATTTCTGTGACAACTTCACCCCTCATGATCTTATTTCAAACTCTCTACCTTTTCTTACTTTCTCTCTCTTCCAAGTGGTTATTTAAACTTCCTTTCAATAACCGCACGCAGTTATCTTAGAGGTATCGTGTAACGGACTTAAAATATTATTCTCTTAATCCTTTTTTAAAGAAATATATCCCCTCTCTCCTCGTTCCATCGAGATGCGGCAGACGGTTGAAAGACGGGCATTACTGTCATGGAGATGTGATGTCATTTTCTCTTCGTTTTCCTATGAAAGCGAAACAGAAACTAAATCAACTGGGAGAGTGGTTTTCCACCTACCCCTCCACCAGCGCTGTTGCGCTGCATTTAATGTGGACTGCTTTTTATTTTTATATGTAACTTCAACAAATTCTTCTCTGTTCAATTTATTATGATGAGTGGATAATAGAGCTTTCTCTAAGGTTCCACGTAAATGTATTACCGTTACCTTACCGATCTATTAGCTGGCCGCAAAATCGTTCGTTGTGGCCCGCGAATTTGACACCTGTGTTGTACATTGTAGGGAGAAATGTATATAAGGGGTCTATAAAATAAATTACTCTTTAAAAGGGATCGAGGAGAATGTGTAGCAAACCAAGCTCAACACCAACACGAGTAATTTCACATGACGATCCTATTTTGAATCTTGGTCAAATTACGAAAGCCATGAAGCTGTTCTGGGTTTATTTCAGTCTTCTAATAACCACACCACTACAAAGGGCGCGATCCAGTACTCAGAAAATAGTTTGTTGGTAACATGACTCGGAGTCGTAAGTTGATTGATTTAAACATCTCTGGATCTGAAGTTCGCCTTTTTAACTACGGATCCTTTCCCCTCCCGGTGAATTATTAACAAATTTATCTTCATTCACTCATTTTTCAGCCTTGCGACATCTTCCACTAACAAAAGCACTTTTGCGTCATTCATTTTTTTACACCCACTTTTTCTTCCAATTTTTTTTTACCGCATTTTCTAAGATTTATAATAAAGTTGTAAACAAAATGGTTAAAAGAAGAAGAAAAAAGTTTAAAAAATAACCCCTTTCTCCACTTTCTTTTCCACACAAAAATCCATTCCGTGATGCGTCGAGAACTGCATTGACGTCACGATAAGTTCTACAGTTAAAAGAGACGACGTCACAAGCAACTTAAGCGCACATACACACAACAAGAGAAGCAGGAATAAGAAAGAAATGTATACAAATAAAAAAAATGTAGACAAGAGAATACGATGAGTAAATAGGAAATAGGTGGGGGTGGAAGGGAAAAGCTCCTCAACAAAAAACGAGACTGCTAAAAAAAAATGATTTATTTTTATTTTCTGTTTCGTGAATTTACTGTCAGCTCTCTTTATTTCGCATGAAAACTTCTGAGTTTTCCATTTTATCTTGTGATTTTTGCCACACTTCTAACTACCACATACTCTTTCGGACCGATCGCAAACTGGAAAAAAAAAGATCTCAAGACAAGATATTTTTTTTTTAAATTGTTCGGTTGAGTACATATGGACATCTTCCTTTCCCTCTTGTCTCGAATAACATAACTTCTTTCAATATAAAAATAGCTAACAACATGTTACAGATGAAACTCCAAATAAATTCAAGCTGGAAATCAGTTTAAAAAATCAATTCCAGATTTTAAAACTCTTCAAATATTTCCAATTAAAATAATCTATTCGGCAGAGCAATGGTCTGTTAAACCGAAAATTCGGAAGTTAAGATCAAGGAGGCCTTTAATTTTTGAATGTCCGCTGTATAACGACGTTGGTATTAACAAAGGGAGGATAACCGGATATCCTGGCGATGGTGTCCGAGTGAACATGGTCGCGATATTGGTCTAGCCGGCACTGATTCTGTTGAGTCGTGGTTTCGAACCTTGATGCCACTCAAGACATACATAGTATAGAGCGGGGATGACCATTCAGTAAGATCTAAGTTCGCGTTCACTAAGACCTAAGACGTACATACTAAAAGAAACCTATTAGTGTAACACCGACGCCAGAGCTAGACTGGAAACTGAGTGGACTGCAACATCTTGAAAAATTAGAAGTAACCCGTACCCTGGAAAGAGGTCTGCCCATCCTTGCTGTAGAGGAATTGATGCACGTTAAATTTGTCGAGGCTCAAAGTTAGCACTTTCGTATGGAGTGGAGTGATTGTTTAAAATCGTACTATAGAGCAACACGGGGACTATTGGCGACGGACCTCCAATTTGAACCTGGGTGTAAACTTGTGGGTTCTTTCGGATCGGGTCGTGTTCGAATTGTGAAAAAAATAATTACATTTAAATTTTGTCCCTCAGTTTTATTTCCCCCTTCTATGGGACACTTCATAAAAGAAAATATCAAGATGTAAAAGATTACAATCCATCGACCAGCCGTCTTTCTTCCTCCGACCACGTTTTTTTTTTCTCGCTACCGCTCTCCTTTCTCCCCGGTTCGGTCTCGTCCGGTCTCCCCTGTCGTTGTCAGGTCCTCCTCTGTATATATTGGGCCCGCTGCCAGATCTAGTGTGTCTGGTTCGACCTGTTGCCAGGTGCAAGCAGTAGATCCTTACACTGGGTCAAACGACCAGGACTTGAGCTGGCACCTCCCTCCCCAAACATTAACATCACCCCAACGGGAGGACCAGATTTAGCCTGATTCAACGCACATCAGTCCATCCTGCATCACTTCAATGGGATTAAGGCTCGAAATGACGGCGATGGACCTCGCAATTTTGAATTTCAATCAAGTGACGAGGATAACACCTGAACAGACACCCCACACTCCAAACTACCATGCCACGCCAACGGAAAGACTTTAAGCTCGACAGATTTGAACCCTCTGCACAGCGAGTCTTCAGTGGCATTAAAACTGAACCCGCAACACGCCGGCTACGAGTTCATGATCAGAACGAAGAATTGTCAGTCACAGATTTCTAGTCGATTTCCTATTAATGCTTTTAAACACACACTCACATATAAATTATTTGTCTTAAACAGAGGCGTACATAGGAATTTTTCAGGAAATGGGGGTGGGGTCGAAAGTCCACTATTCTCATATCACCCTCTCCCCCAATACGTCACTAACGTCACCAAACATATTCTTTTAATTTTGTCGATTGTCAGGAACAACAAACAGTAAAAAATAAATTATTAATAACAAGTACTTAAATTTTGCGTACTATGTACATAAAATTATAATCACTCTGGAGCAATAATCGGGGGCGATGAGTTGGGAGGGGTCCAGACCCCATCCTTAAGTGCACCACTGGTCTTGAATGAAATCAAGAAATCGACAAAAAAAGTCGCCCATTATACAACAAATGGTCATTTGGCACTGCAAGTGGACACACAGGTCAGTTTTAACAAAAGTCGAACCAAAATGTACAACTAACGGGCCATTCCAACTTATAGTAAATCTATGAAATCATAGTGTAAAATAACATTACATTCCCAACACGAAAAGTAAACATTATTATTCAGGATGATAATAGACAAATTCGGTTTTTATTTTTCCACCGAAGAACAAACAATAAAAGATACATTAAAATAAATTTTAATACATGTTTCCTAGACTCGAATAGTCAGAATTATTTAGCCATCAATGACGCGTGTTTTAATTCTCTTGACGTCAACGAGATAAATATTGTTAAATTCCATTTCATCTTCACGTCTTTTGTTGCTGCATATCAGTTACTCTGAAGTAGGAAGGTCAGGCAATATTTATTCAAAGATATAACAGATTATCCTAAAAAAGCCGGGTTCTGAAGATTAAGAAACTAACTTTTATTTTTCTTTTTTAAATTCGAAAATGTTTCTAAAAAGAAAAAGGATAATAAATACCATGCATTTTACAATATAAAAAAGAGAATATTTTATCTTTTTAAATCCAATTTACTGTATTATTTTTAAAGTTTAAAATTCGGTTTGACTTCTATATTAAAGCAGACTACTACGAAGTCACACGAGAATTATTGGTTGAAGAATATAATATTTGTTCCGATAGCTCTGGTTTTGCCTCTGCAAACATAATTATAATATTAGTGCGAGAATCAATTACTTTTTTAAAAATATGTGTTCCATATAATTCTGCCTTAACTTTTAAAATCATGGATGAATAGGAATTATATGTTTATATACAACTCATAATATTCCAAAAGTAAATTAGTTAAAAAAATCCAAAAAACACGCTTTTATAGTTAATCGAACTAAAAAATAATTCTTAATTTAAGAATAAAATGATTAACGAGAAAATCATTGTGGTAAAAGCGCGTGGTGCTCTATATCAATTGTTATAATTTCTTATTAGTTCTATTACGAAATGCTGAGTTAAGAGTAAAAATGTAGTACAAAGCACCCCCACACTTTTACTACAATGACATTAATTTTCTCATGGATCATTTTATTCTTATATTAAGAATTATATATTCTTCAATTTTTAGTTTGATCTACAATAAAGCGTATTTTTATATTTTTTAAACTATAATTTATTCATTGATGAATTAATCTTAAATGCGTCATTTTTAATAATCTGGAATACCCATCCTATCAGTGCGTCATACGGTTTTGTTTGTAAAATGTAGGATCAGCCAACATATCATTTCCATTTTCACATAAAAGAACAATTTTTTGGTTGTTTGTTGTATTTACTAGGTTGCAACCAATGCAACAGGACAATGGAACAAAATTATTAAATCATTGTATTGTCATTGGTTCTTGACAAGTGTGCAAAATTTTGAATTATTCTGACGTTTTAAAGTGGGTAAAAATAGAGTTAAAAGACTCCGTTACATACAAGTGAAGCTAATAAAGCGTGTTAATATAACTTTAATCACACATCGTTTAACACTGCATTAACCTTTACCGGAATCGTTTCCTAAAAATGATAAACCTCTCAAAGGGGTGGGAGTTAAAAGGTTATTTAACATTGTAGTATGAAGAACTGACCATGGACCTCATATTTTAAGACTGTCTTCGGTCAATATTAAAAATAGAAACAGAATTGGGAATATATTTTCAGATATGAAATAACTGCAACATTAATATTATGTACTGGCTTTTCACTATCCTGTAGATAATCACTTATTTTTATTAAAACTCATTTTTGTCGGAGTTGACAGATTTTTTCAGGTATAAAATGCGTTTCGCGTTTTTTCTTTTACACTGTAATACTAAATGAGCTATCCCTTCACAAGCACCATATTATAAACAAATGTATGCATTACAATATTACAAATTTTCATGAAAAAATTTAAACATTTTTCTCTCTGAAAATATGCTCCAAGTTTAGTTCAGGCTTTCGTACATTTACCAAAGACAGCCTCAATTTTGAACCACGGTCAAGTGACAAAACTGGCACATGAGTTGGCACCAGTGGCGCACACAAGGGGGGTCCGGGGTCCGGACCCCCATCCTTGATTTTTCTTGATTGCCTCTAATTCTAAGTATATAGTACGAAAAATTTAATAGTTTGTTATTAATGACTAATTTTATTAATTAATGCTAATTGTTTGTTCAATAATTAGTTTTTTACTGTTTTTTGTTCCCCAAAATCGACAAAATTAAATGGAGCATGACAGAAGAATAGGGACTTTCAACCCTGGACCCCCTTGAAAAATTCCTGTGTGCGCTACTGGTTGGCACATACTACTCTCCAAAATTCCACACAACACCAACACTTTTAAAGTACAAATAGTAACTAAGTGCAAGACAGAATAATTACATCTTTTTTAAGTCTTAAAAATCTTTTCACACAGCAACAAAATCTTAAAAGCAAGAATTAGGAATTCCCTTAAATAAATAAATTCTCCCTTTTTTTTCAGTTTGAAATTAAAATTCTTTTCGTTTCTGAAAGAACTAAGCAACGTAAAATAAAAGCATTACTATAGCGCAAAAAATAAATAAAAAACACCACCCCGAGTGAATTAAAATAAATAAATAAAAGACACACCGCACATTTCGCTCTTTATTATTTTAAGAATAAACTAATTTAAAACAATTAAAATACTCGATTGAATATGTAGTTCACGCAAATCGCATATTTTTATTTTCAATAAGAAAAAAACGTTAAAATTTATTTCTGGAATAAATTCTCATATTTTTCATTTACAAATAAATAGAACATGTTTTTGGTGAAAGTTCTTCCTTGTGTTTCTTGTTCTTAATCTAAAAACCCTGTCGAAAGTTGTACTATCATCAAATCCATCGAAATAGCGTGTGGATTGATTGAAAACCGTTTTATGAACTTTCACTTATTCTCGAAAGAGACGAAACGACTTCAAAAAAACCGCAGCAAATCATTTTTTCTCTACATCATTCGGTAAATGATTGACGAGGCAAGTGCATGTCGAACGACCGAACTCTTCCTTTTTCGCCGCCAAACGATCAGGTTGCAACTAAAAAAAAGAAAAGAAAAAAGAGAACTTTTTCGAAAAACATGTGCTGCAGGTGGTTTATATGCAAACAGAGAACAGCACATACGCCATCGAGTCTGCCACAAGAGATACGAATAAGGATACAGAAAAGGATAAAAAAGCGTTCCAGGGTAGAACAGAGAACATTTTTGCGCTGCCACCTGTTGCCGTTTCGAACGCGTGCGAGGCAGTTTTCCGGGTGACGACACATTAACCGGAAATGACGCATGTGAGATGACAAAAAATATATGACCGGAGAGCATGTCTTAATCTTAACCCTTTGGAGACAACGGAACGCCAGGGTATGTGGAAATTTGGAACGTCAGACTGGATTATTTATAGGGACGAACCCAACGATCGGAGCGGCTAAAATTAGTAAGAAGAAACCGCTTTCGACGTGAAGGGATATTGTCCCCTCCCTTTTTCAAATATGAAGCTTGATAAATAGAAAACGTCATAGCTATTATTTCGAATAGACGAGGGGGAGGGGGAGATTGGTTCAACGTCAAGAGGCAAATGCACTTGTAAATAACGGTTTTTTGTGTGTGTGATCAGAGATATACAGTTTGGTAACAGTAAATGATGGATTTTTATATTGCTCATAAAATTTTGTGTTGACAGATGAAGGAAAGAGAATACAAACAAACAATTCCTCTTTGTACATAATGTACTTATACATGCATTAAAATTTTATTGTATGATAGTCTCAGAGTGCATTTATTGAATGTGAATGAGTGATGTTTTATTCTTTAAAATTTACCGTAATAAGTTCATACACAACAGTAAAAGTGAAATTCATAAAACACATCTATTCAAAAACATCACTAGACCAGGGGTCGATAAACTGCGGCTCTTTGTAGGACCTCTAGCTATATGAATTACTAAAAAAATAATATCGGCTAAAAATAATTATATTTACTACTCTACTTGTATTTTAAACCCACGCCGTCCACCTCCAATGGATTCCATCACATGTTAACATTAGAAGTAAAGAGGTCGCTGATAGATCGGACTTCACTTACTTTTCCAAGAGCCATAATTGAATGAAAGATCCAAACTCAATTTAATATGGCGTATTCTACCTATAGGCACCAATAATACACAGGAACAACCCCTAGCTCTCTGCTGGAAATCAAATGTGACCGTGATGGCCAGAGTGCTATGGCTAGACCAGGTTGACGAACCCGTGGCCCGCATGCCAAAGTGTGGCACGGTGGAGTTGTAACAGTGGCACGCGAAGACTTGCTGAAAAAATTGAAATTTTTTGAAAAGATAATAAATAACCCCTCAAAATTTGTGTTGTGAATAAATGTTTTCTACTATGAACATAATAAAATGAATATCACTCAAAACTAGCTGAGAGAGAGAGATGTGCCCTATAATAACCTAATTTTGTAGGCATCTGTAAGAGGCAATCTCAATGTAGATGACTCAGTGTAAAAAAAAAATAATTGTAATTCAAAAGCCACAGTAAGTAAATACTGAGCGTTTAATAATTATTTTGAATTACATGATTCAAGTTACTCATTTTTATTTTATACTCAACCTAATTAATTGAACTTGTGAAAAGTTTATTAACAATAAAAGTTAAGTTTGCACTTTCGTTTTATATATTATATTATTTTTATATTCCGACTATATACATAGACTTGCATTGAAAAATGTGCTGTTTGTGCAGAAATCTCATAATAAGCTTATAAGTAAGATAGATTTTTTTCACTTTTCCACATTTGTTTGTTGAAAAAGTTTGAAGTGACACGTTTAATTATTTTTTTATCACAAACAGTGGCACTCTTCCCCAAAAGGTTGGCCACCCTTGGGCTAGACTAATAAGTGGCCATCTGAAATGTCTTTTCCTATGATAGTGGCAGAAAATCCACTCCACTTGTAGAAATTGCTGTGCCCGTCTAGCTTTACCCGATCACATTCTACGATGCATCGGACTTCCTAAGGGGGACAACATCCAATCCCCTTATTATTATAGATTTCTTTGGCGGTCAACACAATCTTCTGAATTCCATCTAACATATGTCAGATCATTCAAGTATAAGAAATAAAAACAAAAATTGTTGTTTTCCTTTCTTTCGCCCTTAGAATTATTTATTGAAAAGATCTATCGTACTCGCGTCAATTAAACATCTCTCGCTGAAGATATCTGTATTAAATTGTTTTCCGATGACAGAAATACTGTCTACTGAGAATCAGTGAAATGTTAAAATTAGTTCTGAAGCAGAGTAAAAGTCTAATTTATTGGCAGACAGTGATTGGCGCAGGTTAGCTCCTCCAAGGAGCTCTTAATCTTAAAAGTTTTAAACTCATTTTTGCGCATTAATTTATTTTAAAGTTTTATTTCTTATCTCTTAAGTTTTTATATCTATTCAATGTAAATTTATTATTCCAAAGCACGGTAAACTTAATTTTATTATTTTAAAAATCTTAATTTCTTAATACTTAATAACGCAGTTCTGGGCTAAGGTAAAAAGCTGAAGCAAAGCTCACTCATCAATCACAAAGATAGGAGGTGAAGTTTCCATAGGGGGAAACAGGATACTCCAATAACCCATTCTACGTATTATTGGCAGAAATACAGGCATGGGAAAAACATTGCTTACTTTCATGTATCAGTTAGGGAGCACTCTTGAATTTGAGCAAGAGATACACATGTTAATGTCGTCGACACACATTAAATGAGAAGCATCGATAATGGACACAACAGTTCATTTTAACAATAAACTTAACATTCATTTCGTTCTAGTATCATAAGGCCTGGACACCTTCAAAGCGTGAAGCACTACATTTGGAAGTACAACGTAAAACAGAGAAACAAAGTTTCTACTTACATAAGCATTCAGTCCCCCTGTGGCGGTTACAATTAGAAATTCGTTAGGGCATTCTTAACACATAAATTCGTAACAGAAGGGTCAAGGTAACGGACTCGTGGTCAGTGCATCATGAGTTCGAGCCTAATATCGCTTATGACCCGTCGTCCAGAGGGGCGATGCACAGTTTATCTGTCGAGGCTGTCCGTGGTATGGAAGTTAGTAGGGGATGCAAGCATTGGTGTCATCTTCGTCACATGACTATGGTTCAAAATTACGAGTCTGTTGCCAAAAGCCTTGGGTGAATGAGTGAGTGGATATTAACGTCACACTGTTCAGCTACACGAGGGCTTTTGGCGACGGATCAGGATTTTTTGAACCATGGTCAAGTGACGTGGACGACACCTGAGCTGGCACCCCCTGCCAAAAGCCCTGGAGTAGTTGAATAGTGCGACGTTAATATTCACTCACTCGGTTAAGTTAAAAGAGCTTGAAATGACATTTACATGTAGGAAGAATCAAAAGTTTTAAATATTCGTGCAAATATGAAATTTCAGAGTAAAGTTCTCTTACGGTATTATTGGTCGAAAATTTTTTTACGAGGCTTGAAAATTTAATTCTCAACATTATGATAACTTGAAAATGGTTGTTCTTGTATTGAGCAGCAAAAATAAAAATATTTTTGATGGTTCTTAGTTTTTGAAGGAATGAAAAATGTTACTTTCTATACAGCTTTATTTAAATTTTATAAAAAAAATATTTTATGGAGCACGTCAGTCTTAGATCAGAGGTTCCCAAACTTTTTTGTCTCATAGTCCCCTTGCTATGTTTTTTTGGTTTGGGGTAGACCCCTGCTTAATTAATATGGAATTTTTGCAAATTTATCAACGTAAATGCCTTTTTGACAGTTGGTACTTCTACTCCTACTTTAAAAGAATTAAATTTCTATCTGTTTAAAAAGCACATGTTAATTAATTAAATTAAAAGTTAATTAATAAGTAAAACTGTTAAATAAAATAACTAAACAAAAAAAAAATGATTTTAATGGGAGGGATGAATCTCTGGCACTACAGTATCAAATTTCCAACATTTGGCAGCAATCTTGTCAGGTTTAATCTTAAATCTCCTCTGTTTGTAGTGTCCAGTTTTTTTTTTTTTGCTTGTTTGTTTGTTTTTGAAGACTGACAACCGCGCTGAAACTCCTTCATGCTAGGAAAAGCAATAAAAACACACTTTTACGATATTCCATAATTCGGGACAAATAACAGGTTTGACTTTTAAAAGCCAAAATTGCTGACATCCGTTTCTAAACTTTAAGATCTTCGTTCGTGCTCATAACGATCAGTTCTTATTGTAATGTTACATTTTTTTTCAACGTGACCATATGAATTCATTGCCTACTGAGGTATTACCTTAGTCAAAACATTCTCAAACCTGGTTTCAAAATCTGAGTAAAAGGCATTTAAATGTTGAAACGTAGGTTAAAACAAGTGTAGAACGTAGGTGACAAATTTAGAAAATTCGGAACTTCCAGTATCATATTTCTTTAGCTTAACTCTGAAAAGAAAAGCTGAAATGGTTCTTGTTTTAATAAAATTTATGCTGTCAACTTGTAAGTGCAAAGCAACCTCATTAAATTTAGTAAATAAATATGTTAAATAGGTAAAATTTGGATTCCGCCAGATTATATTTTCTTTTAAAATTAAAGTCACGATCTAGTTTAATGAGATCCACTATCATAGACCCCCATTTACACCTTGTTGTAACTCTAGTTCAGCGGCGCTGCAGTCGCTTGTTTTCAAGTGTATAGTATTCCTGTCTGTTTTGTTTGTGTTGTAAATAAACATTTGTCCCTCCATCCGACTGGTCGTATCATTGTAGTCGTCGCAACTTCTGACAGGTAAGAGCTAATTTATTATATTTTAATGAACGAAATCGAATTGAATTTTTGAAATACGATAACGAATGAATTACGAATTTGAACATTATTCTGAATTTGAATACACCTCATGGACTCCCAAATTAATTTGTGGCTGACGTGGACCCTTTGGAAATCGTCATAGACCTCTGGGGGTCTATATAGACCACTTTGGGAATCACTGGTCTAGATCAAGGGTGGCCAACCCGCGGCACGCGTGCTACAGTGTGGCACGATGAAGTTGTAGCAGTGGCAGGCGAGGACTTAAAGAAAAATTTAAAATTTTTTAAAAGTTAATAAATAAACACTTTTTACAATTTTATTGAAGTGGAGTTGTCTCAGAAAACCCCCGTCAAAATTTGGATCAAAATATGTTTGTGAGTAAATGTTTTCCGCTATGAACATAATAAAATAAATATCACTCAAAACTAGCTCTGATGTGCACCTATAATAACCTAATTTTGTTAACATCTGTAAGAGCTAATTTCATAATAAGCTTTAAAGAAAGATTTTTTTCATTTTTCCGTGCTTGTTTGTTAGAAAAATTGAAGAGGCATGCATAACTATTTTTTTTTATCAAACAGTGACACTCTTCCCAGAAAGGTTGGCCATCCCTGGTCTAATTATGACCTTTACTAGGGGTTCTCTTTCTCCTCCTGCTTATTCGTAAATGGCTCTTTGATACCTTCGTATCTTGTTTCATTTGCAACTTGGCTCTTCTCCCTTAACTAGACTATGGATGAAAGCCTGGCACAAAATTAAAAAAGAAAAAAAAAGGATTTTTAACATTAATTTTGTTTAATCAATGTCGTGTTGAGTTTTTACAATGAGCAGTTGTTGAGAGACTTAGGAAATTGCGACATGACGAAATCTACATATCTCGCCGTCACAACTTTCCCCTTATGCCATTTGTTAAATATACTGATTTTGAATGGAATCATCTAACTTATACTGAATTTTAACTATCAGCACTTTTGTCATCAGGTGAATTTGTCTTCTTGAAAAACTTACACTTAAAACCCCCAATAATTGCACGTAACGTACCATATTTGATTTTTGCCCAACAAAACCAAAGTTATTTTTTTGATGTTCAATTAGTATCCCTATTTCAAAATGATTCACTTTGCATAAAAAAACCATTTTAAAACTTTAAAAAGGCATTAAATAAGCCTTATGTTAATGTAGGGGTAGCCAAACTTTTGAGAAAGAGTGCCGCTATCTGAAAAAAAAAATTAATGCGCGCCACTTCCACTTTTCCAACAAACAAAAGAATATGAGAAAGTGAAAAAATGTTACTTATTGGCTTATTATGGATATTTTACACAAATAACAAATTTTTGTACACCTCCCCCTTTGTGTACGCCAATGTCGGAGCAATATCATATGATAGATATATGGTCACAATTACTGGGGAAAAAATACAACCTTTTCTATTTAAGCTTAAATTTTAAAACGTAAATGTTTAAATATCCCGGGAAGAAAAGAAATCCAAACCCTTTATTTTGGTAGCAAAAACCACTGGGAAGTTATTTTTCTTTTTAGTTTTAAACACGGTTCCCAAAATTTCAAAATCCAGCGAGGCCTTGAAAAAGCGCACACAACAATGATGAAAATTTTTTAAAAAAAAATAACCCGGCAAATTTAATTTAAACGTATTTTAAAAAAAAATTTGGTGTCTTTTGTCTAGAAAAAAGGATTTCAAAAAAAAGAAAAAAAAAGGATTTTTCTTCAATTTTTAAAATTTTTTATAAGTCTCGCGCCCTTTACAACTCATCCGTGCCACGGGTTGGCCCCCCTTTTTGATAAAAAATAAATTACTTCATTTCCAAAACATAAAAAAAGCACCCTGTTTATATCCAACTCATCAACACACATACTTGAGTGCACGAAATGTTTAAAGCACATCAAATCGATTCAAAGCATACACACAAGTACACTGAATGCATAATAAGTAATTTATCGCTGTCTAGTAATCCATAACACAAAGTATATATAAACAAACGGAGATGTATCTAAATACTGCAAACAAAAGAATTTCTGCTTTAATATAAAGGCTTTTAATAGATCTGATAAAGGGTAGCGTGATGAATGAACAATTATGGTAATTTAAATTGGAACAAAGTATATATATAAATATTTTCAAAGTTAAAAAAACCTGTAAAAGTTGCCACTATGTTCGTTCTTACAACAAAGGTTGAATGGGTGATAGGGTATCTGTTTCCATAAGGAAATTGTATATCCTGTTAATATTCTTTAGTTTTTTGGGGTTTGCTTTCACCTTGTTAAATTTAAAAAAATAAAACATTAAAAAAAGTTAACTTGGGGAAAAAAATTTAATAAAATTACAAAAAGGGGAAAAACCTTTTGAGTTAAAAGATAAAACATTAAGCTGATTTGAATATACAAAGAGATGAAATACTTAAATTTAAGTAACAAAACTATTTGTGCTATGTGTGTAATGATATCTGTGTCAGTCACGGTAAGGTCCGGCGAGCCAGGAGCGTTCTAATAAATGAAGTTTAGATTAAAAACCTTTTTTTTTCGTCACATCTGTGGAGTAGAATGACAGAAATCAGAACGTTTTGAGGGTGGGCTAACAAGGCACGGGTCCAAGGTTTTAAGGGGGGGGTGTTTGTCTCGTTCTCGACTTTTGACTCCTGTAAGATCATGTGAACCAAATAATATTAATCATCAAATGTTATATTCCCGAACATATTCTCCGAAAAAAACTCTTAAGAATTTCGAACTGCATGCCAATTGGCAACTGCGGCAAATCTGAGGCATGGCCCAAGTATACCATCGTACGCTATCATAATTCATTTAGTCGAAAGGTGGCAACTGTCGAGTCGACTCGTATTTAAGTTAGTGAGATTGTGAATCATGTATATTTATTTGTAACGGTTACCGTTTGAAAGAGTATTTGACAACGTATGCTTTCTATTAGACGTGTTCAAAGGAAAGTGATTCGAAGCTTCGCATGCGAAATGATTTTCAATATATTTCAGTGAAACAAACGCGATAGTGATGGTGTATATACTACCTATACGAGTGCATTAACACAGTGCTCCACAACCTTTTTATAGCCGCGGACCGGTCGACGTTTGTTAATTTTACCGCGGCCCGCTGAAGGGGAGGATGTTGATTGTTTATATTTTAGTCTGTTTTGATTTAATAATTTTAATTTAATTGCATTTAATCGTGACTCCTGAATAAAATATAGCTACTCCAAAAAATGAATATAAAGTGATTTAAAAAGGAATATTAAGTAATTTTCATAAAAAGTAGTCCAAACCTAAGAAAATATACCACAGTAAATAAAAGAGAAATGAATCAATGTTTCTTGTGCGGACCGGTAGTATTTGATCCGCGGACCGACCGGGGTTGCGGAACACTGCATCAACAGATTTGTGATAACTGCCCTCGTAAGGACATGGCATTCCTTTAAAAACTGCTGGTATGGATGCAACTGCGTACAAAACAGATCAGCAAGCTGTAATCAAGTTTTTAACACAGGAAAGGTGTAAGCCGGAATGGGCTTGAGTTTACAACATTTGTTGTGCACATAGGGGCAGAGGATGAAACCTGGTGTCACCACTTCCAGCTGGAAGTCCGTCAGCATGCAATGGAAGCATCCCACATAGGTCCTACAAATTCAAAGCTGAGCAGTCAGCTGGAAAGGTGATGTTGACGGCTTAATGGGTTAACGATTTTACTCCGACCATGGCGTAAAGGCTGCAGTTCTGAACTGATTCCTTGTTCAACCGACATCGTTTTTCGCGGACGGAATTCATAACCTTCCTGAGCAATGAGACTCTTGCCTAAACGCCATGGGGGATTTCTTTTGACAAACTTTGTATGTATTTCCCTCATTAAGAATTGTTGTTTCTATCTCTGTACCTGTCTCATTTCTGTCCCTAAGCATCTCATGGATACACACCTCGAATCACTTTCATTTGAACACCCCTTATACTTAAAAGAGTCGCAAGTGAGGGCTACTTTTCCTTAGAGGCCCAGGCCTCAAGAAGTCTTAAGACAGTCGCCAGTGGCAGAAATAATCGTCAATAGTACATAAGTAACAGGTTCTCTAGGGTCTTCCATCAATCATCAGGCGAAGTACTTTTTCAGTTTTAGTTTGAACAGGAACCGTGATTTAAGTGTGAATTCAGAGGGAGAGAGGGAGGAAAATGAAGAGATAGCGATTGTGAACATGTTCTTTTTAGATAACAATGGAGTTTGTATTTGTGAATCATCAGTGTTTCTGAACTAGGGGTAAAGTTAAAAAAAAACAAAAAAAACAGCCAAATGCCTGCATAAATTGATGAATACTATTTTTTTATTATAAATATTTAGAGTAGATTAAAACTGACCTGCTCCTCTAAGTCGAATTAAACGTTGATCATATTTGATTGAAAGAATAAAATAACGGTTGTTGTTTTGGGTTTGAGGGCCCCAAACCTTCTATAAACCCCTTCACACCAACCCGAGGTAAAAAGTTCCCAAAGGAATATATATTTCGTGAAAAATATTTCTAAGACAAAAATTATTTCCCATTATTTGGAAATTTTAAAAAATTTTTCCCGGTCTTTTCCCCGTTTTTGACGGCGCAGACGATAAAATCGCAAAAAATAAAAACGACCCGGAACCGTTTTCTCGCGGGAAACCCCTTCACCCCCCCATTTTCAAAACAAGTGGGGTTTTTTTCCCTTATCAAGTAACGCCCTTTTTCATGACACAAAAATAGATAAAAAACCAATGGAAACTTTTTTTTTGGGCTTTTTTTTTTTTGTGTTGAAAAAACCCCATTTGACAAGGGCCCAGTGAAATGGAAAAGTACCATTTTTTTTCTTCATAAAAACCAGTGAAGGAATGAAACGAAGTTACTAGTTTTGCATAAAAATACGCTTGAAAAAAAATTATTTATGAAAATACTTCAGCAAACTCATTTGTGTAAAAAAAACCCAGTTAAATAAAAAGAAAAACCCGATTTCATCAAAAATTGTGGTAAAAAAAAGGGAAAGGAATCTAATCCCTCCCAAACCCCAAAAAAATTTCCCTATTGACTTTCTTTAAAAACGCGTAGCTGTAAACGGAAAATAAAAACAAAACCCCCATTTTCCTTTCCTTTTCACCCAAAAGGCGGAATTTTTTTCCCAAATTAAAAAATTTTTTCAATACGACCTCAAAAGTGACATTTAAGAGATTAGCAGGTGACTTGTTTGCAATTCGCGGTAAATTTCCCCTTCCGTTTTTTTTATTTTTTCCCAAACGTTTCGCAATCTATTACAACGGGGCGAAAACATTCGAAAACGCGGAAGAAAAATCCACCGCTATTCCACCTGTCTCAACAAAGGGATGACAAAACAATTTCAAGGAAAAAATTTTTTTAAACCCCCCTTTTTTTTTGTTTTTTTTTCATTTATTGAAACCCCCAAAAGGTTTTTATGTAATATTTTGGGACTAAAAACGTAGGGGAAAAAAATTTCCCGGGAATTTGGTTCGTGCAGGGTTTCTGTCAATAGAATTTTTTTCACTTTTCCTGCTTTAATAGCCATTAGAATTGCCGCCAAGGTCGTTGTGAGACATCAGAAGGAAAAATTTTTTGGCGATTTCGCTGCGTCAATGCAAAAATTTTCAATATCAAATACTCACCTTGAGATTAACACGGATTGTTATTTAGAGTGATTAGAATAACGTAGCATTAACTCTTCTTTTTCAGGGCTGTTGCCAGAAATCCAGGGTCGTCATTGAAGAAAACATCCCAAAACAACGATTGAAAAAAGTTTTTTTAGGGGAAACCAGGGAAACTGACCACAAACCCGTTCTTTAATTTGGTTAATAATTTCCCAAAAATGAATTACAAGATATTGACGAATGCTGCAATAACAAAAAAACGGCAATTAAATTTTTTCCTTTTTTTTAATATTTAAATATATAAAACTTTTTTTTTTCTTTAAAAAATTTTTCCCTTTTTCCTTATTTTAAATAACAAAAAATGGGAGACATAATAAAGAGTTAAATTAAGACAATTAGACATTTTAAAACAGAAAAAGGCCCCAATATTTTTTAAAAATTTCCGGGCCTTCCGTTTCCCCCAAAAAAGCTTTTTTTGCAGAATTTTTTCCCAACCCCCCAGAAAAAATCCATATTTTTTTTTTTACATTTAAAAAATTAATGTTTATATTTCGCTTTCAAAACTGTTATTCCATTTTTAAAACTGCGCTTGTGTTTAAGTGAAATATATGTACATATATATTTACAAATTGTTCTCGATTTTCAAACAAATATAATTGTTTTGTACAACAAATAAAACTTTAATCAAAAAATTTTTAGGGGTTTTTCGCGTTTTAAGATTTTGAGACCAAAGGGGTTTTTAATAATGAAGCCCCCGCCCCTTTTAAATATTCCGATCATCATGAAAAAATGTGATGGTAATGGAAAAAAATGAAACTTTCCTTTTTGAAAAAAATTGAAAAAGGGGCCCAAAAGTTATAGAACAGAAAAAGGTATTATTGATAAAATACTAGCCAATAAAGAGTTGTTTATTTTTAAAATTTTTTCCCCAAAAAAAAAGATAAAAAGTATTTTAAAAAAATAAAAACCCTTTTTTTTTTTATCAATTTTTCTCAAAATTCCCAAATTTGGTTCGAAAATGGACACCCATTTTTAAAAGGGGTTTTCAAACTCGGGGTATGCCATTATAACATAAATTTTTGCAAAAAAGGGAAATTTGGAATAACGTTTAATTTGGGGCTTTTTTTTTAGGCCGAATTATAATCCCAAAATTTAAAAATTTTAAAAATGATAGCCCGGGGGATAGTCCTTGTCATGTTTATTTGGTAGTAATCTGTCCCCCCAACAGATCGGGGTTTCGAAAGCTACAATTTTTTTCCCCCCACCAGCAGGAACGTCTTAAAAAACTTTTTTAAAGGGAAGGGCCCCCACACAAAAAATAGACAAAGGCATCTATACAAATGTAAGGGCCCCACCAAATGAATAAAAGTAGACAGTTCATTGCATACTTGTCCCAAATTGAGTGAGTGAGTGATTGTGGGGGTTTTTTTGGGGGAAACCGATTTCGGGTATATTTTTTTTTCCCCTTTTTTAAAATACACTTTTAGGAGATCAGTTAAAATTTTAAAAACATCACATGGTATATCTAAAAGTAAATATTTAAGAAAGTTTTTTAAAATTCTTTAAAAAAAATTTTTATATTATAAAAGTAGAAAGTGAATTTATAAAAGTTTTAAAAGAAAAAGTTAATAAATTTTGGGAGGTTTTCCCCCACCAAGTCAGATTTGGTATATTTCAAAAAAAATCTTTAAAAACAAAAATTATTTTGGTTTTAACACGGTTTTGGTTAAGTGGGGAATACTTTACTTTTCCCAAGTCATCTTTCCGTACCGGCAAGTAGTATCGACCCTTTTTTGGGGTTTTCTAAGGTTCTGCCATTTTTGATTTCATCTCTTCTCCCATGTATATACGATTAGTCTTCCTCACCCTGTATATTCCATGCGACGATTTTTAGGTCTAGGGGAATCTTAATTTCTATTTTTTTCTTCATTCTTTTTTTTAGTAGTTCTTTTTTTTTTTTCCCTGCACGAGTTCTTGCATTTTTAAAATCAGGAAAGAAGACGGGGGTTTTGAATAGGAAGGGGTTTTGACTGTTAAGAAAGCCCCAATGGGGGTGAACATATTGTTGGTGGTGGTGGAAAGTACTCCCTGATATAGGATTAGGTGGCTGAGGACTAAATTTTAACGCGAAGAGCGGATGGCAAAAGGGGCGCTTTGGGTTGAAGAGATGTTGGTAACGCGGGAAAGGGTTTGGGGATACATTTGGTTTCCGGGGAGGTTTGTAAATTGGGGGGGGCTTTTTTTTGTGATGTTTTCATCAGTTTGGGTTGTTGAGGTTACTGTTGAGGGTTTAGGGCTTGTGGTATGTTTGGAAAATTTGGGGACTATTAATTTTCGGGCTTCAGGATACGAGATATTTTATTGGTTTTGATTATTTGAATTTCCTTTTCAGTTTTCCATTTAGGACACAGTTTTGAGCCGGAAGAATGAAAAGGAAAAATTTTAATTTCTGCCCAGACTGAGTTTGGAAGAATGACCAACAGAAGCACATCTAGAGCACGTCGGGCGTCTCCCCAAATTTTTTGAGAAGACCAAAACCCGGCATTTAAAAACAGCGCGGGAGGGTTCGGGTATAGAACGGTTTTTAAAATTCCTTTTAAACCGGGGCTTTTTGTGTTTGGTAGTTTTGGGTTATTAAATGTTAAAATTAAATGTTTGGGGGGAATAATTGGGGAGTCTTTTTTTTTAAAGGATTTTTGACCTGAGTTACACCCGGGATCTGAAAACCCCTCAAGGATTTTTTGGATTCAGGAGTGCTCATCAAGTCAGGTTCTGAAATGACACCTCTGGAAGGGGAAAGGGGTTTTTGTGGGTGTTACATTTAATGACGAAAAAGTTTTAGCGAGAAGAAAAGATTTTTGGTTTGGAAAAGCGGAATTCGTTTCAAAAAAAGTAGACCCCCGGGAACGAATCGTTTAACCGACCCCCGGCCCCACCACCTTTTCCCGGGGATTGGGCTTTATTTAAAAGAAAATTTTGGTAAATTTTTTTAATTTCATTGTTCGGTAGAAAAACAAGAAAAAAATCGGGAATTTGTAAAATTTTTACCACGTTGAGGTAAATACGGGGGCCCCTTTACCCGGGAAACAGCAGCATTGATCCATAAAAACCCTTAAACATTTTGTCCTGGGTCCTCCACCCACCACGGAGCCCAAAAAGGGGGAGGAGTGGCCGGCCACCCCAAAACCAGGCACGGCGCTTACCTGAGTACACCCAGAAGATAGTGATACAGTCCAGGGTAGGGTCCAACGGGTTCCCGACACCCCCTTTTTTTTGCAGCACTAACCCTAATAGCAGTGTTCCCCCCGTGGGGCACCAAGAGAGGGCTACCCGCCGATTTTTTAGGAGCGGCCAATTTCCCGCCACCCGTCTACAGGAAAACGGGGCCCCGGGGAAAAGGGAGAGGGGATCCCCCGGACTAACCTCCCCCCATACTGGAGAAGGGGGCAAAAAGGGAAAGGGAAAACGATCCCCGGGGAAAACCATTTTCCCCCTTTCGAGACGCCGCACACCCAAAATTGGGGCGGAGAACCAACGTTTTTAGTCGAAAAAAAAATAAAGTAACATAATCAAAAGAAAATTTTATACAAAAAAACTAAATTAACGCAAAGGAAAAACTAAACCATAATTTTGTTAGTAGTAAAACGTTAATTGAAAAAACAAAAAGAACTAGGTTTTTTTTTTTTGTATAGGCCCTGGCCCAGACGGGGAAAAAAAAGAAAAGGGGAAAATTTTTAAGGCAAGAAGGAGGGCCGAAAAAAAGAGAAAGATCACCAGGGGGACCCTGGGTTCGGAAGGGCCCCTGTTTACCAAAAAAACAAAATAAACCCCTTTTGGAAGAGAAAAAAAATCACTAGGGGACCTCCGGGAGGTGAAACCCGTACTCACCTTTAAAAAAATACCCCCCCGGGGATACGTTGTCAAAAAACTCGTACAAAAAAAACCAGAAGCAAATAAATATGATGACTTACAACGTAAAGGCTGTTTTTTGGCTAATGTTAAAGAAAAAACCCAAAAAACCAAATATTTTTTTAGATATAAACGTACTCAAACATTAATATTTTATTTCGGCCTCACTATCCCCCGGGGGGGGGAGAATTTACTTATTTTATCATACTACACATTTTTTATAAGTTTACAGACTTTTTCTTTTTACAAAAAATTTCTAAATTTTTTCCTATATTATAATGCTAAATAATCTATTCGTTTACATGTTAAAAGGAAAAACTAATTATTTATGAAATATTTTGAAATTTTAAAAACACTATTTTATAAACAAATGCATGAGTTAGAATGTCACAAATTTTTATAAAAACTGAGGCATTTTTTGGGTCCGAAAATGTGTTCCGCGTTAAGCTCACGCTTTTGTACATATGGCGAAAACAGCCTTAAGACCGACTAACCTCTTTTGACTAAATGAGTAATGATGGTGTACGGAGGCATAGTCCTAGGCCTATACATGGACTACGGTCATCACATGGAGCTAATTGACATATTGTCCGAAATTCCCAGTTTTTCGGATAATACAACTGAAAATAGCATTTGACCGTTAAAATTATTCAAACCATGATCTTATTAAGGTTGAGTAGAGAATGAGATGAGGTCCCCATTGTGGCGGGGCCCAGTTGCCCCTTGCCTTAAGACGTCCCTGACTACCAGGTTATCTCGGTATCCTATGTGACTAATTTTATTAAAGCAAGACAAGAAAATTAGCAGGCGGCGTAGAAAATCAAAAGTTAGGAAATTAGTGCATCTAGTTCAGGGGTACTCAACCCTTTTTTCCGCTGGGCCGCATACACAAGTCAGCTATTAAACGCGGGCCGCAACATGAAGTTAATTGGGGAAGGGGGGAATGCTTTATAACCAAGATAACATTAGAGATTTAAAATGTGGAAAATTGAGCAAAATATTATAACTCCTGTTTTCCTTATTTTAATATTTATTTTTGTCACTAACACTAAGCATTTAAGAAACACTCCTTCACAGTTTTTGCATCAGTAAACGCTTTCATATGATTACCAATAATATAACAAACTCTTCAAATGAGGTCTTTGTTAAGCTGACAAAACACTTTGTTGCTGTAGCAAAGATTATTCAAGAAAGCCTATTTATCACCTCTTGAAAGAGATCTTCCGAGAAAAAGTGTCATTGAATGATTCCTGTTTATTGGTATTTTTTAAATACAGCACTTTCGTGACAAATCAAACAATTACTGATACGTGTTTGTTTTTCACTACAAAATAATCAACCTCTCAATCGTCTATTAACGACACATTTTCTTCGAATATTTTTCGCTTGCAAGATAGTTAAAAATTAGTTCCACCCATAAAATTGTCGCTACTTCACTGTTGTCTGTTATCATTAGAAAATGTAACAGTTCTAAATTTTTAAAAAATTATCAATTCATACCCTTACGACACCGACAGCAAAATTGATATATTTGATTTCTTGACAAAGAATTTCACACTAAATTTTTAATTCAATGTTCTTAAATAAGTGAATTTCTCAGAGCAATGGGTCACTTAAAAAGGATCAGGTTGAGTACCGCTGATCTAGTTGAAGCATAATACGACATATGAATACAAACGTCATTTAATATGGGAGTTTTATTATTTTGAAGTGTTTTACAGAACTGCACTTATGGCACCTATTTTACATGACCCGTGGAATTACAAAAAGCAATTATAAATAAAAATCTCCGGAACAAAGTCACATGTGCTACTCCCAATAGTAACTTCCTAGAGCGACTCAGTTATTAAATCTGCTTAAGGAAGTCTATCCCATTCAGATTGTTCTGGTTTCATGAAGCGGCATTATTTTCCCCTTTCCTAAAGAAGAATAAATAAATATAACTTTTATCCTTTTAACTGAATGTAAAAATCATTATCATCGTCATTGAAAAACATATGTTGAGACCTGTTTACAATTCGCATTTCGAGTCAAATATTATAATTTTGCCCAGACTGACTAATGATTAAAGTAATGTCTGAAATTTTGATATGCTTCAGATCATTCAATCGGGAATTCATTTTTAAAATTGGAAGTATCGTAAGCTAACAGTTTGACTCAATAACATTCCAACAGCCTCAAATCAATTTCAATTTATCTCCATCAAGTAAGTTGGAGTAAAATCTTGAATGAACATCAAATGTCTGCAAAAAAATTCATCCAGCTTTCACTAAGCATAAAGGATAGCATGATTATTTAATTCAATAAAAAAAATTAAAGTAACACTTTGATTTAAATTTTTATTAACGTCGCACCTTGATATCCCATTAAAGCTATTCACGACATCTCAGCTGGCATCCCACTGTGATGTTTGAGAAAAAATAATGGAAGCGTAATATTTATTAATTTAAATATTTGGTTTATTTACGTCACAGCTATTGATTACAGTTGATTAAAAGATTGGTTAGTTCATTGAAGTCCAAATTCTGTTTGTGAGTTGGGAGATTACATCTGTTCTGTTCGAAATTTTCCAACGGACTTTTCTCTGCCCTCTCTAGGATCTCGGGATGGTAGCGGTCGGCCTCTCACGGTGTCAAAGGTTGCTGGGGCGATAACCAAAGAAGACCTCGCAATATTCTAAGGGTGCACGTGTGCATAGGAATGCGGTTATCCTATTTACAAAAAAAGCTGACTTTTCAGTTGAGTGACGGAAAAACGTTACACCCATTCACAAACTTCTACATCCAGTCAAACAGGTGGATTTTGACCTCCACACATTTAACGTGCATCAGCTCCGCTACACGGCGGGTATACAACATTACCAGAATCAGAACCCGCGACTCGACAATATCCACCACTCACATTCGCGACCATGACTATTTGGTTAGTGCGGCCCACAACAGCCAAATTAAAATGAGTCAATTCGTATTTGGCACTAGTGAATAAATATTATCCGAATTAAATACCCATAAGACTTACTAAATTTTTACAGTTGATTAGTTTTGAAGTAAAATTCGTCAAGAGCTAAATGAATCATAGGCTACGGGCCAATAATTTGGAGAAACGATCGAGTGACGAGGACGATAACCAAACTGGTACCTCCATCCAGTGGCGTAACACAGAATATTAAGCCCCCCCTACAAAATGAGGTTTTAAGCACCAAGCCGGATCAAACAAAGAATTGCAAAAAAAGCATCAGGCTTTAGGCCTCCTGGAATCCAGCCTTCTTCCTGTGATGGGGGTACATACGCAACTGTCCCTATTTCTTTTCATTAAATTACGCAGAATTTTGCATATATTTTCGTTATTAATGAACTTGGTATTTCTTAATGAATCTTCATCTTTCGTAATTTAATTTGTAACAATCCAAATGTCTTACGAAACTCTATAGTTAAAATTATAATTTTTACAGACCAAAAATAAAAACAAGTATTATTTTTACAATTCATTGAAGAATATCACGATTCAAAAAGCATTTGGAATATTCTTCATAGGGTGGGAAAACTCAGTAAAATTCAGCAGTTTATTTACAACATTAACGGTACAAGTATTGATTAGGACTTTTATCGAATCCTTAAGGGAGATGATCAATTCACGCAAGATGTTAAAATAACGTCTCTTTCAGGTCATTTCCCTTATGTAAGTAAGTGATTTTATCACATCCCCGAACTATTTTAGTAAAATGATGAAATGAACACGTTAGCCATTTTTTTAAAGATATGGGGTTGATATTTCGGGGATCGATAATACTACCTGTATTGTTAGGAAGTACAAGGACTCGACCCCCCAGGTGTCTCTCCCCCTATCCCTTAAGGATTTCTCATCATCCCTAAGGGATAGGATCAATTGACGGGAGATGTTAAAATAACGTCTCTTCAAGGTCATTTGCACGATGAGAGTAAGTGATTTTATCAAACTCTGAACTGTTTTAGTGAAATGATGAAATGAACTAGTCAGGATTTGCATTGGCAAAATGCTGTCTAGGGGGTGTAGACACCTGGTGGGGATCGAGTCCTTGTATTTCCTAACCATACAAGTAGTACTATCAATACCCTAAATTTCAACCCCATATCTTTAAAAAAAAATGGCACCATAGGATTGACATAGGGATTTATATTTTAGTGTGTAAACAACCGAGAGAAATTATGTTACACATAAAAAAAATACCAGCCAAATTTTCTAATTATTTGTTAATTAGTTTCGAATAAATAATTTGTATTTCATTAAATATTGTTGTACTTACTTCTACGTTTGATAATGCACCATATTTGTTAAATAAACACTTTTAAACCCTTGACAATATTATTTCATCATTTCACTGAAACAGCTCAGGGATTCATTCAAATCTCTTATTTTTATCAGGGAAATGACCTTGAAGAGACGTTATTTTAACACACCCCCAGTCAATTGATCATCTCCCCAAGGGATTTGATGAAATTCCTAATTTCATCATTTTCCTGCGACATCTATTTTTTTTAATTTAATTTATTTATTTATTTTTTAAAGGCAGAAATTTTTTTATTATTCAAACAAACATTTTTTAAAAATATTTAGTGTTTGAAAAAACATTTTTAAATTGAATTTCACAGATCCACCCAATGGTTAAAGATTACTTTAGGTCTTGAGTTCCCTATAATATTAATGGATGTAATCATTACTTCTATTTCATTACATAGTATTTCCTAATTCAATGCACTCCATAGGATGCAATCGACGTAGTAAACTATTTTAATCGGGTTAATTGAAGCATTTAACTTAAGGAAATGAATTAGGTTGTGGTTAGGTTATCTTATTTCAAGGAAGCTCGGTAATTGTATTATAACTATTTTTCAACCAATAAACAAATAGAACCTTGTAAGTGCATATTATGAATTCTTTACCTTCCCTTTCTCTGAAAAACTTATTCATTCGACATTTTATCAACAGAATCGAATTCTTCTATGATTACGCAATGCAATGTAATGGCTAAATCAAACAACACAATCTAACAGGCCTCAGGATCAAACATCCCAAATCTTTCCTATCCCAAATCTTTTTTTTTTTTTTCCAAAGTAAATATATTAGTATATTATTCAAATTATGAGCTATAAAAAAGTTCGAACTTTCCAGAAGTTTGTGGTATCAAGCATATATATATATATATAAAACACCAACATTCAAAGTCCGAGTTGTAATTCATTTAAACGTACAAAGTACAAGGTCAGAGACAGAGAGAACAGAATAGAAAACAATTTACATACTGATTTGCCCACTCTCTTTAATCTATCTCACGCTGATTTTATCAGTTGATGGTAGAATTGAGACAAATCTTATCTTTTTGTTATCAGATTCATATAAAAACAGCTGACATAACTCTGAATGACTTCTTTTTAATGTTTTATATACAATTTCAGTGAAAGCATTTGTCTTTTTGCTGAATAAGTACTGAATGTAGCAATAAGACACCAGATTAATCCATTGTTGATGGGAGGGGGAGAGGATAACCGAAATGATTAGATCATGACAACAGTCTTTAAGAACACTAAATATATCAACAAACGTGCCTATAGTCTTACGAACTTCAGATTCTGAAGGTCTTTTATATAACATTTAAGGCAATTTTATTATAACATCTACAGTTGAAACTGTGCGTCGTAAAATGACACTTTAGAAAATGTGTGGCATACTCAAAAAAACCACCTTACTACTTGTTGAATTACATCAGTGATTGATGAGAAATTACGGTTCACTAGCCAGTTTCGGCCTGTCTGGAATTTTATCTACCCCCACTCTCCCAGATTTTGTGTGAAACAATAATAAACTTCCAATTTCAATGTCTCCGAAAAAAAATATTTTATTTACGCATATGAGAACATCTCTATGGAAATGGTTTTTGCACCATCAAAATCTAATGTGTGTGAGATTTTCTATATTAATTTAAAAATCTTGGTGTGTGTGTGTATAAAAATGAAACCCGCCAAAATTGCACAGAATTATAAAATATACGTATTCGTTATTATGTTTAAGTTTAGAAAGCACAGAAGCAAGAAGTATAGAAAATCATAGCTTCATCAATCGTATTGGTAAAGAGTAATTTCAAAGTATAGTACTTTTTGAGTCATTGAGTTTTTAACAAATGTATACCCCAAATTTTGCTTCCTTTCACTGACCCACTTTTAAAAAATAAATTTAAGGGGCGTTTTAAGGCTCAAGCCTCGGTTGCGGGGAGAGGGCTCGTCTTTTTTCTCGACTCGGGACTCAATAAGATCATGATTCGAATAATTTTAATCGCCAAATCTTATTCCCGGTGTAATATCTGGCACATTCGATGCAAATAATTAAGAAACCTTCTTTCGATTCTTTAATCAACCATTTAATTATCACAGACAATAAAATTTTTACTATATACAAACTAGAAAATCTGTAACACAGAAACTCTCGCTCCTAAATCTCGTTCCGTTTCACAAATCTCAAATGTTCGCTCCTCCTCAAACCTCGCTTTGTTTTAAAATCTCGTTTTCATTTTCACTCCTTGCCACATCTTCTTTAAAAGTATCTTACATAGGACATGTTCTTCAAAAACTGGGAAATCGTACGACTCAATCACATTTGAATACTTAAAGCTTGATAAATATTGAAAATAAAATATTAACAGTTGCTTTTGTGAATTTAAACAGTAGAAGATGAATTACCTAATAAAACTTCATTTTATTATAATAACTTTTGTTGAACTTATATATGTATATATACCCAATTCGATAAAATAATCGCAGATAAGGCCTACTTTTTGCATAGGGGCCAGGACCTAAAGAATATTTGAGTACTTGAGGACCTCATTTGAATACTTAAAGCTTGATAAATATTGAAAATAAAATATTAACAGTTGCTTTTGAAGGCATAATTAATGATTTTGTGAATTTAAACATTAGAAGATGAAATACCTGATAAAACTTCATTTTATTATAATAGCTTTTGTTGAACTTATATATGTATATAAACCCAATTCGATAAAATAATCGCAAAAAGGCCTACTTTTTGCATAGGGGGCCAGGACCTCAAGACATCAAAGGCGTAGCTACTACCGTATCAATGATACGGGGCCCATAAGCTACAGGACCCCAATGTATGTTTGTAAAAAATCGTAAGATGATATCAATAGTCCCATTAATAAAGCTTCCTTTTTAAAAACAAAACAGCCCACGAAAAAAATTTTGATACCGGGCCCACTAAGGATCATCTAGCTACACCAGTGAGCATCATTGGTTATACTAGCGAGTGTTAAAAGACCTCCCTCATTCTTTTATGCCAATGTCCGGACTATTTTACACAGCATGTTTTGGTTGGATATTGCCGCCCTCTTATTACGCGAAACCAACCAACCGATTAGATAACTACCGATTCTAACAAAGATCCAGCGTATTAAGTTATTATCACCGTAAAGGACTATTATGGCTTATGGTCCACACATTGACGAGCAAAATGAAGAATAGCATGCAAGCTCAAATTTCGACAATCTTGGTTCAAAATTATGAGGCTAATGATTAGAGGATCTTTGTATAGGGCAGACGTAGGATAGCAGAAATCGATCATTAAATGAAACTCATTTTCGTATGAACATCAAGAGAAGATAGTAGCTGATAACATCGTGAATCAAAAATCCTGATCAAAAACTGTCTAAGTCAATGTTTTTCAAACCTTCCCTTTAATGTATCTTTCGATTAAGTTACTTTTTCCCCAATGTTTACCACCACTAAGAATTTAACCCTCTAAGCGGTCTGCACAAAGTCTTGCCATTCTGGAGATGCTTCAAAAATGCACCACACATATTTTTTTGCTTTTTTTGAGGTTCTCAAAAGCGGTTGAGCCGTATTTTTAAGAATGCGGCTCGGCCGCTTTTGGGAATCTTGCTTGAAGGCAGAAAAAGCATCTCTGGAATGGCGGCGGAATTTTACGTGCAGACCGCTTGGAGGGTTAATAAGGGGCCCACCAAAAATTATTCTCGTCCCTCATCCGTAGTCTATTGTTCCGTACTGGAAAAATCGATGGTTAAAATATCAGGTATTCAGTGAAAATGCCAATGTGTGTGCATAATCGTTAAAAATTGGAATTGATTTTTCAGCTGGTAGGTAGTTAAAATTAAATCTTGGAATCAAACACTTATGATTTATGCCTTTCTGCACCACCCCTTCCGATTTTCGTGTATTATTTGTGACAATGTTTCACTCTTTTATCTCGAAGGATTGTTAATATCTGATGTGTTGTATTCGAAACTATCAAAATTACACCAAAAATCATTTATAAAAATAATGGTTGATCCTTCTGTAATTTAATCACATGAAAAATACGAATGGTGGTATTTAAGTTTTTTACATAATTTAAAAAATGGTTGCATTAAATTCATCAGAATTCAGAAAAAATAAGCGTGTTTTAAATTTTTCAAAAATTCCCTAGCATACAATAATGCTTGAGCTAGTACTTTCCAATTCCAATAGTCAGATACTTTTTGAAAGAAATCTTGAATAATTTACATTGATGTATCAGCCTTTGTGTCAAAAAAAAAGACATTAATAAGTAGCATTTCAAACAATTCTAAAACAACTTAACAGCAAACGAGATATCTAGAGAGAAGCTCCAGGAGTGTGTAAAGCACTGCTACGCGCTCTCATTAAACAGAATGCATTGGCACTTTTCAATCTCTTAGTATGCAAGAAGAAAGTAATAAGACCGAATACAAAATCACTGATCTTAAAAATTGTGTGCACGTAAGCATATTACTTACGTATGTACTTCCAATCCAAACATTTCTTTTTTTAAAATTATGTATTCAAATTTTCCAGTTACATAAAAATAAAGCGATGCTGCAACAAAACATAAAAAAATTGTGAACGCAAAGTACCCCTCCCCCCTCCGATAAAAAAGAATGACCAAATAGCATTTAAAAAAAATAAACATGTTTTCATTAGAGTATTTAAAAGAGGGAAAAAAAATTAAGTAATAAATTTAGAGGTCAAAACAAAAATCGCAAAAGAATAAAGCACTGAAAACACTACGATACGGAAAAATTATACCGCAATGAATATTTTAAGATAGTCAATTCTAAAACATTTATTAAATAATTAAAACACAATAAACGAGATTGAAAATTTTTAGTTTATTAGTGTCTATTTTTAGACTTAAGTATTTCATAAAATATTTCTAATTATTCTTCAAAAAGATAAATCCTATCTTATTTTAGATTGCAAAAATTTACTGCCAGATGGAACTGTCTCATACGGAGCATCAAGAAATAAATATAAATACTACAAGAAAAAAAAATCCATTTTAACAAATATTAAATTATAGCAAAACCCCTGGCCTAGGCGGAACTTGACGAGAGTCTTTAAGTCGGCTTGAATGTCATCACATAACTGGAGAAATGTACGATACCTATTAAATTTTAAGGAAGAAAAAGGGAGGATCCATGATCCTCGCTACTCTCAACCAATTAATAACGTGAATGACATGTGATGTGCTTTCACACATCACGCAACATACCATACAATACACACGTGAAACAATATAATTATTTCACATGAAAACCTGATGTAAAAGTTAAAATCCATTATCAGGCGATTCAGTTAACAAAGCCATTTTGAATTAAGTATTTTGCGTAAATGAGCACAACTATATTGTACAATGTTTGATTAAAAGAGCAAACAATACTAAAAGTTCCATATGTATTTTCTTTTAGAATGAAACCTAAAACTTAGATACTCAAAAGAATCTTTTTTTTTAATGTTCCAATCAGTATATTAATTGATTATTGATGAATTTTTTGAAACTACATGGTTACCACATTGAGGTTTACACCACCACATTACAAGATGGTGCGTCTAAAAAGTTCGGCGAATGGACGGATATCTCAAAAGCAACACGAGGTAAAAAAGTGGCCGTGCGCATATTCTGAGAGAAGGTCTGGCAGGTGACAACACGAAATGCAAATAACAAATGACGTCATGTATAGGAATCGTTTAAAAGGGAATGTATTTGTCATTATTTTGAAGTGTGAAATGTTAGCAGGTATATATAGCAAGATGCTATATTTTAAATAAAGATTTTTTTTTTATTTATTTACTGCAAGCTGTAATTAATTGTTGGTTGAATCACATTCGATGTCTACAAATGTTTACATCAATGGAGCGACACGCAAGAAATCTATGCAATGAAGTCCGCTACGTGCAGAGTAGAACGGCCTGTACGTGAAAGTTCGCATCCAGTTTGGAAAAAAAACGGATATACATGAAGTTCATTTAAAAATTAGGAAAAACGGCCAAGAAATACATGAGATGTTGGTGGTCCAGGTATGTGGAGCAATGAGTTTGATGCGTTTACGACTGGTTCAAACGTTTTCAGCAGGGAAAGAAAACCGTGGATGACAAGACATCTTTAACTAGTATGACGACCGACAACATCGGGAAGGTGCAACAGATGCTATTGCAAAATCGCAGACTGTCGGTTAAACTGAGAATTAACAAGAATATGTTAGCACTACCATTCACCAAGATTTGGATAAGCACAAGACCTATTTTCATTCTGTACTTCATTCATTGACCAACGAGCAGAAGGAAACACGCATGCACATAGATAGACGACTTCATTCACACCTATGACTGGAGTACCAAGCTTTTTGCAAACCATCATCACAAGGAATAACAGCTAGTGCTAATAGTACGAACCGGAATTAGAAGCGACAAACAATGGAATAGTGCTCATCAGTTCCCCGAGCCCCAAAAGTCCAGAATCAATACACTCTTGAAAACGTTTTTTGAAAGCAACGGCATGATCCACCACGAATTTGTCCCCGAAGGGCAAATCGTCTATGAGCAGCAAGCAATAATGCTATTACGGAGCGCTTACTGCTGCAAACCCAACGTGTTTACCAATAGATGTACAAGAGTGAAAAGTGGAATCAATTGCACGATAACGCACATCCATGAACTGCTATCCTTGCCAAGTGCTACGTAACTATTATCACACATCCACCGTACTCGCCTGATTATTGGCGCCTATAGACTTTATGTTTCCCTGCCTCAAGAAGGGTCCTAAAAAGCACAGGTTTTGCAGACTGCCGATGACTGATATCTGTCTTCGATCGATCCCAAAACAGCCTTCGCATTTCAGCAACTTTGCCAATTTAGTCAAAAGTGCATTGTGGTGATACTTTGCGGGGGAATAAAGGTATTTTGTTCCCGTGTTTTATTTCATTTGTAATTTCAATTATAATCATTAATGTCAGAGACAAAATTATAGATAATATCAAAAGTTAATAATTTATGGCATTAAACAAAAGTTAACAAATTTCAAAATTTTGCTTACAACAATAAACGATCCATAAAATCGGCTTTATATGCTTAAGTTCTTATTGCTTTTTCGTTCCATATTTAATTTATTAATTAAATTAGCAGGGGTAATTACATTCCTCCAATAAGAAATAAAACTCACATGTCTCTTTTAAAATCTTTTTTTTTTGTACGTAAAGCCACTGCTCAAAGCAACTGATAATTTTAAGATAACTGGAATAATTTTAATAGTCAAATGTGTTATTCCCAGTCATATTCCTCCAAAAACTGAGAAATCGTACGATTCAATCAAGTCTGAATAATTTAAGTTAGATAAGTATTAAAAATGAAATATTATTAGCAGTTCGTTTTGAAGACATAATTAATGATACTGCGAATTTAAACTGTAGAAAATAAATTTTCAAATCAAATTTCACACATGTTATAAAAGTTTTCTTTTGCTGAACTTTCTATACAGCAAATTCGATAAAAGGTTCACACGTGGGTAATTCTTCTGCATACAGGGTCTCAAGAAGTCTTAAAACGTCGTTGTACACAGTGCCGGCTTAAGCTCATTTTAGATCACACACAAGATCTACATGCCCCTTGGTGCCTCCATCCCCCTTTATAACCATAAAATCTGGTTAAGTCCAGCTTATCCGGACTCCTGGACCCTCTCCAAGTGCCCAATGGATAAATCTGCACTGGTTGTACATCAATAATTAATACAATCGTTATTCCTGTTTGATGCTGAACTTTTCCGAATGTTACAACCACTAACTCTCTCTATAATTAGCTTTGATAAGTGTAACCAAATTTTGGTCAAGTAATGACTCATCATTTTGTAATTAAAACTAATCTTTTTTCTTCCTCTTATTTTTAGAAGAATTCAAATTGTTGCTACACATTTTAAGAAATGTAGGAGGAGGGAACCCCAAACAGTGCAATCTTTTAAACAGAAATGTCGTATCAGTGGTTGATTCGACCTTCGACGAAAAAAGTGATGAGAAACCGCACGTTCGTCATTACAAAAGCATCGGATTCGAGAAATGATGATCACACACAAATAAACCATAACAGCGACTCATCATTTTTGGTCGGACCCGGCCAAACGAATTTGTCATCTTTTCACAATATTGCACTTAAAGTAGATTCTGTGGCTTGTGCTTTGGTGACAAAACTAGTGCCTCGTTTGCTTTTTCTAATTAGTTGGTTAATGATTTAATGCAGGATTGTGTAAATTGGCGTTTCAGTCACCTCATTAAAACACGAAGACTCATTATATTACAGATAGAGGAAAAACTAAAGTAAAACTATTTTGTGCGTTTGGCAAACAGAAATAGTTTCTAAGTGAAAAATAACAATAAGTATATAAATAAAAGTCCTTTTAAGGTATCCGACTACTTTCGGAACCGTGATTTTAAAAAACCTCATAAATGGATAATTTTCATGATATTTAGTGTCACTTAGATTAGAATGCATGTATAAAATTGTTTTAAGGACATTTTGACAAAAAAAATTATTTAAATACTATATTTCGGCAAAAAATTAACTTAGAATAATCTTTTTTCAAAATATTCTCCTTTAGTGAAAAATGATTCTATTATAATAATATTTTGCCTGTATATAGCTCAGACCTCTCTACAAAGGCTCAACCAGAATTTTTGAAATATATAGCTTAGAAGTGGGTTTTATCCATATTTTGATACAGCAAAGGGGAGCAATTTTAAGAAAAAAACGCCGATAATTATTTCAATTGGCTGTAACTCGGACAATATTGTGAATTTTTCAAAAATCATAGTTGAGCCTCTGTACAGAGGTCTGAGCTATATACAGGCAAAATATGATTATAATAGAAGCATTTTTAACAAAAGGAGAACATTTTGAAAAAAGATTATTCTAAGTTCATTTTTTGCCGAAGTATTGTATTTAAATAATATTTTTCGTCATAATGTCCTTAAAACTATTTTATACATGCGTTCTAATCTAAGTGACATTAAATATCATGAAAATTATCCATTTATGCGCTTTTTTAAAATCACGGTTCCGAACGTAGTCGGATACCTTAAGGTATCCGAACACGTTAAAATGATCAAATTCGGACAAAACAATTTTTTTTTGTTTGCCTTTTTTATTTTATTGAATAGAGCTATCTTTTAGTTTTACAAAACATACTTTGTTCTGTTTCTACGTTACCTAGAGGCCAAGTTAAAATCAATTTTATAAAATTAGAAAGCCCCGAAGAGGGTCTCTAATCTGCCAGAAGAGTGGGCCTTTTAATTAAATTCTATCATGGAGAGTCTGATAATTCAAATTATAAATTTATTTCCAAGAAACTTTTTAAACTTGATTTTTATATTTTCTAGAGAATGTACTAAAATAATTTCTATTATATGAATATTTTTTTTGTTATGGTATGTTATTTTAAATAATGGTCTCATATAAGGGGAATGACATTTTTATAATATTTAATGGATCAGCTCTAAAATTTTTCAATTTAAATAAAACATTAAATTTTTAGAACATTATCTAGATAAATGCATCTTTTTTTGTTTTAGTAATATTTTTGTCTGATTGCTTTGAAGTTTTTCAAAAACATTGCTAAAATTTCACTTATAATTGTCTCATTTTTGTAAAATTTAGATAATTTTTTTAAAAACATTGTTAGTTAAATATTAGTATTCATAGATATTGATCCCTAAAATTTATAATGTTCTAGTATGTATAATTTTTAAAGTATTCGAATTTTGTATGTAATTTAAAAAAGCATTTTCGATACTTTCTCTTTCTTTTAATAAAAAAATTTTTAGATTAAAAAAAAAAAGGGAGTTATAGAGATTGCCAATAGAAGTGAAAGCTTAGAACTTTTAGTATTAAAATTTAAAATTTCATAATGTTAGAATTAAAATTATCAACATCAATCTGGTTTTCAAGTCGGAGCCGTTTTCATTATTTTAAACTAAAGATTTTAATGAGATAAAAGGTAATAAACTATAATTTTGAATTAATAACCATATTTTAAACTTCAACAAGTTAATCTTGAATTATTATTAGATTTTATAAAATTTTTAATTTCAAAATCCACAATAAAAATATGATTGAACAAAACTAGAAGTCTGTTTTACCACGGTAGTAAGAAAACGTCTAAGCCACTGTGAAATACTAATCCGGATTGCGTGATGCATTGCAAGGTTAAATATTAGAAAATAAATAATACAAAATTTTCAAATGCCAGAATAAATACGAGCATTTAAATAATTTTCTGTTATTTATTTTTTCTATCTAAAAAATATTAGTATATTTATTTAGTACTCACTATTGTACTTCATTTAAACGAGTCAAATAATAATCAAACAAAAACACTATTTCGACAATGCACAGTATATACACATTGAACTTTTCACTAAATCCATTCAATTTCACTTATAAGATAAACACAGCACTATACGTCAGCTGTATAGCTACAGATATACTGCTATAAGCATGTCGGTGACGCGAACGCATGAGATTTCACCCATCCAAAAGTGTCTAAGGCGCACAGCGCACTGCGCCAGTCATGAGCATGTCGGTGACGCGAACCCATAAGATTTTCCCCTACCAAAAAGTGCCTAACGCGGCTAAAAAGTTTTCAAAAACAAAAAAAAAAAAAATTAAAAAACAAACAAACTTGTAGATGGTATGTATGGTGTGATGAAAGTTTCAGAGCACAATTTTTTTGGTTAGGTGCAGTAATATTCGTGTAGCCATTGATTTCTGCTTCAGTACCTTTAAATACCATAAATGGAACAGAAATCTTAAAAAAACTAACAAACATGTATTTTAATATGAAAAGGTTATTTTAGAAATGAGTCATACAAAATGTTATAAATTAATTAGTAATCAGCAAATTCTTATAACTCTAAAGTTTTCAAATCTACCGAAATAACTTTGAAATGATACGATATATGTATAGAACAGAGCTAAAAAAGTTTGAACAATATATATAGATTTTAATACACTTTCTCATTCTAGAATAATATATGATGAACCATAACAAGCGACCAGACACATAATGAATAAGTATAAAGAAGTGAAGCACATAAAAACTCAAAAATGCCTTTGAAAATTATTTGGATGTTAATTCGAAATTACATTTCTCTGCGTTTACACTGTCAAGAGAGAACGCGCATACACTACTGCAAATATAAAAATCAGATAAGCTTAGACATAACGAGACGAATCACAAAAGTTAAATATTTTTTTGAATTGTTAATTAAACACATACCTGAAAGTTAATTTTCAGAAATTTCCCCAAATTCGTATAAAACAAGATCATTTGTTCTTATGTGTATATACTACGAATTCTGCTGACATTACAGGGCTTTAAAAAATTAAATATCCAGCACGCAAACTTTTTCTTTAAAATATACTTTATTAATTTAAGGAGATGATTATATTTTTTGAATGACCAGAACCTACGCACCTTATTCTTAGGTAACGGAACAATACCTGTTTTTAAGTGCAAGGAACAAATCTTCCGAGCATAAACAATAAATAAAGTACAAAAAAAATTCTTAATTCGAAAAATATTATTTATTTATTTATTTTTTTATTCTGAAGAGAAAAATAACAAAATGGCAAGAAAGGAAGCAGTCAACAGTGAGGAGTAACCCAAACGCAAGGATCTTGAAATCGACGTTTCTACAAAATTGGAGTCATAAATAACGTATAAGAACAAAAGAATAAATAAGCATCATTTTTTCAAGGTTACGAGGCTAACCTTCGTCGTAATTTTGACATCATGGGTCATGAAAACTCATGCAACAAAAGCGTCTCTAAATGATGTAGATACGCAATACCTGTATCCTCAAAATCAGGAACACTATTGTAATTAATACGCACATAACTATGACAATGACTACAAGTATGATGCTTCTTTTGATTACTTCTGGTTATATTACGAAAATAGTGATTAAACACCACAAGTCTGGTTTAGAAGAATTCGAAAATATGTAATGGAGCTTTTCAAAGAATAATTTAAAGTGCGCGAAGATGTCACTCAGATGTCTTGACAATAAAAATTACATTTTAATTATTTTTAATATCAAGAAATTTAGTTATTTCTGAAGTTCAGGAATTTTATACATTCCGTAAAATCCGGCGTATAATGCGTACCTATACTTTCAAGCTGCAATTTTATATAATTTGTTTGGTATATTCGCCGTATAACGCGCACTCCCTTTTTTAAGAAGTAACTTGAAATCTCTTATCATTTGAAGTCATTTATACGAAGTATTACTCCAAGCTTTAGAAAAAAAATCGTATACTTTTAGAGAACTACACCGTTTAAGTTCACAAGGAAAGTCACATATTTTATATAAACAATATTTCGATATATATAGAAGTCTAATTTTTTTAGATGCTCATTTTTTTATTATTAAAGTTCTCATTTTTATACACGGCATATAACGAGCACCCGTAAATTCCGAACCTATTTTTTGTGTTAAAAGTGCGAGTCATACGCCGGATTTTACGGTACATTTTTTCTTTTATGTATATTTTTCAGTAAATGAATAAAACGTCAACGAAACAAGCATTTATTCACTATCTAATATACATTTCGATTTGATTCAATAATAAAAAAGAAAATATTTGCAAGGACACGTGACACAATCACGTAAGTTTTTAGTGGCCTTTTAAAAGTTACCACGAGCTTAAAAAAAAAAATTCCTTTACTTCATATTTAATTTATATAAAACTTAAAACATAATGCTATCAAATTAGTATTTTTCATAAAATGTAACTTTGTGCGAAACTGAAGACTTAAAAAAGGATTTTTAATAATGAATTTGAAACACAAATGTCCCAATACTTTGAAAAGGGTTAATTTATCCCCATAAGTTCATTAGAAGAGCACAGTATTTCCCAGCGCATTGACAATTTAAAATGTGTAGTTACTCTTCGAGATTTTTGTGTTTATTAATTCCAAGTATATAATTCCATATACAGAAGAGAATTTTGGTTATTGGAGATGAACGGAACCAAGCTTACTTGAAACTATCAAATTTCAAAGATAAATTTAACCAGTTAACTATGTATGTCACGGAAATCGAGTGATGACGAGTATACTCGATAATCAAGAGTAAAAAATGTAGCTGTTAAAATATTGAATCAAGAACACGGGTTTAATTTATAAAATTGCCAATTTTATTACTAATACTTATTGTAAGGGGCTATAAAGTAACTTATCTTGGTCGCGGGTTCATGATACCAACGGTCCCTTCCGACCATAAGTTTTTATGGATATCTAAGAATTTTAGGGAACGTCGAAATTCCCGGACAGACACACACAGCCTAAAAATATATACAAAAACCTTCTTTACTGATAAAGTATTTCCAACTTGTCTTGACACTAAGTGAGTTCTGGAGTAGGTGCTGTAGGGTTGATTCCAGTCCTCTCACCATAAAGCATCCTTGCCTTTTCCACTCGTAACAAAATAATTATTCTTTAGGCAGCACGGTATTGGACCATTAATCTAATGTCAACACATGGTTGTAAGTTAAAAAATTTGGGCATTTACCCCCACCCATAGAAAAACCGGGGCCAAAAATTTAAAGGGGTTTTTAGCCCCAGTCGGGTCATGCATTTGCCCCCTTGGCTGACCAACCTGAAGGAACCTTTTTAAAACCAACTTTTCCGATTTTCCTTACCCTTTCAGGAAAAATAAAAAAAACTTTATCATGCCCCAAAAAAAAAATTGTTATCAAACTTAAAAAAAGTTTTTAACTTAAAATTTTTCTTTTTATATTTTTTTTTTTTTTTTTTTAATTTTCCTGGCCCCCAAAAATATTCAAAGCATTTAAAATTTTGTAGTTTGTTTTTTTTTTTCCCCAAAAATTACAATTTAAATAGCCAATGGTCACTACTTTTTACGCATTAAGAGTATATTTGTCACGACACAAAAATCCTGCAACTTCTCCATGACGAATATAATAGTCAACCCTTAATTTGGTCACATTAAAAAAAATAATGACTGTAAGGGAAATAAAACTAAAAAACTTTCTAAAAGCGAGAAATTAGTTATATAAAAAAAAATTAGTTGTCCCACAGCATTTTAAATTTTGAAAAACTTTCGAGGGGAGCGTTTCCTCAGAAAAAATCTCCCAAAAGGGGTTTCTTTTAAATAAGTTTACAATTGATAAGAAGCTAATTAACGTGACTCTACTGCAACAGAAGCAGGTATAAACTGCGAGATTGAATTACGATATCCTGCGCTGGATATCATATTCAGACACAACAAAAGGGATCCCAACGGGAGATTTTTTTTTGGGCTGGGGTTCACTTTTTATTTAAGGGAAAACACAACCCTCGACAAAAATTTTCAGATAAAAAAGCGAACTTTCTGACATCAAAACAACTTCGCGCAGTTTTAACACATACATTCATTTATCAAGCTCCTTTCAAAAAATTTTTGATAATACTTTAGAAAAAGGTAATTTTCGATTTTTACGAATGAAGTTAAAAATCTATTTAATATTGTAGTACAAAAAGAAAATATTGTATGCAGAAAAAAAATGAGCTGAATCAAATAAAAATTTAAAAAACATAATAAAAATATACAGCTCCCCGGGGATACTGAACAGTGGGAAAAAGAAAATTTCCCCCCGTATGGGGATTCTAGGAGGCCCAAAGCCTGATGTTATGGTTTTGCAATTGTAAGATCCGGTTTGGGGCCCAATGTCTGACTTTGGGGGGGGGTTTATTTTTCCCCGTTAGCCACTGATACTGAAGTTAAACTTTTAAACTTTTGGGAGTTTTTTTGATAACACTTTAAAATGAAAAAATTAATATTATTTTTAAGGTTTTTTTCGGCTAATGTTAAAAATAACCGTTTTTGGAATTTTTTTTTCAGATAAAAAAAGTACTCAAACATTAAAATATTCCCGGCTTCACTATCCTTTTAGAGAATCACTTATTTTTTATACTACCTTATTTTTATCCGAGTTGATACATTTTTTCCCTTTTTTTTAAAATGTGTTTTCCTTTTTTTTCCCTTATACCGTAATGCTAAATAAAATAAATTTTTCACATGTTAAAAGGAAAAAAAATTTTTTATAAAAAATTTTTAAATTTTAAAAACACTATATTATAAACAAATGCATGAGTTACAATGTCACAAATTTTTATAAAAATTGAAGTATTTTTTCTGTCCGAAAATGTGCTCCGCGTTAAGTTCATGCTCTTGTTTATACAGCGAAAACAGCCTTAACTAACGAAAGATATTTTACAAATCAAGAAACTAATGGCATCTGAAAGATCATAATAATCAATAATAATGACCCACGTGTATGTTGCACCCAAAAAAATTTCACAATGAATTAAAGGAACGAGTTTAATTTTCCCCGAATGAAAATTCCCCCGGGCGTCCTGACCAAAAAAATTTTCTTTTTTAAAATTTTAAAAAAATTCAATTTTAAAAAAAAATAAAACGAAAAAAATGTCCTTGGGAATTTTTTTCCCAAATTTCCCGAATTTCCCCAAAAATTCAAATGAATTATAGTAATGCAGAATCATTGTGTCTCATAAAAACGTAAAATAATTTTAAAAAACCTAAATTCATATAGCACACAAATTTATTAATTCAAAAATTTGGACCCCAAAGATTGTTGAAAAATCAGCAAGTTAAAGCCCGTTTAATTAAAAACAATCAATCAATACTCAAGATGTAGTAATAAACCTCCCTACTCTGAAAAAAACCATACAATTTCAACGTTATTTTTTCTGCGTCATACCTTAATGCATTAATTCTCAACCACTGTGCCCCCCAAATTCTTGAAATGTGCCGCCAAAGTTTTTTTAAATTATTAATTATGATTTAATTTCATAACAATCGGAAGAATCAATTCATTTAGGAATTAAATTAGAGGCAATTATCTCATAAAAACCCGTTAAAAATATTGTTACAACTTTCAAATCTTATTTGCGTGAATTCGTATTTTCAGCACACTAACAAATATAAAAAAGTAAAAAAGATCGAGACTTAAATGTAGATGACGAAATGAGAGTAAAGTTATCATTTTTATGACCGCATATAAACGAAATTATCAAAACCGTTATCTCCGATTTCGTATTATACGAGTATTCTTATAATTAATTTGTAACTCTAATTACTCGATAAACATTTTATTGCCTTTTACATACATATTATTTTATTTAGTATTGAAAATTACTATCATAAACTCTATTTTACATAGTGAATTACAAATAAGTAAAGTTCTGTTAAACTTATTTCATTGTTAGTGGACCGCCAAATTTTGAAATTGTTAAAAGTATACCACATCAAAAAAGGTTGAGAATCCTGCTTAATATGAACTTCATACGTTTATAAACAATGTATAACTATATTACGATTAGCAACAATTGAAATCCTGCAGTCCCTAGTTGCAAATCGAAAAATGTAATATGAAAAAAATTATTGCATCAAAAATTTAAAACGCAAGTAACCATGAAAAAGTGAGAATAATAATAATTTCACAACCAGGGCGACACGAGCCTTATTTCCACACACACACACAAAAAAGTCTCAGACAAACGATCCTAAAAGATTTGGAGTTTCCCCTCGAGTAACATTCCACGACGAGCTGTAATGCGTCGCCACCTATCGGTGGATGGAAGAAGACACAAATAGCGATTCTCAATCGATTTTCATGCTCGTGGGGAAAACTTTAATGGGCACTTGCCTGCGATTCAGAAGCTGAGAATGGAATGTAAACAAGGGGAACATGGCGGGATGGCACTTCAGTTAAGGTGTATTTGATGTTTTGATTACTAGCGCGGAAAACAATTGACTAGAGAAATTAGACAAATAAAAAAAATATTATCGGGCATTTTAAAGCACTTAGGAAGTGATAAGGAAATTTAAAATATTGAAAAAGAGCCACCATTAAAGTTATTTATATTACGTTTGATTTAATAAAACGGATTAAAAATTTTATACATAAGCTTGCAAGGGGAAAAAATAAAACGTGTAAGTAGAATCATTGGAATAGCTTCTCACTATCATAAAATTAAAAAATTTCGGATGTATATTTAATTGGTGGGGTTAATAGGCTAAGGCTTTTTATGAACTCAAGAGGTTTTTAAAATCTTACATTTCTTTCAATAAACACAAAATTTTTAATTTATAAAACTCGTATTAGACCAGTTCTGATATATCTCGTCGGTCTAATTATCAGACTGCGTAACTCCATCTGGGAAGCTAATTTGATACAGTAGGGCTAGGCGTCAAGTTGTTGTTTATGTTCGCTAAGGTAGCGATAATATTACAATATAGTTTACTTTGATATTTTTATCGTGCGATATTGTTACAAATTTTGTGTAATGAACGCTTAAAATAGTATAAATAATTTATATCTGGAAGTGTAATACATTAATATTACTTTCTGTTGTATTTATATTTTATGTTAAAATCTCACCACCACCTCTCCCTTCAAAATCTAGTTTTATTATGAAATTAAAAAAAAATAGTGATTACACTGAGGCATGGCGTAGAAAAAACAAAGGGGAAACGGTAGGACCGTCTTATTGGATTTCATGTAACCCGACAGCAACCGCTGCTTGGCGCGATTAAGGAATCGCGCCAAAAAGCGCTTGGCGCGTTGCACTCCTATATCAAATCAGTTATACCAGTGGAGTTACGCAGTCTGATAATTAGGCCCACGATATGCATCTGAGACTCGGACAATATCAAAACTGGAAGAAAATCGAATGGAATCCTTTGAGAGAAAAATACTTCGAAGCATACTTAGAGGTGTAAACGAAAACAATAGTTGGAATAGATACCATTTTGAATTACATAGAATTTATAAGCAACCTAACATCACTAAATACATAGTAAAAATAAATAAAACGAATTGGATAGCCATATAATTCGAATGCCAAATGATAATGTTTTCAAAAAGGTACTGCAGTTTAAAGTCACTGGAATTTAGAAGCATGGAAGATCCAAGGATGAGATAAGCAGACTCAGTGGAATCGGATTTGGGGTTATAATCGGGAAAATTTGGAGGACAAAAGTAAACAAGAGGTCGGTATGGAGGAATCTTCAAAGGAAGGCACTGATCCACGAAGGGCTGTCTTGCCACATATCGTCGGTCTAATTATGAGACTGCGTAATTCCATCTGGGAAGCTAATTTGGTACAGTAGGGCTAGGCGTCAAGTTGTTGTTTATGTTCGACAAGATAGGCGATAATATTACAATATGGTTTTACTTTGATATTTTATGGATATTGTAAAAAATTTGGAAGAACGCTTAAATAGTAAAAAATTTATATCTGGAAGTGTAATACATAATATTACTTTCTGTTGTATTTATTTATGTTTAAATTTTCACCACCCCTTCGAAATCTAGTTTTATTATGAAATAAAAAAGTATAACACTGATCGAAGGAATAAATTATAAGCGTGGGGCACTGCGGCATGCGTAACAAAACAAAGGGGAACGTAGGATGTCATCTTGATTTCATGTAACCCGACAACAACCGATGTTAGCGCGATTAAGGAATTGCGCCAAAAAACCCTTGGGGCGTTGCCTCATATATCAAATCAGGTACACCGGTGGAGGTTAGCAGTCGATATTAGGCCGACGATATGATGGTGAAACCAAACATCAAAAATACGAAACTTTCTAAAAATGTTTTAGAACAAGTGTATATACTATAATGATAAAAAAAATCAATCCATGTATTTCCACACAAAGTAATTGTTTTTTTAAAAATGAATATTCATAATTTTTCCCCACCAAATTTTAAAATATATGCAAGACTCGTACGAAGCCTTATTGAAAGGGTATCAAGGTGAGATAGTAAATTATCTATTTAATCTATTGTAAATTTTGTACAACATTTTCTTTTCTGAAATTGTCATCTCTCATTCTAATTTCTATCTTTAAATATATCTTAAGCTTAAGTGTTTTTCAAATACTTTTAAGCAATCATGAGTTCTGTCATTGTATTTGATTGGCAAAAAGTAGTTAATGCTCATTATGTTCAGTTTTGGTGTCTTGTTTATACAAGGGTAGCCCGAATGAAAAGTGGACATTATGTTATTGCGTCAAACTGAGTGCAGTTATGGAAGAGCTCAGAAACATGGACACGAAGGACGCGGTAAGAAGGGGTAGAGAAAATTAATCGAAAGTAAAATAGTGCCATATAGGGATGCCTCCAGATCGAAATAACGTGTGGTAGTATGGTTTCACATTGCGGGAGGTGAGTTTAATGCGTACATTTTCCGACGAATACTGGCAGTCCATGGCGAACACTGTTTTGGTCGAAAGTCTGGGAACAGTAGTTTACTACCTCCTTTACAGCGTGATGATTTTGCCGATGATTTCTGAGAATGAGGTACCTAGGCTGCCTTCAACCCTCTGTCTGGTTCTGCGATGTTCATGGTGTTGCATCTTTGGTTGGGGAAAGAGGGCGTGACTTCTGAAGTGGAGATCCAATGGAAGTGAAGGAGACATTTGCTATGGAAGCGAGCATTCTGATTGGAGGTTGGAAGTGAGCTTTTGGGATTGATTGCATGAAGTTTGAGTTGGAAAAATTTTTTTGACTTAGAATCAATCCCCTTGGCACAGTGAGTGAGTGAATATTAACGTCGCACTGTTCAGCAACTCGAGGGCATTTGGCGACGAACCTTATAATTTTGAACCATGGTCAAGTGACAAGGACGACATTTGAGCTGGCACCCCCTCTCTTAACTGCCACACAACACCAACGGGAGAACGTTTGAGCTCTCGACAGATTTAACGTGCATTGCTCCCCTACACGGCGGGTCTTCAGCGGTATTAGACTCGCATTCATGACACACCGGCCACGAGTCCGTTATCTTGACCACTAGGCTACCGCGGCCACAGTGTGATGTAGCAGAACTGCATGGAAGGTTAACACACAGTAGTGTAAAAATAACTGAAATTTTGCTAATTTTTACAGGTGTGACGGGGCTTTACGCGACTTTCAATTACTAATCCTCTTGGGGAATCTTTGGGCTTAGCATTCGCGTTTATTTCACAGTCATCCCTCTCAAGAAGAAACTATGAGATGCAAATTAGTTAGTGTATATAAAGTTTAATAATCGTAGAGGAGTAGGAGTGGAGCAGCTGAACACCGTGTTACTATGGTAAGAATTAGAATTACGCCTCATGACTAAAGGACGGATTTTAGCTACTAAATTAGTGAATCTAGAATTAACAAGATAGGATTGATTAAAGTTAATCTATTCGGATTTCGGGCAGTTATTCACGTATAGTCGTAGCTCTCTTTATATCACTCCAAGGGTTCCCTTTATAGTTTACTTGTTCTGGAATATTATCTTTAATAATAATAAATTAGATTTATCATGGATAGTCTTGGTCATTCATCGTTACCTCCAACAGCTTTAGGTAGACAAGATGAGGAGGAAGCGACCCCTGGGGAAAATCATTACACTGCAAGTAATAAAGAATAAAGTTAAAATTTTAGTTGTATTTGTCCTTGAAATATTAGCATTGTATGATATTTAAATCGCATTGAATTTTAGCACACCAATGAATAAGAATGTAATAATTTAGAAACTAATAAATAGTCCTGTCGTTGAATAAAAGAATGAAAATAGTATCATCAGTAAGATTCCCGTACGCTGAAGAAAATCAAAGAGTAGAAAAGCAATATTAGAAATATATCATTCTAAAAAATCAAGGAAATTTATTTGTGGTCAACCCAACGACAACGAAGCAATGGAACAGATATGCCTATTATTTTAAACAGAACTAACGGAGAACGATAAGATAAGCAACGTTTTTTGTTTTGTTTTTTCCCCAGCTTTCGTCTTTAAAACAAGATAAGGCTTTAATCGATGGTTTAACTCGCTTGGTCCTGTTTAAGCACGACTGGCATATTAAAAAACGAAAGAAAGAAAATGAATTATCAAAGAATGTCAAACAATATTGCCGAGAACTGTTGAAATCACAAATCGTTGACATGTTGAGACAAAGCAACACAAATGTGTGAAGATCATAGACCCGGACACGTGGCATTGTGAAACAACGATAAGAATGTTTTCCAATTCAAACAACAAAACGTCTAGTAGGATCCTATCGGAAAAAGGAACTGTTAGCTATTTATCTGGGCAGAAATGCTGAGAAATCATTGTTATCGGCAACTCTATACAAACATTAGACGTCTCATAAAACGTTAAGAGATCAAAAGATCCTTTACCTCTACAGAGTTATCCATAATACCCCCCTTCCCCATAGTTTAGGAAGGTTGTAGTGAAATAACTAGAACGAGAGAGAAAATACAGCAAAAAAACAGTAAGACCCCGCTTAACGCTGTTTCGGTTTAGCGCTCTTTTATTTCAACCCGGGGATTCCCCGAAATTGTAGGTTTCAAAATATGTACATAACGTATCCGAAACACAGTGTAGTTGTGTTTCATGTTCGGTGCGGTGCTGTACGGACGCATTTTTATCATTTGAAACATTTGTTGACATTATTGTAAGTATAAATTTATATAATACTATAACGATTAATACAGTGACAAATATTATGATCTTTAGTTTTTATCGATGAGGTGATAATGAAAAACAAGAAAAGAAAGCAACCAGAAAAAGCATTTCACAGGAAACTAAAATGCAAGTGATTAGAAGATTAGATTCTGGTGAACGTCCATTTCAAATTAGTGCTGCATTGAATTTGGCAACTTCAACAAGGTGCCTTCTTGACAAAAAGGCAGAAAATTGAAAACACAGAATAGATTGAATGATCTGACTGACTTCGAATTTTATTTGTTTTTATATGTATATATTCGTTTATATTGTTTTTATTTATGTAAAAAATAAATGTTTGGTCTTATTTTTATTTAAAAAAACATAATTATTAAATTTAATACCTAACCAATTTTCTATCCATCTTCCCCTAACCCCATTACCTCGTTTAGCGCTGTTTCATATTACGCTCTACTTTGATGGAACGTATCCCCCGCGTTAAGCGGGGTCTTACTGTATTTGAAAGAATACGGAAAAATTCTAGTTTTATTTACATATTTTCCAGATGTTCTATATAGGGTGACCCGAAACTTAACGATAAGTGGACAAGAAGTGAAAGGTGGGGTCATATCTGTTCTGGGAAAAATAAAAATTCCTATCACTTACTTGGTTGAGTGACGAGGAGCATATTTTCGAAAACATGGAAAATTGACACCCTCCATCACATCATTAGCTACCGTGACAACCATTTCAAAATTTTACAATTATCTTTTTACTAACGTGATCTTTCATAGCCGTGCTATCAATTCCAGCCAGAAATTGAGCAATGAACTTTGCTGGTTTAGTCAAAATTAACCCTCCAAGCAGTCTGCACGTAAAATTCCGCCATTCCAGAGATGCTTTTTCTGCCTTCAAGCAAGATTCCCAAAAGCGGCCGGGCCGCATTCTTAAAAATACGGTTTAACCACTTTTGAGAACCCCACCTGAAAGCAAAAAAATATGTGCGGTGCATTTTTGAAGCATCTCCAGAATGGCAAGACTTTAAGTGCAGACCGCTTAGAGGGCTCAGGTTGTTGGAGTTCGGTGATGTCACCTAACTTTGATTTTCCTTAAAAAGAAAAATATTACATAATACCCAAGACAAATTATTTCAAAATTAACAAACCTCATGTCCGCTCATTGTGATGTTTCCGGACACCCTGTATGTCAGCCCTTGGTCACACGGCATAGTCGAGTTCCTACTACACTCTACTTAACATGGTACTATTGACGTTATTGACAGCACGTGTGTTATTCTTTCCTTCTTATTCGTGCTATCCGAAAACATGGGTCTTTTACATAAGACTCAAATTTTAATCCCCTTTGCCTGGTGATGTAGCAGATTTGCATGACTGAATAACAAGTGTTGTCAATAATGTTGATTGCACCACGATGATTAGAGTGAGGCAGGAACTGGATTATCACATGGATGTATGTCGTGTTCCTAAGTGTTCACACGAAGAACAACTGCAAAGTATGTAAATAAAACTTGGATTTTTTCTGTATTGGTCTTAAGTTTTTTTTTTTTTTTTTACTAAAGCGCTTCGAACCCTTAAGGCCGTACCTCGTTTCAAGCAATTTTTCGTCCAATTCGTGCAATTTTTACTCAGTTACCATAGCAACGGCTTTAGGACAATTTTTTGCTAGCGAGCTCAAAAAGTTGTTCCAAACAAAAATTGCTTGAAATTCCAGCCAATGGGGTTCTTCGGCGGCTTACGTTATAAACAAGATGGCGGCTTCGGTTTCGTCTAACACTTCAGATATGCCATATAATATTTTAATGGAGTATACTATTTTAACGGCGTATAATATTTTAAATAGAATGGTGCTCTATTTCTGTTTACACCCACCAACAAAAGCGCAAGCGAAATGAAAGAAGTAATTTTGGATGTTCGTTTTCCGAAGCAGAAAAATCGGCGAGTAATTTTTCAATGTGGAGATAGAGCGCGGCTGACGTCAGAGCATGTCATTTTGTTTACGGCAACCCTTCCCCCTCAGTAGGACGAAAAATTGCATGGAAAATTTACGTGTGATACGGCCTTTAGAGACCAATTCTTCGAAACCTGTACTACTTTAGAAGTACTTTCCTAGAAAGAAAACCAGTATTTTATTAAAAAAGAACTCACCATACAAAAATATTCAATCGAAAAATAAAGTATTGCGAATTATATTCTTACCACTTAACGTTTGTCACTAAAAAAAAATATCCTTACTTACTGAAGCACGTTAAATGCTCATTATTAAATTTTTGCACACATTTTTCCGATGACGAAAACGTTACAAAAAGGGATCTATCTATCTGTACGAATAAAAAAAGGCACAGAAAAAAGTAAAAATAAAATGAGAGAAAAAGATAAACTTAAAAAAATAATAATAATCTTAGCTGTCCACATTTCAATCGAGCGCAAAATTTCAACTCTCCAACTAAAAATAATACTTTTTCCAATCAAGGCGCTATAAATTAGTTTAAGAGTAATTTACCATCCGACGACATCGCGTTCTAATTTTTTGTAAATGCATTTTATTAAGATAATTTTTTTTTTCTGCACGTGCATTTACCTGTAAATTTTTTTCCCCTGCCCAGCGATTAAAAATGTTGCTTTCAACCCCAAACGAGCAGTTTTGATTCGATTACGTGATCATAACGGGGATCGGTAACCATGGTTACACGGCGTATCCTGTAGAGTGTAGCCTTCGAAAATGTCAAACTTCGAGGACACTTGTGATCCCCCCTCCTCCGTCCCTTCTTTATCGTAAATGGACAAGCATCGATTTCCTAAGGAGAAAGAGGGTAAAGCATGGAAGTGGGCTGCGATACAGATAAAAATTAAGATTCAGAAGTTAAGAGATTTCTTTGTCTCGTGATGAGCGTATACTGATAATAGGGAAAAAATTAACATGACGCAGGTTTAATATTACTGTATATTAAGGTGTATGACGCATACTAAAAATTAGATAGAAATTTACAGGTGCGTGTTATTCACCGGATATAAAAAAAAAAGATAGCGTTAAAAATTAACATAAGATAAGCACACATACACAAAATTGCATATATGTAAATACAGTTCATTTATTTGAAACTAGCTGGTAAACCCGTTCTTCGCACGGGTGAATTGAAAAATTAAACAATACAGATTGAAGGAAAAAGAAATTTTTAATTAGTTAATTTTACGTGATTTGCAAATTAAACAAAAAAAAAAGCTTTTTGCATTTTCAAAATTTTAAGTCTGTAGATCTACTAGCTGATAAAAAGGATTTTTTTTTTAATATTTATAAAGCCCCGTAACTCTTGTGGGTCGATTTTTGAAAACACCTCACCTAAGCCTATCTCTGCTCAGCAAAAGTAACATATTGTAACACATTTTGCGTAATGAACGCTTAAAATAGTGTAAATAATTTATATCTGGATGTGTAATACGTTAATATTACTTTCTCTTATATTTATTTACGTTAAAATTGTAATATTCGCAAGCAATGGCGTTCCTCACATTATAATGGCGATTCAATGCAAACATAGCAAAATGTTGGCAATTGATGCAAGTTGGCACTATTTTTGGCGACCGTATGGCAACTTGGCGATTGATTAAAAGTAGCAGAATCGATATGCTGAAGCGAAACTGCAACAAAGAGCATAGCACAAAAACCTTCTCCATAAAAAGTACATACATCAGCCAATTTCCATAGTGATCGGTTGAACGGTGTTGGAGTGAAGCGATGTAAATATACAAACACCCATTTATATATAGATTAACATTAAAAAGGACAACCTATCCAAATCTAATTTCTCTGTGTATGGCGACCATGTTGGCAACTTGGCGACTGATTGAACGGTGCAGAAGTTGAAATGATGTTGCGCCACCTGGAAGGGAGCTGCAACAAAGAGGATAGCACAAAAACCTTCTCCGCAAAAATATACTTATACATGCCAATTTTCATAGTGGTTGGCTGAAAAGTCTTTGAATGATGCGATTTCTTTATTCAAATATCCATTGTTATATACATAAATTAACATTAAAGAGGAAAACCTATCCACACATACACACAAGCGAAATTTCTCTGGGATTGGCGACCATGTTGGCAACTTGGCGACTGATTGAACGGTGCAGGAGTTGATACGCTGTAGCGCCACCTTGTGGTGAGCTGCAACATACAGAATAGCACAAAAACATTCTTTACAAAAAAATACATAAGCATGCTATTTTCATAGTGATCGGTTGAACGGTGTTGGAGTAATGCGATTTCATACATATGATCCTCCATTTTTATATAATAGATGAAATACCGTATGAACATGAAAAGTTCGTCATATAATTGTCTTCCGTTATATTTTCAGAAAAATCATCGAATTCTGTTTCATCTTTTTACCACCGTTGTTACTCTGATCTATAAATAAATAATCATCTTCCGTTCCATTCTGGATCAGAGGTTCCCAAATTTTTTGTCTCATAGACCCCTTGCCATGTTTCACGGTTTTGGGTAGACCCTGTTCACCTAGTACAGAATTTTGGCAAATTCATCCACTTAAATGTCTTCTTGACAACTGTGTGTGTGATTGGAGCTACTTACTTTAAAATATTTAAATTTCTAACTGTAAAACAGGTAATTAACAAGCATGTCTTTTTAAAGCCAAAATTTCTGATACCCATTTCTAAACTTTAATACCTCCTTCTGCCTATTCCGATCAGTTCCTCTGGTAATATGACATTTTTTTTCCAATTTGACCATATGAATTCCTACTATGGTACCATAGTCAAAGCCTTCTCAAACCCGGTTTCAAAATCTAAACAAAGTTCATTTTTAAATGTTGAACGTAGTTTTTTTAACGTCATTTTCCTGACAAACTGTCTGAGGTCAATTGCGAAAAAAATTCGCGACGTCCAATATTACACTACATAAACTTAATTCTGGCAAGGGACACTGAAATGAAGGTCCTTGTTTTAAATACAATTTATGCTGTCACCTTATATCTGCAAATGAACCTAATTAAATTTAGTAACTAAATTTGCTTAATATGTAAAAACTGGTTTTCCAATTGATCAAATTTTCTTTTAAAATTGAAACCACGATCTGGTTTATTGAAAACCACTATCGTAAACGCCCGTTTACATCTCATGGACCCCAAAATATTTTTTCGCTGACGTGGACCCCCTTGCAGTGTCGTCATAGATTGGGGTTGATATAGACCACTTTGAGAATCACTGATCTAGATTGTCGTGCTTTTATTATCCACTCACACACTATTTCTTGACTGGCATGACGCATATGGCCTTGTAAATCTTTCTCGCCTTCAAATATCTACTTCAACACACACACATCTCTTTCTCGAACTTAACAATTTTTAGTTCTAGGAGTATATTATTACCGTTTTTCAAACGCCTGGTATAATAAATCGAAAAAATGATTTAAAAAGATGAGAGCTTTGCACATGTATGCACATTTTACGATTTCTTGGTAAAAAAAAAAAAAAGGGGGGTGTGAGTGCGTGTTATACTTCGAATATGCATAAAAATTTTTTAAAAAATGTAGTTTGAAAATGTAGGTGTGCGTTATATGCCGGTGAAATGTATGGTACATATAATTTTTAGCCCGGCATTTGTAGGAGAAAAGAGGCGGAAAACATTACATGCCGTCAACAGAGGGGATTTTTACAATTTATGAATACATGACTGAAATTGTGGACTTTTGCAAAAAAACAACAGAGACGTTTTAGCTTCGACAATTTAACATCGCTGCCCACGGCGGGTCTTTATGGTACTACTCGAACTTGACATCCTGCCATGGTGAAAAAGCAAAACATTACATGCGACAAAGAGATTTGTTTCATTTAGAATACAGAAGTGAAATGACGTAATATAACAAATTTTGCATTTGTAAAAAAAATTCAGTTAACGAAGTATGTTCCTTTTTAACATAAAATCGGGCAAAAGAAGTTCCCTTTGGGGTCATAAAGAAGTGAAAATGGCAACTCGTGATGACGATTAGCCAAGCGAATATGAATACGTATCGCAGGTCCACTGCTCACATTCTGGAACTCGTCGTACGAAGCGAAAGGGCTATCGAAACTCGTCGGGGCTTTTAATCGACGCCGCTGCATCAGTCGCCGAATATGTCAAGCGTTTGGGGATAGTTCTGTCAATGAACGTACGGCAAGGCATTGGTTTCAAAAATTAAGGTCAGAAGATTTGTCCCTCTGCGATAAAGCCCGAACAGGGCGACCACAGGCCTTGGATGACGAAGCCCTGCAGGTGGCCATTGAGGAGGACAGTAGTCAAACATGTGGTGAACTTGCCAGACAATTCAACACTTCCAGTGAAACGGTTAGACTTCATCTTCACCGCTTAGGTAAGACGTACAGACTGAGCAAGATGGTTCCTCACACGCTGTTGGAAGTCCATAAGCAACAACGAGTAGCAGCCTGTTTATCGTTGCTTTCTCCCCACTGTAGCGCATCCATATTCAATCGGGTGCTGACCAGTGACGAGAAGTGGGTCCTGTATGACACACCCAAGCGTTCCAAACATTGGTTGTCACCCCAGGATACTGTCCCGCACAGCGCAAGACTACCTATGCACCCACGCAAGATTATGCTTTGTGTCTGGTGGACTTGTCTTCAAGTGGTTGGTTCATTATGAGTTGCTACCAACGGGCCAAACGGTCACTGTGGACCTGTATTCACAGCAATTGGAACGTGTACAACAGGCACTGCATCAGAAGGAGCCAGCACGGATTAATCGAAAGGGTGTACTGTTATTGCATGATAACGCGAGGCCGCATGTCGCGCGAGTGACCAGGAATACGATACGAAGACGTTGTGCCATCCTCCTTACTCACCTGACCTTGCACCACCATATTACCACCTCTTTCATTCCCTGGACAATCATCTCGTGGTAAATCCTTCACCAATGAAGCAGACGTGCGCCAAGCTCTCACTGACTTTTTTGTGTCCCACACCCCCAAGTTTTACCGCAAGGGGATTGAACAACTGGAGACACGTTGGCAGAAGGTGCAGCATGCCGATGGTGATTACTTCGAGACTAACAATAGGCTACGCTGTTTGTATGTCATGTTCTTTTGGGTCATTAAAAACAGCAAGAACTTTTTTGTTTACCTTGCACATTTTATGGAATGGTAAATGTTATTTTACAAAAAAAAAAAAAAAAAAAAAGAAGGCAAAATGTACAAATAAGGAAGCTAAAAAAAAGAAAAAATAATGGCATTTCGTTACAATGCCAAAAATAATTGACGAGTTCAAAGCATGACAAAAGAAAAAAAAAAGCCAAGTCACATAAAAATACATTAAAAAGATTTTAAAACAATCTTACAGCAATTTTTCTCACTTCTATTTTGGCCAATTCAGAAAATGATTATTTGATCATAAGCTTTACATACAGACTAAGAAATTATACCAAGTGAAAGTTTAAAAATTGGTGATTTTTCACGTATGATTTATTTTAATCTACCTCACGCTGGTTAAAAACGTACATTAAGAGCAAAAAGGAAAATCGTCATCGAAATCTTAAAATATCCGTTGCGTGTCGAGTGGGATGAGATAAAGGAATTTCCGGTCCCTATTCAAAACTCACGTGGTAAGTTACACACACGACTCATCTACACTAGCAAAGTCTAATAATGGGCTGCACCTTTCGCTGTCAAAATTGGTTACTTTCAAGAAAAGTAATTTTCTCTCCTGGACAAAAAAGGATAACGTCATTTGGAAAAAAGAAGGAAAAAAAGATCCATTTTTTTCTGATTAAAAGTAATAAAAAAATATTTTCATCTGTTGAAATACAGTTGAACCTCAATATAATGAATCTCCATATTGCGAATTTTTCTGTATAGCGAACTTTTTCCTGGAATCTTGAACTTTTCACGATTTTCTTCGTAAAATTACCTCTCTATAAGTTATGTGCATTTTCTATATAACGAACTTTTTCTTTTGTGATTCAATTTTTGTTCTTCGTTTTTTTTAAGTATTTCTGAAAAAATGCAAAGTTATTCTCTCTTTAATACATTTTATGTTGGTCATAAATCTTGAACTGGTTTTATTAGATCCTAACTCCCCGAGAGCAAGTAGTGTTCTGGACGTTTCATCCAAGAAGTCGCAACCTTTAACTCCCATAGCCCAGTTCACTAGAAACATCTTCGATATCCTCTTTGATCTTCAAGTGGAGTTGTTCTTTGTTTACGTGTTCTAGTTATAAAATAATGTATGTTTGATATTACTTGTATGCTTTAAATTACAAAATGACCTTAAAATTCATTAATTTATTTTTTTAACATTGAAAATACAGTGAATTCGTCGACATTCTTTTTATTCCTTGCAGTTTTTCTTTCTTTTTAAAGGGGAAGATAAATAAAATAAATATGTATTATTTTTAAAAAAAGGTGTGAATAATTACTTTTTTAGTATATAGTGTTTATGAATTTAAAATTTGTTTTATGTGGTTTATAAAATATATTAAAAGATGAGCCTCTATATATAACGAGCTTTTTCAGGGGATTTAGCGACTTCGTTATATAGAGGTCCGACTGTAATTCGTTAACTCGGGATTTAATTATTCGTTTAATATGGGTTTTTGCCTTCATTTTAAATCGGGAAAAGAAAAATTCGTTAAACTGCGAAATTCGTTAAGAAATGATAACTATAGAATATATCGATAATTTTCCGTTTCGTCGGCGCAAATTTCACTAACAGACTTTATTGGCAACAACACACAATATACACTTTAAAAACGTTATAAATGTTAGTTCTTATTGGTTTTTCATCTATTTCAGATGTGTTTTGAAAAAGACGTTACTGATAAGAAAAGATCGCAACTTGTTTTGAAAAATGTGATGGTAAAAGGTTATACATTTGGCGTCGGTTGTATCATTTTTGTCGACTTAATCGCTTGCCAGCGAAACGAAAAAGTACCAATATGTCTAATATTTTCACACAAGTCTAATTTTATGCTATCATTTATTTCAATTTAAATAAATGATAGTAAAATTAGACTTGTGAAAAGAAAATGAGTGTTTAAAGTAGGCAAACAAATTTTGCAGTTTGAAGAACTAAAAATTTAATAAGAAATAAATGAAATGTAAATTATAAAAAGTAAATTTTAACATGTTATAAGTAACATTTAAATTTCATCCTCCCCCAAAAAATACTTTATACAAAAAATTTTTCTACTTCTTGTGGATTAAAATTAAATAATATTGAATATGAATTTATAGTGAAAGATTTAAAACACCAAAAGGAAAAAAAGTGAAGAAAAATAAATAATAACGAAACTAAAGTTGTTTTCTAAATTAAATAGCAGAAAATTTTGAAAAAAGAAGTCTATTCTTGGTTTTTTGAAACGATGAATACTTAAGTGCTGTTTATGCCTTTAATTATTATTTCTGAAAATCCAACTGAAGCGTGCGCACTTGCGATTATTGTCATGTTTCGGCGATCTTATTATGTGTTTTGGAAAAAAATTATTTTTCCTCCTTCAAAAGTGCGAGCAAAATTTAAAACCACTCTTGAAAACATAAGAAAGAACGCGATTAAATGCTTCAAAAGAATCAATAAATCTTCGAATTCTTCCATAAATAAAACGGATAAATAATTACAAAACTCTCACAGGTCCAAATCTATTTAAACTGCGTCCATATTTTCTTAACTATTTTTTTTTAATTTGGCGTTTATATGTTAACATTATAATTTGCAATATCACTTGTTTTAATTTAAACGTAAAAAGTACCACTGCTGATGCTTCTTGTCTATCAATCACAAAAGCTTTTCTTGCCCTCTAATACATTTAATTATTTTTTATTATCCTCTATAACTCGGACTTTTTTGCTGTATTCGGATTGTCTCAGTCATACCCACTGTTCTAATTAATTTTTTAAAAGAATTTTTTCATCATTTAAACTTATTTTTTAATTTTAACTATACTCATTAAATTCTCAACACTGAGTAAAAGTTATACATATATCACTGTCATTACCTAAGTAATAGTTGGAGAGTACAGCTTGACAAGGCGTCAAACAACATTTTAAATCAGCGATACTCAACCTGCGGCCCGCATGTGGCTCACCGAGCATTTTTAAGTGGCCCAGTCATGACCAATTGCTCTGAGAAATTCACTTATTCAAGAACATTGTATTAAAAATTTGGTGGGAAATTCTGTATTAAGAAATCAAACATATCAATTCTGCTTTTTGTTGTCGTTGTCGTACGGGTAGGAATTGATATTCTTTTTTCTATTTGGAACGGTTACGGTTAGTGATAACAGAACAGTGGAGTAAAGAAAATATATCGTTTCAAGACGATTGGGAGGTAGACTATTTTGTATTGAAAAACAAACATGGATCAATAATGGTTTGATTTGTCACGAAAGAGCTGTATTTAAAAAATACCAATAAACAGGAATCATTCAATGACACTTTTCCTTGAAGATCTCTTTCGAGAGGTGATAAATAGGCTTTCTTAAATAATGTTGGCAACATCAAAGTGTTTCGTGCGTGGGGTAATATCACGGCGGTAACAAATATATACTATGTGAAGTTTGTTATATTATAGGTAATTATATGAAACCGTTTACTAATGCAGAAAATGTGATGGAGTGTTTCTTAAATGCTTCTAATTTAGTGTTGTGACAAAAATAAAAAAATATCAAAATAATAAATAAAAAAAATAAAAAAGCAAATAGGAGTTATAATATTTTAATCAATTTTTTTTTCTTCGGTTATCCTATCCTTCAGATTTACATTATAAGTAATTTATACTCAGGTTATCATGAGAAAGGACAGTTTTAAGAATTCTAAGCTGAATGAGTAAAACGCATTCTTGAAAAGTTTTGACGGGGACCCAATTTTACTTAAGATCAGATGAAACATTCTCAATACAGACTATCAAGCAATAAATAAATGGCTGTACAAGCAAATGTTACCATTTGTAAATATCACAGAAAATTAAAATTAATTAAAAACTACTAATTACCAAACAGAGTACGAAAAGGCGTTAACCGAATCAATTTAATTCCCAAGATTTAACAGAATAAAAAAAGTCAAATATTATAAGGCACTGTTTCGGTAATTGAATTTTTCACCGAGAAATATATAAATTTCATATTCGCAACAGAATCAATATATAGAACTTTAGCTATAATTAATTGTAACGGCTACTTTTAAAAAAATAAAGGAAAATCGTGCATTTAGATACAAATGCGTGTGCTTTCAAATTTCAAAATAAAATACAGTCGGACCCCGATTTAACGAATTCATTGAGACCGAACAGTTTATTCGTTAATTCGGGGTTATTCGTCCTATCGGGGTAAAAACAAAATACATTTTCCACTTATGTTTCGGATACTTTATGATAAGCAACTACACAAAAAATATGCATATTTAGAAGTTACGTCATTTTTATTCAAGAGCTAAAAATGCTATTAGTGAATTATTACGAGTTAGTTAATTGGAAATTTTAAAATGCTCACTAATAGATGTTTGACAGTGTTTTATTCCAAACTCGAAAGAGTTCTTTTTTTATTTTTACGCAAAGAAAATATTGTGACATTTACATCCTGCACAATTTCCTAACAATGTAAAAGCATTAGGAAATGTAATAGTTTCAGAAAGGAATTTCCTGTCCAATTCCAAAAATCACGCAATGTGGTTACATATGACTCCACTACACCTGTAAATTGTAATAATGGGCTTTACCCTTTCTCATTGAAATCTGCTACTTACAAGGAAAAGCCTTTTCTGTTCCGGACAAAAAGGATGTTATTTGAAAGTGAAATCCAATTTTTTACTATCTTAACTAATAAAAAAATGAAGTAATTCGTTAATTCGGGGTTTATTATTCGTTAAATAAGGGTTCGGTGAATCAGGATCCGACTGTAATTTAATGGCAACCGTTGTATGCCGAATCAATTTCACTGAGCAAAAATAAAACAAAGTCAAAATATTTTTAATAAACAGGTGGTGGGAAAAAACCGAACTATGCATAATTATTTATCACAAAAAAGAAGAAAATGTTTTACAAAGCTAACATGAAATAAGAAAATGGCAAGTTAAAACAATAAGAACTGATTTTTTGTAAAGGAAGAATGAAAATTCTCAATAATACTAAGAATAGTTGTTTTAGAAATTTCAATGCACACATAATTACAGAAGAGCTTTAAAATAATACATAATCAAACTGGGAACTTTTTCTTCAAGGAAAAGAATATCAGAAATACTTTAAAATTTATCATAATTTAGTGGTCACTGTTCATTGGTAATCTGTTTTTAATATTTAAATCAAATTGTCATATTTGTTTACCTTTCTTTTTAACCAAAAACGATCCTCAGATCTCCAACTCTAATAGAACAAAAAACTACAAAAATTTTAAACTGAAACTATTTAGATTTACAAGATTACTAAGAACTATTCTGGAGAATTTAAACTGCCTCTACTATACAGAAAAGGCAGATTATTTAACATTACATATGCATTTTAACTTCGAATACGGAACATACGTAGAAAAAGTTAAGTTTTGAATAAACACCAATTTGTCACACAAAATATAAGAACATAATTATATTTATAGAAAATTTGTTACCCCTTTGAATATGCATTAATTGGAAAATTTATCATTGATTAATTTTTTTAAAACACGATTAATATACTGAAATCAATACTTTTTTCTATTTCTTATTCCCTTCTTAAAACTTCAGCAGGATTTTTTTTAAAAAAAAAACTAAGAAATGAATTTTTAAACTATGTCATCCCAAAACAAATTTTAAAGCACGTTCTAACACAGCTAGCTCTGTTACACCCCACAATCCCTTTAAGTTCATCATTCAAGTCTTTCGGCACTCTTAAAAAGTCTGCTTGACTTCAAATACACCACGCTTTCGCCACGTGACAGCCACTTCTCACGCACAGCAAAAGATCAACTTACACCCCCCTCACTAAATCGATACGCGAAATCACGATACTGTTTATGCACATCCGAGAGAAGAACCAAAAACGCACGCATATTTACCTGAACGGGATAGCTTCTGTAGTCGCAGAGAACGCGATTTCTCGCCAGAAACTGTAATGACATTTGGATCTTGCCGTTCGACGCATAGCCTTCTTTAAAATTCTCTCGATTCCGAAAGGCACACAGGTATATATCTATATATTAACCACGTTCTCTTCTTTTTTCTTCGAAAAATAAAAAAAATTATAGAAGTTGCCGGTGAAGAGCACTGTCACTCGAAGTATATTTCACATTTTTGCACTAGAGGGGGCTTGTCATGCCCTGAGAGGAAAAATTTCGATGCAGGGTTTTCGTTCAAGAATTTTCGCGGTTCTCAGTTTTCGGTGCTTCCATTTTTCGGAAGCAGACCGAGCGACAGCGGGAAACGCGCTTCTGGATTGATCGGTTCCAGGAGGACGGGCAGTGCCCTCTCTCGGCCGGATAGGGAACTAACCTGTTCTTGAACAGTGAATCAAATGCATGTTGAAGTGAAATCTTTCAATTAAAAAATAGAAAGGGTAATTATTCATTGTCACATTTTCCAAAACATTTCGAATAAAGAAATTAGTAAAACTAAGAACAAGGTTTCTTCGAGCTATTAAGAAACATTTATTAATCAATAATTAAATCTAAGAACTGCCATAATATGTAATAAAGTCATTTAAAGGATAATTATACTGTACACTACATTTAGTATTTTACCGCTAATTGTTACAAGTGTTGTGAGGATATATAAACCCTTCGTAAAATGAATCAGTCTATGTAATTTTTTTATAAAACTGATTAACGAAAATAAACTAACCATTTTTGTCACATTTACGAGTTACTTTAATGTGATAAATAATGTAATATTTTAATGATCAAAACATATAATAAAAAACTTCTCATTGCTATCCATTGGCCATTTTGATCGCATTAATTACAATTGAGAGATCAGATTTATTTTAAAAAGTTGCAAAGAAAATTCGATTTTGAAAGATAAAAAATAATATCAAAAGAATTTTACACACTAAATTACATTTATCAAACTCATCTTGTGTATCTTGTAACAATATCATATACCATTCCATCATATTCCTAAAGAGATGTACTTTTTTCAAACAGAAAAATAATCTCCTACAGTTTATTTTATAATGTATGTTATCAAAGCTAACAATTAATATCTGATCAAGATTGATAGTCAAGTAACTTATTTTCCATGTGTCGCGCACCCTGTAAAACGGAATTTTTACATGAATACTTTGAAGGCGGGAAAAACAACATACCCGAATAGTGTCATTCTACACATTTTTCACCTTTATGAGGAGAGTAAAACAACTTAGCGCATTTCTCAGTTTATTCACAAGCATATAAAAATAAAAAGATATGAATACCAGAATAAAAGAAATTATTGACATAAAAAGCGATAAAACTTTCACCCCCTTCCAGACGACCTCTTTTAAAACTTCATTATTACAAAATGCAAGTACACTCCTATGCTGCCATCTAGGGGAAGAAATTAGATTCTACTATTGACCGACCCTAATTCGAAGAGTCGTAGATGTGTGATTTTACGCATTCAGCTAACATCAAAATTCTTAATGCAATGACAGATGAACATTTTAATAACGTAATATCTCTAAATCATAACTCAAAGAGTTTTCTGGCAAATTTCCCTAGATATATAAAAAAACTTGTGAATTTTTCGTATGTTCAAGTGGAAAAAGACGTAAAAAATTTACAAAATACTATTATATAAATATAGATAAAGCAATTATGCGAGAATTGACACTTTGTATATATTATGAAAAGACGTTGATTCAACAAATACAAAATAACTGTTACTTTGGTTGCAACTTTGTTTCAAAAAATAGAATCACAAACCATCTGAATAATTCAGAACATTGAAGTGCTGAACAATCGATAACAGGGGGAGGGGGTATACTAAGAATGACTTAGACTACAAGCTAGTTAAAATTTAGAGTAGTTTTTTTTTTTCTTTATTCAATTACTTTTAGCACAGAATTGTCTTTTTTCATGTCTAATTTAAGGAAATCCTTCAGACGATTAAAAAAAAAAGTTCCGTCAACTGAACCAACTCATGTATAAGTTTCAGAAACGAACTCAAATACACGAAGAAAAATTTCAAACTTTAAGAGAGTTGATTCAAAACCACAGCCCTGCGCGCGCATATCACCGCTAATTTCAAACTCATCAATCGTGGAGTCGGGAAAAAGTTGGCAAGTAAACATTCCTAGTGCTGGTGGTAGTCGGAAACCCTGTGAAGAAGAATGTGCCCGGGCTGAGCAAAAATCGATTCTTTCTGGCCCTTTCTCCGCCTTCTCTTGCGGTAACTAGAGACTAAAGGCTATAGGTGGTGGGAAAGCTTTCGTCACCGAAGGACCAAGAGGCACAACTATTGATTTTATTTGGCCACGCGCTCTCCACGAAGACCTTGAGGGGCGGATGCTTGTGGCCCCGGGGGGAATTGGCCGTGTCTTGGGGGGCAGACTGGGGAAGAACGACAAGATGGAATTCAAGAAGGTGGTTGGGATGGTCTTCGAGGAAAGGGTGCAATGTCATGATTACGTAAGAAATTAGGTATGGTCAAATGAAAGACAACTTGGTTTCAAAAACACTATAGGTACAAATATGAAACAAGTACTATAAAAAAAATTACGTCAATTCCTACTTAGGTCAACGAAGAAAATTTTTATTTTAGTTACTTTTTATTTAATAGTGACAAGTTAATATAATATGTATATACATATGACAGAATCACAATATTAAGTGACAAAATAGAATATCGATTTTCCTACCAATCTTCCATTTTCTTTTCTATATAGGGTGTTGGATATTTTGTTTGTTTTACTATTTATTCATTAATTAAATATAGTTATTCTAATAAAATAGTATAAGTAAAAAAAGAAATCACATTTTCAGAAATTAGTCCACCCAGATGGGATTCTAACCCACGACTTTAGGATTAGAAGTCCAATGTGCTAAAGGGACACAACGAACGATTTTTCTTTCTATATATGCTGTTGGACTATTTTTTTTTGTTTATTACTACTTATTCATTTTTTAATTTGATTTATGAATTAATATTTGAAAAAAAACTGTATTAATATCAAGTGTCATCCACTGCAAGTTTAAAAAAATGTATTTGAACTTGATTGGATGAATAGAAAGCATTTTATTAACGAATGAAAATCTGAACAAAATATATAAATAAAATATATATAGGGAGAGTGTGAACTAATAGTAGAATTAAAAAAGAAAAAGGTTATCGAAAATATGTGATTTTTTTAAAAAGGAAATCCTTTCCTCAAATTCTGTGAATGAAACGTAAAAATGAAACCAAAAGTAAGGAATTTGATGAAAGAGAATTAAATTAGATTTTTAGTTAATAAAGCTATTTTGAAATACGTAAATTTTAAAAGGACATAATTCAAGAAACTTCAATTCGAAGAATTTAATAAACCGTATGACTTTTCCGGAAAACACATTACCTTGTGAACACATTTCTTTTACATAATTTTTTAAAGGCAGTATTCAATGAATACCAAGATTATAATGAAAATACCATTTTACTATGACACAATACAACTCAAGACCTTAATTTTGGTGCCTGAAAGTAGATTTTCTCCACAGATTTACGTTCTCTATAAAAAGCCTCAATGATCCCTATATCCAGAAGAAAAAAAAAGCGATTCAGTATTTCGGAAACATACGGGAACTACCAAGTTTCCAAAGATTTTTTTTTCTCAGGAACAATGTAATCGCTAGCTTTTTTTAATGAAATAATTTGTACTTGTTTTGATACCTAACATTATGAACCCATTGCTAAGTTTCTCTGTTTTAACTCTATGAAATTAATTAAAGGAAAAATCAGACTTCAGTTAGTTTAATAACGAGTTAAGTGTTATGATCTATACCAGGGTGGCCATAACTTTTGGTATCCATGGTCTACTCCACATTTAAAAAATCGAAGGCGGTCTACCAATGGCAGAGCTAAATTAACGTAACGTACATTTATATATTTATTTTCGGTAACAAAAAATGGTAAATGTATCTAATTTTTCTAAAACTTATTAATATTTACAAAATAAAAATTTACTGACGAAAATAATCAAAGTATTCATACATCAAAAATTCACCATCCTATTCACTTCGTTTAGTTGAAATTTGGATATAATCTAAGCATCCCACTTTGTCAAGTTGATTCTATTTAATTCACCTCTGTAAAACGACAAATTCATTTTATTACTTTGCACAGTTTGTTTTAGGTTTTAAAGCGTAAACTGTAGTAAATTTTTATTTTAAATAATTCATTAATTCATAGTCATAAGTCATAATTAAATTGTTAATATCCGAGGTCATTATCGGGATTTTCGCGCGGACTACCTAAAATAACTTCGCGGTCGACGTCTTGGCAACCCCTGATCTATACCAATGTCTTGTACCCTCATTGAAATGTTAACAAATGCGAAAATGTTTAAAGAAATTAAAAGCTATAATTGCAGTGATAGTTCCACAAAAAGTTATGCGGGCCAGCACTTTGGATCATAACTAGCACTGTGCCTTACGTGGCTTGCGTGTTTTAACCATTAGCTAAAACCCCTTATAAAATTTTATTTTCCGTAATTGTTTCTAGTAAATATACACAATTTGAATAAACTTAGTGGAGATAATTTTAAAAAATATGTCATGCGAGGTTTTGTTTTTGATTTACCAAAATGTTTATATCCGATATATACAGCCCTTTTAGTCGAAGAAAATTCAGATCACAAATCATATACTTAAAAATTAAAATAAATTTGATTTTTATCGTTAAAAATACATCGGTGAAAAACGCATTTCTCGTACGTAAATTTAGAACTGAAATAGTTAGTTCCTCCATTCTATTGATACGTGCTCCAACTAGAAGCAGAATCTTATATTTTAGTCTGCGCTTTATACTGCATTTAATATTTCTAATTGTAATCAGAATTCTGCATGTGCTGGGAAAAAAGGACATTCAACATACAAATTTAACAATTTTTGAACTTTTTTTTCAAATTCCAGATTAATGTTGGGTAAAGAATGATTGGAATATTTTTGTTTGCAATCAAAATTATTTTGCGCATAAATATAATCGAACCTCCATATTACGAATACCTATATTGCAAATTTTTCTATGTGGAAAAACCTTTTCCCCTTAAACCCAAAAAAAATTTCACGATTTTCTAAAAAACCTCCCAATAGCGAAGTGTTTTTTCTATATAACGAATTTTTTACTTTTTAAGGGGATTTTTTTGCATTGAAAGATGTGAGGCGTATTATGAAACAAAGCTTTTTTTCAAAAAAAATTAAAATTTTTTTGGTCATTAAATTTGGTTTTGGGGAACGTAGCTTAGAATTTCTAGTTATAAAATAATGTTATGTTTAAAATTACTTGCATGCTTTAAATTAGAAAAAGTCCTTAAAATTTATTAATTTTAACAAATATTACTTTCTTAACTTTAAAAATACCTTGTATTTCTCGATATTCTTTTTTTCCTTGCAGTTTTTCTTTTTTTTTTTTTCTGGGTAAGATATATACAATAAATAGATAATTTAGAAAAAGGTGTGAATAATTACTGTTTTTTTAAATATATAGTGTTCATGAATTTAAATTTCTTTTACGTGGTTTCTAAAGTGTATTGAAAGATGAACTTCCATATAACGAATTTTCCATACAGCGAACTCATTTTCGGGATTTAGAGACTTCGTTAAATAGAGGCCCGACTTTAGTTACTAACGCATAAAAAAACCTATTCCTTCCTTTATTTTCCTCCAACGCAGAAAAAGATCAACCTTTTCACGAAATTAAATGCCATTTTCTCCAAACTTGTAAGCCATTTTTCTTTCTGAATCTAGAATGAACCTTAATAATCTTTCCCATGATCAATGCAAAGAGCTGTCTACATCCCATTATCACCCAGTGAAATACATGACCTTCTCAAGATTAGAAAACACTCAAGACCGTCCTAAGTTTCCCCCAAACCCCGCCCCTTCATCAAGATCTTGCAAATGGTGTTTGGGGGGCATGTCCCCGAAAAAAAAGGCTTTCCGTGTCAATGTCTGAAAGAGCAATGATCGATGGGCTCTTCTGTATTCCGCGGAGATGATTGACCATCGTCCGAGTGAGAGAGAACAGTGTCACACGTAATGAGCAGAGACACAACACTTCTTATCCATCATGGGATTCCGGTTATGATTGACCTCGTCAAAGTGATGGTTCATCGGAGAGGAGACCCCAGGAAATGCCGGTGGGGACAAAAGTTTGATATTCATATATAAGAAATGTGAAAGATGCTAAGTCGCTACATTTAAATATTTTTAATGGTAAATTAGAGATACTGTTTTCACATACAATTTCAAAGGAATGAACTAAATAATTAAACTCCAATATTGCACATAAAGGCTTGTTTTAAAAAGATTTTCCTTTGGCTTACACCCATGTTTTTCTTTATTATGAATAAAATATTAGTTCCTGAATATAATGGGCATATTTTCTTCAATTTTTATACAACAAAGTTAAATAGCATTACATAGGTTAGATTCCCCCATCCCCTTTAAATTCAACTATTTCTAAAGAAGTAAGAGGCGTTTAAAGTGACAAAACGCAAACTTCCACACACACATTTCTAGTGCTTCTCAAAATTCAGAAAAGTCCAGAGTTGGTAAATGATATTGTTTTTTTAAAAAAAAAAAAAGATAATTCCAAAAATAATTTTTTCAAGGAAACTAAATTTAAATGTATGATGATTATGCACTTGATTATTATTTATTACTTATTGTATATTTATTATAGATTAATCTCATTATAACTATATTTGAATTAATTTTCATATTGCCATAGAGCAATACAAATTGTCACAAATTAAGAGGTCTGAACAAATGATGCCGCAAATTATCTATATACTTTCCCACAAAACTAAGTGGCCGCGATAGCCTAGTGATCAAGGTATCGGTTCGCGGCTGGCATGTCACGCGCGCGAGCGCGAGTTCGGGCCCAGTACCACTAAAGGGGTACCACGTGTAGGGCAGCGATGCACATTAAATCTGATGAGAGTTGAAACGTCCTCCCGTTGGTGTGGTGTGGTAGTTAGGAGAGGGAGGTGCCACTCAGGTGTCGTCCTCGTCACATGACCGTGGTTCAAAATTACGAGGTCCGTCGCCAAAAGCCCTCGTGTAGCTGAACAGGGCGACGTTAATATTCACTCACTCCCACAAAACTAAAAGCAAAAAATTAAAAATGCTTTGAAAATTTTCGTGACTTTGCAGCTACTGACTATCACCTGTTTCATGCATTGATCAGCACTTTCAATTGAAAATTCTTAAGTGATCTAGATCGGGGTTGACCAACTTTTGAATGCGAAAGATCTGCTTATTCAAATTTTTGTGTAGCGATCGACTTCAAGTGGGTGGTGCAGACTGTAAGGTAAATAAGTTCCTAAAGTTAAAGTCCTAAAACGCATAATTGGATCTTCATAATTTAGTTAATCTTAGAAAAAATCACGGAAGAGTCCAAGATGACTTCTTAAATCGCTTTACTGAGACCATAATGATAGTTTTATCCAGTGCTTTCAAACCATCACTCTAGTAGATATGATCTTTAATGATCGATAGAGGTCGAACAGTCGATCGCGTTCGACTTGTTGGTCAGCCCTAATCTAGATATTATGAAAAGTGTCATCTTAAACTTCTTTTACTTCAAATAGCAAGATTTCTACCGACATCCGTTTCCTCTCGACAAAACAGATAATAATGGCGAATACGCACACCTCAAGCTTTGTACATTTTGCAGTTTTTCATAGTCACAAAAAAACGGGTAGAACTTTCGCACTTGTCTAATACATAAAAAAAATGGGGAAAAAAATGTTTAATATCTGATTCGTAACTCTAACTAAAATTAGTTTTAAAAAAATTAAGACTTCATAAAGAAGAATCAAAGAAAAGTCTGTAGAATTCAACACTTAAAATTTAAAATTTTCTTCGAGAATATAAAGAATTCTCTTTTTTTCTTTACTTTTAAAAATACATCACATTTACCGAAATATTTTATTTTTTAATTAAAAAAAAATCCACTACGGTATTCAGCTTCTGACTATTTCAAATTACTGAAAACCCCGATGCCTAATATTAACATTAGTACAGAAATATTTTACATATGGCGTATTTAAAATTGGTATGAGAAGACTACAAAATACAGACAGCGCGCTCTATCTTTAAAAATATTCCCAGACTTTGAAAATCATGTTTCAGTTCATCAAATCTAGCAAAAACTTTCATAACAAACTGACTTCGTAGCAGACTGGCCAGAGGCTTATACGCGGATTTAAATATATTTCTCGAAAATTCGTAAGACCAAAATCCAGAGAGAGATTGGGCTAAGATTTTATAGAAGACGCATCCACCAGACATCATTTACTAACATCTATGTTTACAAAAAATATTCACAAATAGAACAGGATATCTGGGTTTTTATAGGGAAATTTGCATTAATGAACGGTAAAAAAATTTGGAAATTTATTTTTTGATTTATAGAAAGAAATATAGGTTTTAAAGATTTTGGAATGAAGAGAGATGTATTTAAATTAAATTCTGCACTTTTAATGATCGTTTTATTTTTATAATTCAGAATCCCTGACGATGTTTGAAAAATCTACACTGTTAGAACTTGAAATGGGGTTAATTCATGTGACGTCATAGTCACATGATAGTGAAAGCCATGTGATTCTAGCCAATCAATTCAAAAACTATGTGACGTCAAAAGTCAAACGATAAAAAAACCTTTTTGTTTCCAACTAATCAGGGTTTACGCGCTCCCGGGGTTGCCAAGTTTTGCTCTTTGCAGAAACTTTCTCTTGTACATATTTTACAAAATGCATTTTTTTTTAAAAATATAAAGCATAAAATACGACTTTTTTTTAATTTTAAAAAAAACTTTTTAAAAAAAATTTTTTTTTTCCTTAACATTTAAACATCTTTTTCCAAGAAATGAAATTTTACCCGAGTTTTACAAATAAAACAAGGACAATTAATTTAAATGTTTGTTTTGAATTCAATAAAACCGTTTTTCGGTTCATGAATTAAGCCCATTTATCAATTAGCATGTGAGGGACCGCTCAAGCCGCATCTCACGAGCCGCTCAACGCAAAAGCACACGAAAAGTGCCAAAAGGCGGGAAATAATCCGAGGAATTCATTTTGATTATTTAAATTCCGAAATTACAATTAGCTAAAGAATATTTAATAAAAACATGAATATAAACAACCGATCTTCCCTAACGATACCATCTCCCAAGGTGAAGAAGAGAAAAAACTTTGAAACAAAAAACCAAACAAAAGGCCTGTGAAACTTGAACCAAATATTTATTTTTCTTCAAAAACTATCCAGGGTTTTCGTTCAAAAGTGATAAATTTCTCCCTTTTCGACACGAGGCTTTTTTGGTTGCAGTTTTAAAATTAGTTGTTTGTTCACGAATTTTGGGAAAATAATTTAAAATTTGGTTAAGTATTAAATAGTTTTGCATTTTTAAAACAAACCCCAAGAATTTTTTCCCCAGTTTTGGTTGCGCGGGTTTGAGTGAGTGAATATTAACGTCGCACTGTTCAGCTACACGAGGGTTTCGGCTGTTTTTGGTTGCATTATCCATGTTTGGATTGAAGATCAAAAAGTTTTCTTCCACAAATTGAGGAGTTTTTTTTTAAAGAATTTCCTTTTTTAAATCTAATATTCCTTTTTCAGGCTTTATTTACGTGATTTCTTTCTTACATTCTTTTGGTTAAAAGTTACCACAGTGGGCAATTCGAGAGCTCTTACTTTAAGGCTGTCTTCGCCAAATGTATGAGGGCCTAAACTAAACGCGCAGTACATTTTCAGACAGAAAAACGAATTCAACTTTCGTGAAAACCCTAACATTGTAATTCATACATTTGTTTACACAATATAAAGTTAAAATTTAAAATATTCCATAAAAAATTAATTTTCCTCGAACATGTAAAAGAATATCTCATTTAGCAATACGGCATAAGAAAAAAATGCGAAACACATTTTAGACCAGAAAATATGTCAAATTGATTAAAAATGAGTGGTATGATAAAATAAGAAGTTCTCTATACGATAGTGAAGCCAAAATGCAACATTAACCTTTCCAAGTACTTTTATATCTAAAAAGAATAGTCCAATTTCGGGTTCTAGTTTTTAACATTAACCGAAGACAGCCTTAAAATTTAACACTTAGAAAAAGTTAAAACTTCACGCATCCGCAAATCATTTAAGTTCAACTCCTGACCTTAGAGAATGACCAACCTTTAAATTAAATGTATGAAAAAATTAAAAAAAAAAAAAACCCGGAAATTATATTTTTATATATTCTCTTTAAAATCTGTAGAAATTAAAAAAAACCCCAGTAAATTGTTTGGTTTTGTCAGAATCGTTTTTAAAATCACGCTGGGTTCAATCATGAAGCGTTAGAAAGGGAAGTTGGTACTTTCTTTCTATTTTTTAAATTTTTTTATTGGGTATCAAATAGGATTTTTTTAATTTAAATGACGAATTAATTGTCCCTCCGCTTCAATACAGCTTCGGCCCGTGTGTATTATTATTTATATATATATTTTTCCCTTTCCCTTTCCCCCTTCAGTGTCAGACAGCCCAGGGTGGGTCTTGCCTTCAAAAAACCTTTTCCAGGCCGCCTTCTTTTGTAGTGTTCTAAAATATGAGACTTTTCAGGGCCACAATCCATCTTAAGATTTGGCCTGCCTTTCTCCATGTGCAGTTTGTTGGGCATTGAAGACTTTTTTAGTGGTGGGTCTTTATCCACTCCGTAGGCCCCCTTCAATTTGTTTTTTATGAAGTAACGAAACACATTCTTTATAAGTGATGTTTCCAATTTGTTCTTCCCACATTCCATTTCCTTAAAATTCCCCGAAAATAAATCTTAAAAAACTTTCCTTTTGTAGGTACTTTTTACCCATTTTCCAGACATGGACCGTTTCAATGCAAAGTTTAAAACTGATCTTAAAAGACTTATACAATAGAACGTTTGTTTTTCTTTTGATTAAATTCGATTTCATATATTTTTGTATTCCATTAAGACATCTATTAGCCATAGTAATTCTCTTTTGGATTTCAGTAGTACAATCGTTCTTATTGTTAGTTTCAGAACTTAAAAATTTTTTTGTTTTGTACAAAAATTAAAAAAAAAATACAGTTAACTTCAGCTGAGTTACTTTGGGAAGAATGTAAGCATACAGGAAAAACTTAATTCTATTTCAATTTTTCACTCATTTCGAGCAACAAAATGAAGCAACTAAAGATACTAATAAAACTATCATTTTAGCATTAAAGAAAATCAAAATTAACAAGCATTCATTTAAAAATAAAAAATTTCCCCCATTTTGAATTTGTACGATCTAGATCAATCAGTAAATTTTACTTCTGTACAGACTTTTAAAAAATCCCAGCATCTTTTTCACGATAGTCAAACTCTATTTAGAAATGATCCATCTTATTATTAGATCAAACTTTAAAAATAAGCCACACTCATGAGATTTACCTCTTTCATATACAAAAATGACAAACAAAATAACTTTTAAGAGCTTCTAAGACTTTTCGAAACGACAATCTGCAACGAGAAATTCACCCCGAAACAAATTCCACTTCTCCTCTGATCACACCTGTTCTTCGAAATGGCGAACAACAGCATCAAGAATTAAAAAGGTCACGCTCCGACAAGACTCTTATTTCAATTTCGCGCAACAATTCGCAACGCTGAACATCGTCATTCTTGGACCTTCAGATGGCAAAGGGAGACCGCAAGTTATATGTCACGCGAAACGAAGCCAATCAAAAAAAAAAAAAAATCAGAAGAGAAAAAAAAGCCAGCCGGTCACTATGACGACAAGTTATACACAATCCGCTTAAGATCAAACCGTCACGACACTTCTGTCTTCGCGGCAGAAAACTTTTAGATTTCTATTTTTGTTTTTAATTACCCACACGTCAGCAACACTACGATCGTACCTTTTGGAAATGCTCGAAAAAATATGCGTGAGCAAACGGACTCGGCTCTTCAAATATATACCTCGACCTTGACGATAATCGGAAAAGAAAAATAAGAGCGATGAGTATCAAGTTTATTTTGTTCCGAAACTTGACAGTTCACGTAATGGGTAAGTGATTTCTTACAGAAAATGACGAATTACCTGTGGGTATTTATTTCTGGTAAGACAAATGATCATTAGAGTGAGTGAGTGTTTGTTAACGTGAAACACGAGGATTATTAGCAATTGATCTCGTAAAATTAAGCCATGGGCAAGCGACGAGGACGATACCCGAGCTGATATCCCTTCTTCGAACTTCCACACCACCATCAACAGAAGAACTTAAAACCTCGACAAATTTAACGTGAATCGGCTCTTACAAGGTGGGTCTTCGGTAGAACTGGGACTCGAAATAATGACATGGGCCATGGCCAACCAAGGCTACCGCAGCCACAAATCAAGAAGCTAAGGCTGTAGGAATGTTTTTCAATACAGTCGAGATTTTAATTCTAGAAAGATAACAACAACTTTAAAAAACTAATATGCATTTAGCGTCGTTTCATAGACAATATTTTGCCACTCTTCTTTTTATTTTTGATGCCCATAGGCGAACACAATCACCATATGTTTCCTTTCTTTTTTTTTTCAAAGTGAACTATAGATTCTTCTCTCACGTCCTGAGGCGAAACAGCTGTAGTGTCGTCTCTTAGACGATTTTCTTGTTCATCTGTTCATTTTGACGACCAATAGGCACACCAGATGGCCTTTTCTTCACAGCGAACAAAAAGGAACACACCTGTTTCAACGGTTGTCCATTCTTTCGTTCCCTCTGACATGTTGTCCCACTACACATATATGGAAAGGAGTACCGGCTTTTGTGAGGAAGAAATGCCAAGGGATGGTATTCTCAGTGTCGAAATGACGGTCGATTTATGCCCCTTCATATGGTTTACGATGTACGCAATAAGATGATCTCAATCCAGACAGACTTTTGTCATGGAAGAATCAATGATGGTTGGAACCAAGACAGAGGGTGCAGACTTGTGATTCTTCTAATCAGAAATTGTAGGGGGCATGAGAGAGGCCTACCCAATAGGTTTAAAGAGACAGATCGGAGGTGACCACGGACTGGGGATTCAAGCAAAAAAGGTTGAGGGGCAACAGGACCAGCGATAGCTAGAGATCAGGGAGCGGCAAGAAGCGGAAAGGCTGCTAGGCAGCGGGAAAAGGTGCGATAGGAGTAAGCAGTTGGAGAATAAAGACTGCAACGCAGTGGACCTGCGAGGCGACATACTAGAAATTTAACTTCATATTTGATGGAGTGTGGACATGACGATATCGAGTTACAGACTCTTGAGAGCAAGCCCAACAATCGACGATACCCAGTATAGGGGAACTAGATTTGCAAAAGATATATCTTACAGGTACAATAGAATGCGCGTAACTATTTGTAAATACAAGCTAATTTTTTTACTATGGCTGTATGATCCTTCTCGCTACCCAGGAATTAAGTTAACTTGGGGTCACGACGTTAGCAGGAGGGTAACGAGTAGTAGTTTATAAAGCGAATGCACAAGAACCCGCGCGGACGCTGTTGAATTTTTCAATAAAAAAGTGCATGACTGTGCATACTTTCCAAATTAAGATTTTTGTAATACAATTTTTACGATTTAAAAGTTATATGTTATCTATACCTTTACAGCATAATTATGCCTTTTTACACAACTTTATTAATATTACTTATTTTTTAAAGGATTTTTCAAAAAAAATTTGCAAGTAAAAAAAAAATCAAATAAAAATGTTTAAATAAAAAAATATCCACAAAATAACACATTGATTAAATAAACATATCTGTCCCATAAAAAAATATACAATTCCAAACAATAGATAACATATGCCAGCCAAATGCTTAGCATCGATTTCCGTCAGTTCCATTCTCTCACAATTCAGAATAAATTACTTGTATGATGCCATAATTAAAAGAAAAAAAACATTAACACCATTTTTCCTCATTACCTTTCGCGAAAAAAATAACAATAACCAAAACAAAACAAAAAAAAATCTAGACCTTTGATGGAACCTAAAAATCTCTCACACACTGTTCCACACCATTCCCCAAATGAATAATTGGCATCCATTTGATGCTTTTTTTCCCCAAAGCAATCGGTACAAAACTGTCCTTCGTCGGCTTAGGAGACACGCCAATTAATCAGAGAACGTCACAACCCATCCGAAACCGAAAACAAGCAAATGGGAATAAATGAAAAATAAGAAAACTCATTTAGTAGAGGAACCTATTAATATTGGTGTGGTCACAAGTCGGCCATTAGAGAGAGAGGATTCGCAACAACACAGAGGGCCGAACGCGTGCATTATTTTGCTCGACGGGATTCTAATTAGATTAACGTGTTTGTGCCACACACCCATCACTGGTGTCCGTAATTAGAGCGAAGGTCCGTTGCCATGGCAACGCGTGTGACTCTCTTGGAGTCGATTACGAATTTCGACTAGACTGGGATTCAGTGTCGGCTACCGTAACGAGCCGTAATGGGGCCATTAATACTGAGGGATAAAAGATAGCGGCGGAAAGGATAGTTTGTGGGTAGCAATGGATGCAGGTTTACTAACTGATTAACAGCCCAAAGGACAGGCCAATAGTCAATTAGTTGCCCCCCACAAGCCCTAACCTTTCTTTAAGGTTCTGACATTATTTAGGGACCCTTCCCCTCTCTAATTTGTGAACCTTCGTAACCTCCTGCAACAATATGCTGAATATCCGACAAATTGAAATGCAGTAATAATGAACTGATACGAAAATTTGGTTTGCTGTACTAAAGAGATCCCAAATTTTACAGTACTTCTTCAGTATAGAGATTTAAACATTAATATAAGCTTGTACACGAATTTCATTTATCGTATTACATCCCAAAAGGTTAGAACGTAGTAAATAAGTCATGTAATAATAAGTGGAGAAGAGAGAATTGATGGATTGAAATAGAAATGAGAAATAGATGCGAATATAAATTTGCATAAATTCACCAAGTGCTAACCTGGAATGATTTGGATTGCCTCTGACACCGGAGCATCCATTTGATTTGATATTAATTTATGTAGCACTATGAAGCAACTTGAATGTTACTGGTGTCAGACCTCTTAATATGAACGACGGTTAACGATGAGGGAAACACCTAGGCTCCGACACTCACGTCATTAACTTTCAACTTTCAGCCTCGACAGATTGATTACCTTAGTTTAGAATACATTGAATCAATAACACAAGTCTAGTAAGATAACAAAAACTTCAGATGAGATAGAGATCAACCACAATTCTTTTCAAACTTCACCCCGAAGTTGTAGCACATCTCACCAAAAAACATATATCAATTCAAACAAAAATTTAGGTGGATTTGGTATTTTTGCAAATAAATCATTTTTCTGACTGCATAAAAATTTCGCACCAAGAAGTAAGAGAAGGATTGTTATGAAACTTGGCATGAAGGTACGTATTGGGCAGGTATATAAATGTTAGAAATGCAGCGTGATTGTGCGCGTTACGTACTGCCACCAGAGGGCATTGAACTTCATTCTCCTTGGATTATAAACAGGTAAGCAGAGCTTGTTAGTGTGCATTTAATCTGTTACAAAGGTACACTTTTTAACGAGAGATGCCATTACGTAGTCATCGGAAACAATATGAGCAGCTATCAGAGTTCGAAAGAGGAAGAATCATTGGGATAAAGGAAACCAGCGGTCAACTCGGCAATTAGCTCGCCACCTAGGCCGTGACTAACTCACCTAGGACTTCTGACTTAACTGTGAATAGGTTTTGGGACCAATGCACAAAAGAGAAGTCTGTTACACTGCTAACAAGCTCAGGATGTCCTCAACAGACCAAAAGTTGAGAAAACCGTCACATCATATGACAAACATAGCGGCTCTCATTGTCCTTCATCCATATGCAGGTAGCATCTTCACTACGTGTCTCTGTGTAAGTCCTTACCATCACAAGGCACCTGACTGAAGGACAGTTGAACAGCCATTGACACTCACTCATGTTGCCTCCAATTGGAGGGAGTGTCACACTCATCAACGGCACCAAGACAGCCCAGAGGTACGTTCATAACATTATTCAGCCACACGTGTTGCCAATCAAGCACAGCTCCCAGAAACCAATTTCAACAGGACAATGCTCGCTCTCACACAACACGGGTTCCCCATTTCCCCCCTTTAATGGCCTTCTCGTTCACCAAATTTGTCACCAATCGAGATTATCTAGGATCACTAACAACAGCAAAATGGACAGCTTACGAGTTTGGTCAAATTAAAGCCTCCCTCACAAGCATGTCTCGAACAAACCATTTCAGGAAATTTTTCGAACAGCTGTAAGGGTGAAGGGATGCCGTAAGCAAAACGACATGCTCTGACGTCAGCCGCGCCTTATCTTAACATTGAAAAATTACTCGCCGATTTTTCTGCTTCGCAAAATGAACAAGCAATATTTCTTTTATTTCAATCCTTTTTTTGACAGTCGTGAATAGAAAGAGAGCTTCATTTTGTTTAAAATATCATACGCCATTTCTTATGCGTTTGATGAAGCCGAAGCTGTCATCTTTATCGCCATCTTGTTTATGACGTAGGGTGACAAAGAACTCCATTTTCTGGGATTTCGCGCAATTGTTTACAACCCACTAGGAAAAAGTTATTCGAAGCCTGCAACGGCAACTGGCTGGAAATTGCTTGAAAGAAAAATTGCTCCAAATATATATATACGTGTGACAAGGCTTTTAGAGGTGTTTTTACAGCAATTGTGGAATGAGGTGTCGTTGGCGTCATACGGCACTTGTGTGCCTCAATGTCCGACCGAAGAACATCCTGCTTCATGCTAGAGGAGGCCCAACAGGGTATTAAAACCTCCATTTATTTGTAACTTTTTCTCTAATTAATTATCATTTTGTTTTGATTTTGTAAGAGTCCGTGACCATGATATGTAGACTATCGTGGTCACACTACGAGCAAAAATCACTATTTTGTTACAGTTCATACAAACGAAAAACGTATCAATTAAATTATATAATTTTCAGACAGAAAAGCAAAGTTATCACTTGTGAGAAGTAAAATACAAATGGGGAAATATAGAAGGGGAGGAAAGAAATAAGTATACTACACGGAAGTCACAGAGAGGGAATAAGTCATTCCGATTTTTAAATTATATTATATCAAAAATGGATAAATTAAATATTCCTAAATAGCAGAAAGAAGCCTAGTGGCTGAGTGGTAAGTGTATCGTGCTTCCGCGTCACAGGTCCGGGGTTCAAATCCCTAGCTGGGCAAGGTCGACAGCCTTTCATCCCTTCAGTGGGTCGATAAATGATTACTAAGCTTCCTTGGGAACTGAACACTGGGGGTTTCACGTCAGCTGACCACTTGACCGAAACATCTGCACCTCTGCTGATCTCAGTGCCTAAAATCACGTAAACTGCAATAGGCACAGTAGGCTTTGGCTCCCATGGGCTGTTGCGCCACTGATTTCAGTTCAGTAAATAACAGAAAAAGGCGAAATTCTGAAACCAAAAACTAATTTATAAAGAAAAGTCAATTGACCACAATGGAAAACTTAAATTTTCTAAAGCTGCCGCTGACTTAGATCAAGGAAGTGTTGTTAAGCTCGCTTTATAGGATGTTATACAAGAACAGCACATGACATCAGAGAATTCAAATTTAACAGTATTTAGGAATGACATTCATTACACATAATTATTTCTTTTTCTTTGTGACGGATCTATACGCGTTCCTTCAATTAATCCTCTTGGGAAATCTTTGGGCTATCAATTCGCGTTATTCACAACCAACCCTTCGGAAGAAGAAAATCGTGATATTTAAATTAACTTACTATATATAGTCGAAGTTTTCTAGCTTGAAGAGAGAGCAGAAGAGAAGATATACTCGAATCAGGTGAGATCGCTACTGAAGGTATAATATTAGAATTATTGTGATTTGAGACTTATTAGGAAGAAACTTTAAAGTGACGATTGTTCACTAAGATTAAATTAAGATTATATTAAATCGGATGATAGGTTAGATCCTTTATTAAGTTTGATAGTCTCCTAATCATTCGCGTTTTACCGTCGTTGTTCCTGTTTCTCGGTTAGCATTGAGAGATTCTCTTACTATTATTAGTTGAAATTGTGTCTGAGTGATAAATAAATAGATTAATTGGATCATGTCGTGTGCTTCTTCCCTACCCCCTTCCCGCTTAGGTGCCCGAGAGAGAGGTGCTAGCCTCTCACATCTTCAATTATTACTCTTAGTGACATAAATTAAGTGTTCAACAAAAATATATTTGTTTTAAAAAAATTGGTTCAAACAGTTTATGGTCTGTACTTCAAATTTAAAAATGTTTTATGACAGAGTGACCATTTTAATTCGGAACACAAGAAAAATTCACCACAGCATTTAGAAATATATAGAACATTATGATGAATTCTCACGAAGAGACCTAGCAGATTCATCGCAATCCACTGTCAATAAATATACAGCAAATATTACTGCTACTCGATAACTGCGCGAACCAACTTCGATTCAAAAGATGATGGAACAACAATGCTCAATACACCATTTCCACAACCTCAAGAAAGCAAACGGTTGATTGAGAACTTATACCCCAAGACGATCAATACAGCGTGATCTCTATCAGTTCACTCCCGTAATCTGCCAGTTCCCAAGAATCAGAGCCCCATTTAGCCCCACCGCAACCCTTTTCAGCCGAGAAGGGACCATGGTAAAGAATCCCCGCGTCGTTCCATCTTGCCACCCATTAAGCACTCTCTCCCTTCCCCCTATCCGAATGGTTAAGTGAACAGCAGCTCCTGTACAGTGCACTTCTCCTTCGAGCCTGATATACAAGTTGCTATGGCAACGGGAAAAAGGGAAAGAGCGCCGCCACGGCTAACTTGGCGATTGCCCATCTTGATGGGAAAAGACAAAAGAAAGAATTCGAAAAGAACACACAACATCAGAAGAAAGACCAACCACTTTTTTCCCCCACTTCATTTCTTTACATTTTTTTTTCTTCTTATGTTCACTTGCTTTGGCCTTTCTCGCAATAAAATCGTTAATTGTTCTAGACTCGAAAAGGTGAATATGAGAGGGAATTGGTCATATAAATATATACGATTCTATTTCGTGGAATGTGACCGTAACAGTACTTTTGCAGATAAAAAAATGGTTCTAAATTCTTCGTTTTTTTATATTTAAATTTAAGTCATTTATTTACGTAACATTCATTGTGATAAGAATCGATATACAAGTACAGTTGGGCCCCGATTTAACGAATTCGTCGGGACCGAACATTTTGTTCGTTAAATCAGAGTACAAACAAAATACATATTTTTTGCTCTTATCTTTTAAAAATTCTATTATAAGCAACTACACAAAAAATATGCATAGTTAGAAATTACTCTAAAACAGTTAAAAATACGATAAGTGAATTACTACGCACCATTTGTGATAAGAAATTTTAAAATACTGACGAATAGATGTTTGAAAACCATTTTTGATTTCTGACTCGAAAGAGTTCTTTTTTTCGCTTGAAGCAGAGAAAAAAGTACTGCGTCATTTACATCCTACTGCTTAAAGCATGTTTTCACAATTTCAAAACAATGTAAAGCACTAAAAAACGTAATAGTTTTGATAAGAGTTTGGTCATCAATTTCTGCATTAGAATCGCTATTCATTGGCTACCACAAATCATCAACTTCCTGAATTTCAGTTGCACAGATAGGCAGCCCGTAGAGTCAAATGTAACATAATCATTAAAATTTTAAAATATCCCCTGCCTTGTGGAATGGGATGAGAAAAGAAAAGAGTTTCCTGTCCTATTCAAAACTCATAGGATAGTTTACACTCATGACTCATCTAACCATCTTGACTAATCACTGCTCTTCTCCCTTCCCGTCGAAATTTGCTTCTTGCAAGAAAAAACTTTTTCCTGTTCCAAACAAAAAGGATGTGATTTGGAAGGGAAAAAAAAGTGCAATTTTTTCTAACACAAAACTAATGAAAAAAATTTTTTTCCAGCTATTGAAATAATTTGGTATTTATTATTCGTTAAATAGGGGGCTTTGCGTTCATTTTAATGGGGGAAAGAGAAAAATTCGTTAAATAGGGGTTCGTTAAATCGGGGTCCAACTGTATCTTATTACTTCAAAGTTTCTGAATTGTTCTGCTATTTCTTTCTCATAGAGGTATATAAACTCATTTTTTTTCCTTTTTTCCAAAAATAATACTCGCGAAAAACAATTCAGTCGATAATACTTTATGGAATAGTGACAGTATTTTTTATAAATTGAAATTCAGATATATTCGATATTTTTAATTAACACTTTTGTAAACAAGTAATATGGGTAGAAAACGAGTAATTTTTTAAAATACATTCTACTTTCGTCTATTATTAATCCTTTCCACTAGCATTAAGTTCTTATTCATCTAACATAACGAATATGAATTAATTATACTTCAATGATAAAAAGATAAAACAAAACTGCTTATTTAAAAGATTCCATTTTTTAACTGATCATTCAAAGAAAAATTTGACTGTCTATGTTCAGTAATGAATATCGAAGTACCTTGACGATATTTCGACCAATTTTTGCTTATAAAAATAAAGGGTTGAAAAATCCACTTGTAGTGTACTAAAATAAATATTCAGATTAAAAAAGTATGGTTCACTCAGTAAGTCTCACCCATTAAATTATGAGAGCTTTGTCCTATAAATAAAAATCCTGTAATCTAAATTGTATTAATATACAAAATATAAAAGAAAGAAAATAATCCACAATAAATGTGATTCAGTCTTATAGATATATATTTTATCGGAATCCTTTCGAACAATATACACACCATACAAATATAAAAAGAGATTACAAAATATAATTTTAGACATTTTTTTTCTATTCAAAACCAACTTTAAAGTTGTGGTTATAAAGACCAGTTAGTTTAATCCTAATTCAGACAAATTATAAAATTTAAAAAATATAATTTTTCAAATTTTATGAGCCTAAAGCAATTTAATTAGCGTGATAATTTTTAGAGCAACTCTATAACTCACGATCGGAAGTTTTAAAAAACCTTTTTCTATATTAAAATATTTACAATTATATTCAATATTACTCTATTCAGTTTTAAATATTATATTTAATATAAATATTAAAATATATTCTATAGATTTTCATAAAAAATAAGATAATTCAATTAAGGTTAACTTTTAAGCTTATGACTTTTTTTTTAATATGAAGCAAATATTCAATCAGTTTCACGAAAAATAACGAAAGTGTATTCATATTCTAAAAGATGTTTTACATTCGTAAAAATTCTGCAGTAAAAATTTTTTATACATGAATACAGATATGTATATTTCTTCTATTCAAATATATTTCTATTTTGGAACTGTTAGTCTTGAATTCACTTACACTAGAAAAGATTTTTTTAAAAAATATTTTCATTACTAATACACTTTATATGCAGTGCATTTTCAATTACGTTATTAGTGAAATAATTGTAATCTGTAGGTCAATAAATTTTAAATAATAAAATTTGCAGTTTTTAAATAAGATTTTTTTTAAAAAAAAATGATCATCTTTTCTCAACTTTTAATTAGCATAGTAGACTGTAAAATATTCTAATGTTGCAGTCTTATAGGCAAAACATAAATTTAAACAGCATTCAAGGATTATATATATTAAAGCAATTATTCTGAGTAAACACATAAATTGTTACATATATGAAGTGTATGATATTTTTTCCTTTCAGTGATTAATTTTTACATATCTAAAAAATAAAATAATTCTGCACGATTAGAATATAAATTCTTGGAGATTTAAATATCAATTAAAAGTTTACCGGATTCTTTTAGATGAATGTAGATTTATAGTTCGTCTTTTTGAAGTAATAATTTGATAAAGCTTCTACGAAAGCCAAAAATTCCTTAATATTAAAAAAATTAATTCGAAAAATAGTGTCTTAATAAAGATAACATACTTTTTTTTTTAATTTAAAAAAAAACGATGTTTAAAAAAAAAAGGGGGGGGGAGAGTTGGGAAGAATTCATTTCTTTCAGGAGCAATTCATTTGCAAGAACAAAAAGAAAATTATTTTTTAAAACATATGCCGTTTCACGATAATTATGCAAAACTTTCATGCATAAAGAAATATCGATAAAAGTTTTTTGTAAAAAAAAAAAATGAATAAAATAAATCCAAGAAAAAACTTTAGTTAATTGCAATAAACATAGATGGCACCACAAATCACTCAATGATTAATTTCCGAAGTTCGTGGTCACCATGACAACGATCTAGTGATTTACTGAACTCTTTTTCGTTGCTTAGCGACAAACGTGGTGGTTTTATTTCGTGCCTCCAAATCAACAGCTTGAAGGAAATCATACGCCCTCTATTTGAATAAATTATAACTACAAACTTAATATCATAAAGTTAATGACTTGATTTTTACACGAGTTAAAGTATTGTAATCACGCCACAAGTAACACAAAACGTTTCACCTGAAGAAATCCGTTTCACGAAAGGGAAACACATTCAGCTGGAGACGCAAAAGAATTTGAGAATACAAATTTAAATATTGAAGTTTTCATACAACAGTGAATTTTTTTAAAGGAAAAATTTTTTAACCAAAAAAAATTTCAAAAAATTTTAAAAAAACAATTCATTTTTTTGAGCAAAAAATGAAAACAAAAATATTAATTCCCAAATAAAAAAAAAAAGGAAAATTTTTATCTAAAAAATTTTTTAAAAAATTTTTAAATTCAAAAATAAGAACTATTAAATATTTAAATTAAACAATCAAAACTTTAAGAGACGATGTTTTTTTTAAAAAAATCTAACCATATTTTTTACGAGTTGTTTACTGATTTTTATCAAAATATATGAAACGAATAAATTGCAACTATTTTTCATTTCGTACAAAATTAATATTGCTTAGTTTAAACTAAATTAAAAGGATCATTAAATGATCAAGCTGTTATTAAAAAAAAAATGAAAACTGAAAAAGGTAAATACATTCCATTCTATCAAATTTGATTAACTGCAAAATTTTATATATAAGTGTTGAAACAAAACCGCCAATATGATTTTCAGCTTTAGGAAAGAACTTAATTTATTAAATCATTTCTACAGCGTTATTTTCAAAATAAAGCCGCAAAGAGATGACGTGAACTGAAAATTATTCTATATTATAGCATATAAATTCGACCCGATAATTTTATGAATATTTTTCCACCTTTCCATGCTTCCTCCTGAATTTTTTGTCACTTATTTCAGAGAATTAAAATTTAGAATAGGGTCTTTAATTTTTTTACACTGATATTTTATTAAAATTTTTTTTAAAATTTAGCTTCTGAAAAAAACCGTTAAGGTAAGTTTTTAAAAACACATTTATCTTTGATCAATTATAAGCTTTTACTTAATTTTAAGAGGCTATCAATAGGAAAAAAGCCCCGGTTTTGGCCCGTTAAGTTTTTTTCAAAATTCCTGATGAAACCCCCAATGCTAAAATTTTAAAACCAACCTTTTTTAATTTTTTTTAGTTCGTCTATACAGCATATTTTACAATAAAAACTATTGCAAAAATCCCCGTATTTAAAAAGAAAAAAGAAACACGTTCCTTTAAAAAAAAAATTAGAAATCATTTGAGTATATATTATGCATAATAAAATTATTTATTAAAGGGTAGCCTAGAATATTTACATCCATTCTGATAAATTACACTGAATTCATTTAAAATTAAATGCTCTTTTCTAAAATAAAACAATTGTTAACATTTTAAACAGAGATGAACTACTTGTTACATCAAACAAAATAAACTTATTCTACACTTTAAATAACCAGGAAAAATCTGTTATAAAGGTTAAAGTAAATTAGCAAAATAATTAAAGATTAATTATGCTTTAATGACGCAGAGAATACATACATTCCAAAAAAAATTTTTTAAGCCATAATGATAAACTATTACTTTTCTAGGTTTAAAAAGGAAAAGCAGAAAATTATGAAGCCAGTCTGACGATTACTAAATTTGCAGACGCACTACAAAGGTTTATAATGTTAACTACTGTCAGTGAATAAAACTGCAACGACAGAATCCATAAAATCCTCAAAGCACTGGCTTGATTCCAACATTATCTCAATCCATTGAACAATGAGAAAGAGGCCTTTAAAATTACTGTTTAAATTCTTAGAAAATTAAATTATTATCCTCTATAGTGTAATTTCATCTTAACTTAAAAAAATATTGATTGCTGGAAATACACAATACTATTTTTGAATATGAATTATTTCTACTCACATTTAATATCCCATTTACATTTATATTTTATGCTGGGAATGATTATAGAAAGAGTTCTAGCAATGGAAATGTTGTAATTACACTAAAATTATGATTCATAAATTTTTTTTATTATAAAAAAAGTACCTATAAAAAGAAAAAAAACCCCTTAAATTAAAAAGTTTTTGAATAAAAAACAATTTTTAATTTTGTGAAAAAGAAAAATAAGTTCAAAATTTCAAGGGAAGAAAAATTTTGGGAATATTTAAATTTAAAAGAAATAAAATTTTTAAAAAAAAAAAAATGCAGTAATTTTCGCTAAAGATTCCAAAATTTTTTAAACTTTAAATTTCAAAATTTTCCCACTTCAAAATTTTCAGTTTTAAAATTTTTCCCAATTTTTTTCTTGGGTTGAAAAGGAGAAAATATTCAAAATTAAAAGAAATTTTTCCCCCAAAAAAAATATTGGGGTTTTTTTAGTACACAAATTAATTTGCAACTGAATGTTCAAGAAAACGCCGGGGGGAACCTCATTTCACATATGTCATACATGCTGCATTGGCAACCAAGTGCCTCCCTTCATATAATCTTGTTAATATGTTTGTAATAATACATAAGTACCCTTTTTTTTTTAGAACAAGATGTAATGTTTTGAATACAAATAAATATGAAGGATTCATTTAATATATGAATAAACATGCACATGGATTAATTATAAAGCCCTGTTTTTAAAATTACCTTTTCGTTTATTGATCAATAATAAATGGCGCTTTTTTAATTTGTTAAATCCGAATAACATTTTCTTAAATTTTGTATGCTCTTGAGCATTATTAAGATATTAATTAGGTATTGCGCTAAAAAATGAAGTTTAAATTTGTATCCTATCTTTCTTCAGACAATGAATTAAGCATCGTTAAATGAACTGGAAAAAATAAATGCCATTTTTATCAATATATTGAAATCCTATATTTTTAAATTAAAATCAATTGTTTACATTTTTATTTCCCAGAAATAAGTTCTAATCCCTCACTTCTCTGTTGAAAAAAAAAAATTTTTAAAAAAAATCTTGATCTAAAATATAAGTTAACTTCATCTTCAGACTGTGATTTTATTATCAAACACTTTGTGACCAAGCAAACAAGAATTATTAAAAAAAAAAAAAAAATATAAAATGAAACAATGAATCTACAATCAGTCTTTTCAAATTATATCTTAAAAAGCATAAAATTTACAAAAAAAAAAAAATTTTAAAACTGTGTTTTTAAAAAAACCAAAAAAACTTCAAATAAAAAAAAACGATACATGAAAAATAATTTTTATAATTGTAAACACCTATGGGTGCATAAAAAAAAAAAAACCTGAAAGGTATATAATAATTAAACTTAGGACGTCTGTCAGAAAAAAAGAAATTTCTACTGCATTGTGGTATTTTGTTAATTTAATTAATGTCAAAAATGCTAGATGGCGCCACCAGACAGTACTTGCACTGTTTCTTCTCTGGTGGAGGAACGGAAATCACATGTGTGGACTCAATAGGCTGCTGAAAATCTGATGTACACCATCACGCGAAAATCCCTCCCGCTGCTGTTTTTTTATAACCCTAGACACAGAAAATAAATCATATTGGGTCAGAGATGAATTACTTCTGCTTTTAGAATGATTTCTGATTTATCACAGAGGGCTATACTACTTTTAATTAATTAATATTTGACTGTAGTTGACAACATTCAGCACAGATTCTCTGAAAAATATTTTCTTAGCAACTTTATTACAATTTTTTGCAAGATTCATTATACTGGCGTTTTTCTAATTTTAAGCCAACAAGAACGGCATTCTTGTTTTAACAAATGTGTCATTGACGATTCCTATTGTAAATTTCAAGAATATATCAAAAGAGTAATTAAAAATATAGGAACTTACATGCAGATTTCGGTGAAAACTTCTCTCTCTGAGCAGCACAGACGGCAAGAATCCTGTACCCAAGATCAAGATCAAAGCCTTGTTGTTGAGAAACTTTGCTGATCACCTGCAAAACAAAGATGTTAACATTTGTTTAAAAAGGCAAGAAATTTCATAAACTTTAAAAGAGGTTGATTTCTTATTTTATCATCCATATGTTATAAAGGCTATTATTATTTTTAAGGAATCAGGAAAAGGATCATGTAGAGGAAATTTTACATTTTATTCGTCCAATCATAAAAGTCGTTTTTACCATACAGTCAGCAATAGCTGTTACTGTTTCTAAAAAAATTAAAAAAATAAAAAAACTTCACAATATTAATTTCTAAACGCGAGGATTACAAATACTGCATTATATGAGGGTCGACCAAATAAAAGTGGCATTGCAGTAATAACTCCCCAATTTGAAGAGAAAGATGGCTGTGCATGCCCCTAAGAGGACACAGAGTGTTGGGAATGCATACGATATCGTCAGATCCCACCAGATGCGTGTGCAGGGACGTCTTAAGGTATGGGCAGCTGGGCCTGGGCTCAGGACCTCACCCTCGGTGGGGGGCTCGTTTCGTTCTCGACTCCGTCTTAACAAGATCGTGATCCGGCTAACTTAAATGGTCATTTATTTTACCTTGTCATATTCTCTGAATAATGATTACCAAGCTTGCTTGGGGACTAAAACACTGGGGGTTTCACTTCAGACTGACCACCTGATCGGGACATCTGCTCATGCACCTCAGCGCCCAATAGTCACTTATACTGAGATGGGTATAGTAGGTCCTGGCCCACATGGGCTGTTGCGCCACTGAGTTTATTATTCTCTAAATACAGTGAATTTCAAATATCATGTCGACTGGCAAAAGTGGTAAGACTGTATTATTATGATGACGACCGTTGTCCATATCTAGGCCTAGACCCAATATCATAAGCAATCATTCAAATCATTTAGTAGAGCCGGTTTGCGCCTAGGTTTTTGAGATTGTGAGTCATACACATTTATTTCACATTACCTTTTATACGAGTCTTTGACAGCACATGCTATAATACTATCTACTTTCAAAGATCTTAGGTAGGGCCTACTTTTACATACGGGCCCAGGACCTCAAAAATTTCATTAAGGTTTCTCTGGGTCCAGGTCCCCAAAGAGTCTTAAGACGTCCCCGTGCGTGTGTGATAGTGTGGGAGCATATTAAAAGGCATCTTTAGGATCATGGATGCCTCCAAACGATACGACTTCCAATGCTGCCCGTATGTACCCCATGGCATGAATTGAGAAAAAATATCAAGAACCACTGAAGTGGCATGCTGTAACGCAGGATCATTATCTTGCATGATAATGCTCGTCCTCATGTGGCTGTGGCGTGCCAAACATTGTTACGGCAATTCAGCCGGGAGGTTCTCGAAAATCCCCATTCACCCTGTGAAAACCACATCTTCGGTCCACTCCAGAAAGGTCTGAAGGGACGGCGATTTCCCGACGATAACGTCCAAAGGGTTGTTGAAAATTGGTTCCACACCAACACCAGAGCTTCATGTCGTGGACCGCTGGGACACTTGTTTACAGAAGTATATATATATATTAAAGATTCTTCACAAATAAAAAATTCCATTTAATTATGAATATTTATATGGACAAGTGCAATTCTAATTACTATTATTGGTATCCAGTTGTTTAATAAATTAACTTCATTACAGTTGAACCTGTTTTTGTGTGGTTCGTTTTTATGCCATATTATTTTTGTACGACTTTTTCTGTACAATATTTTTTATGCAGTATATAAATTTTAACGGCAATGACGCCACAATAATGTTTTCTATCAATGTACCAGAGGCAATCGATGAATGTTAGGTCCCTCCTGCAAAGTCAGACTGGGCTTTTAATATTTAACAAGTTGGGTAAATACGTACTTGGCGTTAGTCAGGCCTTGGGCCCCCCACAAGGCAGGGATTGTGGGGGTGTACGTTACCACTGTAACACACATGTATACACTTCAAGACGCTCTGTTCATTTGCTATAAACAGTCTCCCGACAATTAACGTTCAGTTGCGTTCTCCCAACGCGCTAACAGCCCGCACTAGATTGAAGACGAATCTTTCAAAAACAGTGACATTTTCAATAATTTGATAGATTATGAAGATGGACAAGAAGAACTGGATTCTTTGAGAGCGGATAAAATATATGCGGGGATACAGCTTTCCAACAAATTGGAAAAGCATTTTCTTAAAATAGATATCAATTAAAAAGGAGCATGGAATTTCAAAAAAAGCTTCAGTCATGCATATCTAGTTATCGTGACATTTACAAGCACACACACAACTAACCAACCTTCGTCACAAAAACTTATCTCTTACTTTACGGTGCCAAAAAATAAATCAATTGAAATTGTATCTTCAAGTGACGAAAGCGATTTTGAATCAATTTATCACAGAAAAATGACTGCTTTGGATTACGACGAGTAAAAAATGAATTATGCATGTGTCTTTTGAAAACTTCTCCAGGGGTATACGAGAAACTAAATGTTTTAAAAATGTTTCCGCGCGCGCGCGCGAGTGTAATTTAATTATACATTTTGTTATGAAAGTACCTTCTCGTGAATTTCGTAAATAATAGGGGTATTTTCTAAGTGCGACTTTTTTTATACGGTCCCTCTCCACCGCATAAAAAAAAATTCCGTAGTACTTCGACAAAGTTGTTTGTTATATGTAAGAATTTATGAAATTTTCGAATATTTTTTTTGTGCGTTTATTTTTATGCGGTCCCTATCAGGGGCAGCTCTAGGGGCGGCAAATTTTAAGGGCGGCATTTGGATCAATTTTGAAAAATATTTGTTTTTTGCTACAAAAATTTTTTATATATTTTCTGAAATATTATTAGGTGTGAATTCGGTATTTCATTTAAAGTATCTTACTTTTTGTTTATTTTGTACTCTGTTTGTTTAATGACAGTTTTATTTTATATTGAAACTTGAAGGGTTCGAGGTGGGATTATATATCAAATCATGAAATTTGCTATGTTTACCACTGGCGTAGCTAGTTCTCAGGGGGCCCTGTATCAAAATTCCTCCGGGGGCCCCTTTTTAGATATGAGAACCCTGTTAGGTGGACTGTAATTACACATGCTGAGGCCCCTGTATCGTGTGGGCCCCGTATCCTTGAGTACGCCTGAGTTTACCCTGATGTAACATCTTTCACCAGTAACTCTCCCACCAGAGTACGGTCACAACGATTCCTTCACCTGCATTCGATGTCCTGTATTCAGCTATCCAAAAGTGAGTAAGGGTTCTGGTAATATCATTTCGGAGATGTTTTCTTTTCTAGGTAAAAAGTAATCTATAAAATTAAAAAAACGCTTTGATTCAGAAAGAAGAGGAGATTTTGAGCAAATTTGCCTTTGTCGTGAGGCAGACTCTACCGACTTTCCTTTAACCAAAAAACTTAATGTAATTAGTCATAAATTCGAATTCATTTAAATTTTTAAGGCTTAATAAAATAAATTAATCAAAAGAGGTAGGAAATAGGCAAGTTCTCATACCGAAAGCATCCAAGCAGGTTTTGTCCATATCACCTGAAAGCCTAGGGTTACCACATCTAAATTCAACAAGCAAACCCCATAAGGCATTTTCAAATAATCCTGTAAAATAAAATTCAATTCAAAATTTTGATTTAAGAAATAAGGACGAAAATTATAATACCGTAAAGGCCATCTAATGAAAAATTCTTCAAACACCTTTAGAAGGCCCTAAGTTACCATCATCCACAAAAATTCGGAGCCTTGGAAGGCATTTGATGTCGCCAATGCCTATACAAAATAAAGATTCAATTAATCAAAAGTTTTGCATTTTTAAGACAATTTCAAATACATAAAATAAAAAGTAGTCTAAAACCGACTTTTTTAAAAAAATCCATACAAACAACATGGAAAAATGTGTACCTAATTTACCATACATGTTCCGACAAAGCATTGTGGTGGAGAATCGAAACGTATTCCATTACGAAAATGATCAATACGTGAAAATTGCAATGATTTTTTTTATTTTTCATCAATAATCGTAAAATACAGTAATGAAAGCAAATCACACAATTATAAACGATAAATCCATAAAGAAGATCGAGTGCTCATCTGTGTGTTGTGTGTGTGTGTGTGTGGTTGTGTGTGTGTGTGTGTGTGTGTGTGTGTGTGTGTGTGTGTGTGTGTGTGTGTGTGTGTGTGTGTGTGTGTGTGTGTGTGTGTGTGTGTGTGGTGTGTGTGTGTGTGTGTGTGTGTGTGTGTGTGTGTGTGTGTACTATACAAAACAACTGTTATACTTTAAGACATGGATATATTTATAGCTCGTCAGTCTTCATTATCACGCCCGATGGTCTCTATTTGCACAAATTCTCGAATCATAAATCTTTCAGAGTTCAATTTATAACCTTACAAGTCAAACTACCACACTCATTTAAGCATTTTCAATTTCGACATAAAAACCTCCACGCTATGAAATACAAATTTTAGAACATAAAATTTTCGGCGCGTTTGGGGAGTTATATCTACATGTAAGAAATCAAACAAAGAACAACAAGATTTTTGTGACACTAAAATCGAACCATGCGGTTATTAAAAAGTGAGGATCCTTTAAGAGGAAACAAATGCTACAAAACCACACAAATTTGAGGAGGATGTTCAAATTTAAAATTCTAGAAATTCCAATCCAAAACATCCCCAAAATCCCTTCAACTCATGTGTAAAAATGAAGTTGTCATTTTGGCATAAAATTGGGCGATTAGATATTAACAGCTGCCTTAGTAACTTTTATTGAACAATAGAGTAGCCAGAAATTATTCGAAACGCTATCTTACGAGATGTCCAAAAGCTTTTAAAAGACTGCAGTAGGTTTGCGGTTATAGTAAATGCATAACGATTTTTACAATTGTTTATTAAAGTCGCCTTTTAAAACAAAGCAATGGTTATTGGCAGCAGATCCTGTCATTTTGAACCTCGGTCAAGTGACAAGAACTTGAATTGGCAGTCTAATCTTTCATACTACTCCGGATATTGCATGCATCAGTCCCTCTACACGAAGGGTCTTCAGTGAAACTAGGACTCGAACCGACGATTCGACGGCCACGAGTTCATGACCGTGACCCCTCGGCTACTACGGCATCTGGTTAGACACAGAGATAAAAATCAATAGCACGCAGAAATTATAATTAATAAGAAAATGTTCCATGTTCTTTGGTAGTAGAAGATGCACTAATGCTACTGATTCCTATAACGTAATTCAGGTATGATCTTCAGAAATTATTTTCTGAATTATGTATTTTGATTGCAAATAGAAAAAGAAAACACTTTCACTCGAAAAATTTTATAAACTTAAACAGTAAACAACTAACAAAGTGTTCTTTAATTTATTTTTAAAAAATTATTTACGTAAAGAAGGGTTTTTTTATATCGAATAGGGGAACTCAGAAATATTGGTATACTAAATGAAATTCGTAATTTCGATGTTTAATGAAATCTTGATTTGTTGTTTTTCAATGATATGATAAAATCAATATTGTCTTACCAATTTTTATAATTCAATTATAATAAAAATTGAAATTATAAGAGCAAAATTGTAGGTGAAAGCATTTCGACATTTTAAGGAGGAAAGTAAATCCTGTGTGCTACAATATATACCTGCGCATATAAATATTGAAGTAAATGAGTGCGCTGATTCTTTGGCCAAGGAAGTCAGAGATCATGGTCAACATTGTACCAACATCACACTTGCTGTGACCAAATCTAGACTTATACCTCATTCCTTTATGAAACCCCTCATAACAGACTTTAAATCCCAAAGAATTATAAAATTCATAATCTCAAAACTCTAAGAGCTCATCACTACAAGGGCATGGAAATCCATCCTGATTGAAATACGATCTTATATACAGGGTAAGTATTTTTGAAAAATTCACGTTATTTTCAGAGTTACGATCAATTGAAACAATACCGGGTGTTTTTTGCAAATATTTTTCACCTCGGATATAATAAAATATGAATAAACCCACTTATAAATCATAGATTGCAAAAATTTTCAATCAACCCCGATGTAGAAGCTCTAGCTATATATAGGTAAAATGTTATCGTTATAGAAAACATTTTTCATAAAAGGAGATAGTTTTGAAAATATGTCATTCTTTCTCACTTTTTGGCCGAAAAATGGCATTTAAATAATTTCTTCATGTAATGATATTCATAAAATAATTTTATTTGTATATTCTAATTCAACTGATACTAAATATATCAAAAAAATTATTCATTTGTATACTTTTCAAAATCACGGTTCCAAATGTAGTTAGTCACCTTATATTATACAAATTTTGGTGAATATTATTAACCATGGAATAAAAACGTAAAATTATTCGAAGCAATATTACAATGTTAACTTCAAAATAGTAACTAAAATTTCACATGCTGCTGAAATGATAAGTAAACATGCTAATTTTATTGTTTTCTGTCTTTCCCACACACACACAATTCCTCTACTATTAGTACTCTCTCTCTCTGTATATATATATATCGTTAATTTCAATCGTTAACAAAATACTTTCTATTCATTCATTCAAGTTCAAATACATTTTTTAAACTTGTAGTGGATAACACCTGATTTTAATACAGTTTTTTCAAATATGAACTCATTAATTTTATTTAATTAATGAATAAATAGTAACAAACAAGAATATTAGTCCAGCACCATATACTTGGGATGGCCTTATTTCTGAGATTGTGATTTATGAATGAATAAATAATAACACAAACAAAAATAGTCCAATACTATATATAGAAAAGAAAATATCTGTCTATTTTACCACTTAATATCGTGATTATCTCGTATGTATACACATATTTATATTAATTGTAATTATTTAACAAAGTAACTAAAATAAAATTTTTCTTTGTTGATCTAAGTAGGAATTGACTTTAAAAATTTTTTTTATATTATTTGTTTCCGATTCATTCATAAAATTTTTCTACTGTAATATACCTGCTAACTCATATGAAATAATAAGCTTCTTCTTACCCTTATAAGTTAAAATTATGTTAAACACATTATTTTATCCTTTAAAAATGTTAACCCTCTGGCCGGAACATCAATTTTTTTGCCGCACTGAGGAGCATTCGTCTGACAGACGGGTACGCAATTTTTTTTTGAATTTTATGACTTTAAGGACTCTTGTAGCTCATAAAACCTTGTAGCTCATGAAATTGAGTATGGCTCAAATAAGATGTATGGGGTTAAATCAAGCACAATATATTTTTATCACTAGAATTGTGACTAGTATTTTATATAAAAACTGATTAAAAACTATTTATATTCATGTAAAAGTAATTAAAAGTAATAATACCAAGCACGAAAAAACTATAGGAATACCAGTTCCGACACACGGCCATAGATAAAAATCGCACATGTCGTGAGTTGAAAAAATCGCCATGTACAACCACGTGATCCTCTCACTGGGTAGAGTCCAATTGAAGATGTCAAGGCAGCCCACCCCCAAAATCACACCACAGCGTTATATCTACAGGCATCAATGAAAACCATACCCGTCTGAGAGACGGATGTTTCGGTCAGAGGGTTAAATATCTTACAGCAGTGGTCTTCAAACTTTTCCAACTCACGGAACCTTTAGAGCTACAAGGTGTTAGCAGAAAATCCCATTGAAAAAACATGCAGCAGGGATGTCTTTAACCTCCTCTGCGTCCTAGGCACTTCAAATTGTTACGCCCCGGATCTAAAAAATTATTGAGTAGTGGCCCCTATAACCATATATCTTCTTCAACAGGGAAACTAAATCTACCATCCTACAAAATTTGACCGTAACCCCAAGACCTTGCGCTCTCCTTGTAAGGCAAAATCTACTTTGATGCAAAAGGAGTTTGAATATTATTTTGAAGCCCAACTGTACTCCATTAAAAAGAAATTACTGTGTGTGTGTGTGCGTGGTAGCATACAAACACAGTAAATTTTATTTTTTCATCTAAACCTTTTTTTTTATGCTTGCATACTTCACTGCAATCAAAATGACATTAAGAAGAATTTCTTGACAATCTATCAGGTGTTTTGCCTTTGGAAGAGAAAATTCAGACACCAATACAGTTTTTTTTTATTTTATTTCCTTCAAGGCTACCACCACACACAAATTTCAGATCAGACAACAAAATTATTTTTTAAGATATCTAAAGTTTTCTGAGCTTAAGTTTTGGTTTCATTTTAAAGCATTTTTCCTCTCTTAAATTGAATTAATTTAAACTATTTTTGAGCATAATCAACTCTTTCAATGTGAAACGGTTATTAATTTCAATTTTTATTACTAAAAAAATCATTTCTGCTTGATTATGTTTTGAGTTTTTTTGAGTTCTCAAATTACTTAATAAGATGGATTTCAAAGCCAATTTTTGTTTGAAAAAAATAATTTATTTTACTTAGAAGCTTTTTCTTTAATTTTTTTCCTGTTGAGAAAATGCCACGGTTAAAACTTTCTCACGTTGCTGTGAGAAACAATATAATGGAAAAAATGGAATACTGAAAATGCAATGGCGTAGCTAGTTCTGAGTGGGCCGGGTATCGAAATTTCTAAGGGCCCTTTTTTGAAGCTCCTTAATAGTTTAGGATATTTTGCTTAGAAATGTTGGGGGCCCCATATCATTGATACGGCTAATACGACGGTAACTATGCCCCCGTATTTAAATCTCACTGTAATTAGAAAAATACACTCAAATTTGGATATTTGAATTAATATGTTACCGTTAAAGTGCATAATTCAGTTATTTCATAGAATAACTAGACAAGTCAGTTATAAAGTAAATAATATAGATCAACAATTTCATACTTTACCTAGTTATTCTATGAAATTACTAGGTATTCCATGAAATAACTAAGGATAAACAATTAAAGTAAAAAATAAACTATTTCAAAGATGTTTCATAAATTAATTGATCATGAAAAGCTAAAATCTCTCGAAAAATACATTTCATCCCTTTTTACGGATAAATAATAAGGGAAAGCAGAGATGATGTAATTTATTATATTGCTCATATTGCTATTAGTTAAACATGAAAGGGGAAAAAAGAATATGTTACAAAAAAGATTATATTTAAATATTATAAAAAAATGCATGCTGGAAAGGAAAAATGTTGCTTCATAAAAACATTGGGTGTAAACTTTTTAAAGCAAAAATGTAAGAGAATATTAATTAAAATTTTATGAGATACCTTTAATTTACTTTTCACCATTTATTAGAGCAAGGATTGTTGTGATGACACATTGGATTGAACTGTTTATTATTTTTGAAACAAGCGTACTGTTTAGTAGTACACATTTTATATATTTTACACGACCACTTTTTAAATCCTTGTCCAGTACCGCAACTTTGAGCTGTTGCAACAGATCGAAGCGTTGTGTCAATATTTGAAACTTCTTTAATGGAAATTAATTCTCGCTGACATATACTGAACTGTTATCTAGAGTACCATTTAATCGGAAAAATTCTTCCCAAAGCAACTAGAATCGGTTCAAAGAACTTTCGAGTGTCGTATTTCATACATAAACGATCAAGTAATCGTTATTCTATAGAATACCTACTTAAATCGTAGAATTCAATAATTTTATATATTCTAACTGACTGATCTAGTTATTTCATGAAATACCTAGTTATTCTATGAAATAACGGAATTCACACTTTAACGGTAGCATGTACAATAATTAACTAATTAAACAAGAAATGCATAAGGTATACAAAAATTCAAATTTATATCGAAGCATATTTAATTAATTATGTAATGTAAAAGAAATGAAAACATATTTGCAGGGCAATGATACTGCATTCCACTTCAAAACACAGTTAAAAGTCTTATTCCTGTACTTTGGATGAATGCCGATTTATCTGGAAGTTCTCCAGATGAATTGTAAAGGATTGGAAGGTAAAAGAAACACTTAAAGTTTGTTGCGTACAGAAATTCATGGCAACACTAAAAACATTTCATTTTTATTCAGAACTAAAAGGAAAAATGAGAACAAAAGAATTATATATAACAAAAATACATTACATGTTTTCAAACCATTTCCCGACATTTTTGTGCATTTATATGTGTAATTTTTGGAATATGTTTCCCTTTTGAAAGTTTTGGCTTTCCGGAATTTCCTGTTAAATTTTTCCACCATTGTTTTTTTTATTTTGAAATTTTAAAAAGGAAAAATTGGAATAGTGTTAAATCTGCAAACCTTCGCAAATGACACCAGGACCTCTAAAAGGACAAAATTATTGATAGGAAAGAAATTTACAAAGAATACTTATTTAAAATCAAATAGAAGTAATAGATGCACTAAAAAGTTTAAATTAATAATGTAAATATAATTTTCAAAACTTTGGTTTGAGAGATTGCCTAAGTCTTAATACCTCAAAAACACGACGAGTTAAGGCTGTTTTTGCCATATGTACGAGAGCGTGAACTGAACGCGGAGCACGTTTTTAGACAGAAAATGACTCCCCTTTTTAAAAAATGGGGTTACATTATAACTCCGCATTTGTTTTATAATAAGGTTTTAAAGTTTCAAAATATTTTTATAAATAACGTTTTCCTTTTAACGTTAAAAAGGGTATTTCCCCTTTTAGCATTACGGGGATAGGAGGGAAAAAAGTAAAAATATTTTTTTACAAAAAAAAAAAGGGGTCAAATCGGGTAAAAGAGGGGTAGTATGATAAAAAAAAGTGTAAAGAAGAGGAAGCCGGGAAAATGATATTAATGTTTGAGTGTTTTTTTATAAGGAAAAAAATTTTGAATTTGGGTCCTATTTTTTTAAACATTAGCCGAAGACGGTTTTTAAGGGGAAAACCCTTGAAATAAAAAAAAACTGTACATACTTTTTCCGATTCCTCATAAATCAGTGATTTTTATTCATTTGAATGTGAATTTTTAAACAGTTTGTATAATTTTTTATTAAATTAGGTTATTTTTAAAATTTAAAATATAAATACCGAAATATGAATAACAACTTAGTTAACCTTTCCCATTTTCACAAAAACAATTGAAAAATTTTTTTAAATGAAACCTTTTCCTACGGAATTACTTAATTTTTTGCGCGTGCGTAGTTATTGTAACTCATTCAGGTAGCTTCGGTGCCGCTTATTGCAAATTAGTTGAGCCAATATGGTCACGTTTTGCTCTTTTGAGAGCACTCTTCTTCAAATAAATAAAGTTAGGTTAAAAAATACAGTTCATAACCTAGTTATTAAAAAAAAAAGGGGGAGTGTTAAAGGGATTTAAGCCCTTTGGGGGAAAGATAACGGGGGCAGTGGGTCCAGACTTTGAAATTTTCTCAATCTGGATCCATGTGGTTTAAATTCCTGCTCCTTTTCTCTTCTTCAAATGGTATTTGACAGAATTTATGTAGCAGATACCCACAAACATAAAAAGGAAGGGTGTCTCGCACAATGGTTTTATTCAATTCCTTCAGCAGATTTTTTTTAAAAAAAAAACTCGAAAGATTTTCATTTGGCTCTTTACCCAGTTTCAAAGGCCTCTTGATTTTCTGATCTGCATCAACAAAATTTTTGCCATTGTCCGAGTACAAATCCTTAATCAAAACAAAATCTATCCAAACTCAAAACACCACATACGAACACTATGGACTGTAATGTATTTAATGACTCACAATTTTTACAAATCCAAGGACAGCGCCATCTATCGCTGGACCCAGAGTATTTGAATAAGAGGCATGAACATGCTGCTAACTACCATTTAAAAATTTTAAATTTTAAAAATTCATACAATTTGGAACAAGTTATTTTTTTATTTTATTTCTTATGCCGTGAAATGAAATTTTTTTTAATCTGATTAATAAAACTGAGGCTCACAAAATGAAAATTTATAAGTAAAATACCCATGCACAACTTTCGAATTCTGCGTCCAAAACTTAAATGTTACATTTAAAATTCATCTGCCTCATATGTTGAATTTTCTATCAAAATATTCATGCATGGCTTTTTTCCCCTCATTCTCAGAACCCTACGAGCATCTAGTGCTAAAAGCCTCGAATTCATTTTTTTCAATTCCTATACTTTTAGTTCCTCTCACCCTATATATATATATATATATAAATATATATATATATATATATATATATATATAAAATTATAAAATTTTTTATTCAAAAACAACTATCTTTTCTATATCTTTTATCTATCTATCTATCTTTATATATTATTATATATTTTTTAAATTTTTTAACCAAATAAATACTTTTCATTAATCGTTCAAATACTTTTAAACATGTATATGATGATGTTATTTCATTTTTTCAAATATTAATTCATTAATTAAATTTAAAAAATGAAAAAAAAAAAAAAAGAAATAAAAAAAAAAAACGCTTTTTTGATGGGTGGTTTGAACCAATAAAAAGGTCTTGGGGAAATTTCACCTGGGATCCCTAATTTTTGAAAAGTGTTTTTTTTCAAAAGCATTTTATTAAATAATTAAATTTATTTATGTATAAATAGTAAAAAAAAATAGTCCAAAAACCATATAAAAAAAGGAAAATGGAAAATCGCTTTTTTTGTCACTTAATATTTTGATTTTTCATATATGTAAAACATATTTATATTAATTTAACTATTTAAAAAAAAGCAACTAAAAAAAAATTTTTTTGTTGATCTAAGTAGGAACTGACTTAATTTTTTTTATATATATTACTTGTTTTTCATTATTTGTGCATTGACAATCTGAAAAACGTAAGTGATAGAAAAATGCCTTAATTTACAGTTCAGACATTTCATAATATTTAGGAAACACATCACTGTTGCTCCCACAGTAATTTTTAACTTTTGTTTTAGAAGATTTTTTTTTTGATTTAGTGCACCCAAACATTAGAATTGAAAAAAATCCCCCAATGAAGGTGGTTGCGATCTGACTGTTGTCCGTAGAATCTGGGTTCGAATGGAGAAGACATGGTTTATGTAAATGTATAGTGCCCCCCATGGGGGGTACTAAAAATAGCCGTCAGCTGCCGTCCCTGTGTGGTTGGGGGGGGGGAAGGGGTGGGGGGCCCCCTGACCCCCCCCAATTCCTCCCTCCCTCAAAATTGGGGTGGAAACAGCAAATCGTACTGTCACCCTTTTGGTGCTCAAAACTACGGCTCGACCCCATAAGCCCTTTGCCATGATGAATTTCGTCTGCTCGATCTCCTTTGCCGATCAGGTGGCATCGTAAAACAAAAATTGAAAGATATTTGAATTTTATATTCCAAGTCCTTCCGCTTAAACACTTATTCGGAAGTTTAAGTGAAGTTAACTTTGTAATTACAGAATTTATTGCAGCCATAACAATGGTAAGCGCAATACTTTTATGTTTGTATGAAGTATTTTCAGCGGATTTTGCTGTTTGATATTTCATCACAAAGTAGAATGAACCGGGAAGAAGTAATACGTCGGTTCGTCGTCTATTGAACGATAATAGGAATAAATAGATTATTTGATTTTCACATATCATTCATGGAATTGTTATTTTGTCGTATAGTATTCTCATAGATGGCGATTTCTTCCACCTGATAATTTCTTGTCACTATTTATATTTTAAATAACACATAAGGGACAAGTCGCTTTTGATGTGCACATTCTTTTCATGCTAATTGCGTAATAATTATCGGATTAGCAATAAAATGCTCTAAAATTTAGTATTTTAAATTCAGAGTATTTTTAAGGTTGCATAATAAATAAAAAAGAGGATTTCGATATTTTGAACAGCGGTCAAGGGACGAGGACAACATCTCCCTCTTATTTCCACACCCCGCCAACGGGAGTACTGAGCCACGACAGATTTTACGTGCATCAGCCCTTTCGCATGGTGGGTTTTCAGTGGCGTGAGTGAGTGAATGTTAACGGCGCACTGTTCAACTATACGTGGGCTTTTGGCGACAGATCTCGTAATTTTGAACAATGGTCAAGTGATGAGGACGACACCTGAGCTGACACTTCCTCTCCTAACTACCACACCACACCAAAGAGAGGACGCGTTTGAGCTCTCGACAGATTTAACGTGAATCGCTCCCTACACGGCGAGTTTTCAGAGGTTCGAACTCATGACACGCCGGCCATTAGTCCGTTACCATGGCCACTGTGGCCACGGATTTGCAGTGACATTAAGACTCAAACTCATGACGTGCTGACTGCAAGTTCGTGACCATAATCACTAGGCTACCGCAGCCACTTCTATGGGAGAGAGAATTTAATAATGTTTTGCAGCAAAACTGAAGCACGTTTGAATCTTTGTCTCAATATTCTAAATTTTAAAAAATCGACATTAAAAAAGCATTTTTTCCCCCACTCATTTCTTTTTTAATACAAATTCTTCACTTTGCTGTTACCTAGGAAAAAATGCACATAACTTATACTCAGCTATTTTTATAACGCAGGCTGTCACACATACAACAACAACAACAACGCATTTAATCTATATTAAATAATAAAGTATTAAATTATTTCTGACGTGTAGAAAATGTGAATAAAGATTTACACCTTCTGAAAATGAAAGCTTTCTGATAATGATTCCCAAATAATTCATTAAGTCGTTGTTAAAGAATATTTAAATCAAGTGATAAATTAATTATCAGCTCGCGAAATCAGATTTTCTAGTCCAAAGGATTTAATTAAATGTCTTTTCAGTAGGCATGATTTCCTACTTGGAATAATGAATCTTTCACGTTAATGCGAGTCAATAACCATTGAATCATTCGTTTCAAACAATTTCAATCGTTTTTTAATTTTCGTTAAGTGGACTCATAGAATGGATGCTTAAGAGATCAAATGTTGCATTTTCTTCAAAGTTCATTGGTGGGAAAAAATTTTTCAGGTAACACAGATCATTTCAGAAAAAAATAATGCAGTTAAATAATACAGTCGAACCTCCATATTACGAACCTCTATATTGCGAATTTTTCTTTATAGCGAACTTTTTCGTTGAACCATTTCACGATATTTTCGTAAAATAACCTCCCCATAGCGAAATTTTCTATGTAACGAACTTTTTCTCTTGTGATTCATTTTTTTCTCCTTACAGTAGAACGTCGTTTATCCGAACGTTTATTATTCGGAACGTAAAATATCCAAACCAGGTTCTTTTTTTCTTTTTTTTTTTCAACTACATTTGCTGTATATGAATACGTTTTCGTATAGTGCAATGCTCAACAGTTGTTTCGCGTGAAGCCAAAAGTGACGGGAAAACGCACGGTCAGGGATATTTGGAGAATTATAGTTGTGTGATTTGGTAAACATCTGCGTGGAATATTACAGTCAGTTTGTTTCCAAGTGAGGGGGAGGGGATGTACGTGCTCTTTTGTTGAGTTGGGAACTGCTATGGCTTCGAATTCAAAACGGAAGCGCAATTTCTTGAGCATAGAGACAAAACTTGAAATATTGAACCGTCTCGTGAAGGGAGAAAGTGGAGAGTCTCTAGCACAGTTTTATAATGTTGGGAATGTCAACAATTTCTGACACAAAAAGCTGAGAAACCATTTTCAATTTTGCTTCAAAACTTGTCTCAGATGGCTCGAAGAAAAGGAAAACTGCTTACGCGTTTTCTGCGTTAGAGACAGCTATGGAGTAGTACGAACAACAATCGAGAGTGCTGTCCTACTCAACTACTGCTGCTCAAGAGAATCAGAGACCTTGCAGCGAAAAAACGAAGGTGTACAATCGTACAGCAACCTTTATTTTTCACAATAAAGGTAAAATTGCGACATTTTGCACCTATTTTTTTTCAAGCACGTTTCCCGCATGATGATTATTTTCAATATTTGTATAGTGTCCGGTTTCACATACTGCATGGATCGCATTTGGTTTTCGGTTATCCGAACAATCGCGCATCCGAACGATGTCCGGTCCCAATTAATTTGGATAAACGACGTTCTACTGTATTTTTAAAGTATTTCTGGACATTTCAAGTTATTCTCTTTTTTAACACATTTTATGGTGGTCATAAATCTTGAACTGGTTTTATTAGATGCCTAATTCGCCGAGCAATATAATTCTGGGCATTGTAATTTTTAACCCCCTTCCATTGTCCAGTTCACTAGAAACATCTTCGATGGCATCTCAAAGCATTTTTTCAAATTCAAACAAAATTAATAGATTTTATAAATAATTAAATTTAAGGACGCATGCAGTAACGTATGTTTAAATTTACTTGTGTACTTTAAAAAAAAACATCCTTAAAATTCGTTAATTTTAATATAAAATTATTTTCTTAATGTTGAAAATACAGAGTATTTCTCGACATTTTTTTTTTCTTGTTTTTTTTTTGTTGAGTAAGATATATATAAAATAAATAGATATTAATTTACAAAAAAGTGTAAATAATTACTTTTTTTCAATATTTAGTGTTTATGAATTTAAAACTTGTTTTATGTGGTTTATAAATTATATTGAAAGGTAAACTTCTATATAAGAAACTTTTTTTCAGGATTTAGCGACTTCGTTAAATAGAGGTCCAACTGTATTTTCATTGTGCTTAACATTTAATATATTTACAACTAAATCTAACAAATGAAGAACAAATTTAGCAATGGTAAGAAAAAGAACTAATACAAACAAGAGAGAATTCAATGAAAGTTTTTAAATCGATATTTGTTTAGTTGATTGGTTTTTCAATTATGAGCGCTTTTGAACTGTATGAAAAATGTCGGGCGATGGATCCTTTTTTTTTTTTTATACACACGCGTTCAAGCCACAAAATTAATCCAAGCTGTTGATTTCTACACCATGGAGACTTACAAGTGTTTTAGAAAAATTTACAAAAACATCCCCCCTCCCTCTCTCTGCTTTAATTAAAAAACAATGTGATTGTTTGGTAAAGATCTGCAAATGTTAGAGAATAGCCCTAAAGCAGTATAAACGACTAAAATAGTTTAAGCAGTCATGAAATGAAAGGCTAAGGGAAAATATGTTATAAGAAATTTAAATAAGATTTGTGTAAGGTATCCGACTACGTTCGAAACCGTGATTTTGCAAAAGCGCGTAAATGGATAATATTTCTGATATTTAGTGTCACTTAGGTTAGAATACATGTATACAATTGTTTTAAGGACATTATGACAAAAAAAAATTATTTAAATACAATATTTTGGCAAAAAATTAACTTAGAATAACCTTTTTTCCAAAAGTTCTCCTTTTAATAAAATAATATAATAAAAATATATTAATATTTTGCCGGTATTCAGCTCAGACCTCTCTACAGAGGCTCAACTAGAATTTTTGAAATGCATAACTCGGAAGTCGGTTTATCCATGTTTTACGAAAACAGAAGGGAGAAATTTTAAGAAAATACGACGATAATTATTTCAAATGCTTGTAACTCTAAAAATAATGTGAATTTTTCAAAAATCATATAGTTGAGCATCTGTACAGAGGTCTGATCTATATACAGGCAAAATATTAATACAATAGAAGCATTTTTACAAAAGGAGAACATTTGGAAAAAAAGGTTATTCTAAGTTAATTTTTTTGCCAAAATATTGTATTTAAATAAAAAAAATTTTCTTAAAACAATTGTATACATGTATTATAATCTAAGTGACACTAAATATTATGACAATTATCCATTTATGCGCTTTTTTAAAATCATTGTTCCGAACGTAGTCAGATACCTTAAGTAGTTTTTATTAAAATATAAAGTAGCCAAAATAATGAACTTTTGAACGTACCGATCTTTTTTTTATATACATAAGCCTTTCATTTCTAATACTAAACTGCAATGATCTCAAAATAAAGAGGAAGCAAATTTACAGGCGTTCAACAAAAGGTGAATGGGAACTATTAATAATACCGTATTCTTTAAATTTAAAAGTAATCGACAGATACTGACATTTTTTTTATGATCGCATAGAAAAAAAACTTTTAAGTAAGGAACAGATTTAATATAAAAGGGGAGGGGGAGATGGATAAAAAATAGTCGTGTTTCAAACATGAAATATTAATCTGATACAGTGACTGAGTGGGAGATATATTAACGTCCCAGTGGCGATGGACCTCGTAATTTTGAAATATGGTCGAGTGACGAGGACACCCTCTCTCCTAACTTCCACACCTAACGCGAGGATGTTTGAGCTAACACATATTCAACGAGCATCCGCCTCTTCAACAAGGCGGGCAGGGACGTCTTGAGACTCTTTGAAGCCGAGGGCCCAGATAAACCTTAAGCTTTTTGAGGCCTTGGGCCCCTATACAAAAGTAGGCTCTACCTGAGATCTTTAAAAGTAGACAGTATAAATAGCACGCATTGTAAAATACTCGTGCAAACGGTCATTTGAAACAAATAAATGTGGTCGACTCACAATCTCAAAAACTTACAAACAAACCGGCTCGACCGATAGTCACATTCCCACTAAATGAGTTGAATGATTGTTCACGGTATTATGCCTAGGCCTAAACATGGACAAGAGTCATCACATAATAATACAGAATTACCATTTTTGCCAGTTGACATGGAGTTTGAAATTCCCTGTGTTGTTTTTGCTGTTGCTAACGCCAACTGTCTGACGTAATCAGATCGAGGCCCACGAAATTCATCAGGGCAAGGGGCTAGATGTACGCCTGTCGTTGGCCGTAGCCTTGAGCACCATACAGGTGACAGTACGATTTAGCTCGGTTCCACCCCAATTTTAAGAGAAAATACACTGGGGGAGGGTTAGGGGCCTCCCACCTCTTCCCCTGCCACGAACATCACGAGAGGACTTGCGGCTCGACGGCTGTTTAGAGTAACCCCATGCAGCGAAGGCACTATACATTTACAAACATCCATGTCTTCTCCGGAATTCAAACCCAGGCCCTACGGCGCAGCAGTCAACCCCTATACCGGATGAGCGACGTGAAATTCCCAGTTTTTCGAAGACTTTGTACGTGATTAATATTTGACCAATAAAATTATCTGGAATATGATCTTCGTAAGACAGCGTCGAAAATAAAACGAGGCCTTCATCGAGGGTAGGCCCTGGCCTTAAGATGTCCCTGACGGTCGGGTCCTTAGCAGCACAAGGCTCGAACTCCTGACACGCCAGCCTTAAGGCCGTGCATGATGAAGTCAGAGTGTAATAAAATTTATGATTTCATGAATAGGACCGAGAACAAACTTGGAAAATCTATACAAGTTAATAAAATTGAAGTGTCTGTTTGTAATTTCAAATTAACACCTTTTTACTAAATTTATTTAAAAATATATATACAGTACTTATATAAAAAAAATCCATTTTAAAAATTTTTTTCTGTCTTTCTGTTTGTTCCGGCTAATCTCTGAAACGACAGGACCAATTTTAGAAATTCTTTCACCAATGGAAAGCTACATTATCAGCGAGTAACATAGGGTATATTCAGTGGCGCACACAAGGGGGGTCCTGGAATGCCCCCCAAAGTCCTTGATTTTTCCGATTGGTTATAATTTAAGTATATAATACGTAAAATTTAATTAAATATTTTTTATTAATGTTTAATTTTTTTAAAAAATGCTAATTTTTTATTCAAAAAGTTTTTTCTGTTTTTGTTCCCGAAAATCGACAAAATCAAAAATAGCATGATACAAGAATGGTGAACTTTCATTCCCGGGCCCCTTGAAAAAACCTTGTGCGCTCTGGGATATTTTATCCACTTATAAGCTTTTGCAAAATCACAGTTCCGAACGTAGTCGAATACTTTAAAGAGAAAAACGACACGCTTTAGCGAATTGCGTGATATTGAAGGCTCTATGGTAATATAAAATGATCGTTTCATAAAAAGTTTTAATTTTCTGAATATTTAATATTTTGAATTTTTTTTAAAACTTATTCAAATATAAGGCCATATTTTGCACAAAAGTTTTCACTTATACTGAACCTAGAAATTTTGTATGGAGGTATTATACTATAACATCAACGCAAGCGAAGCCGCGGGTAAAAGCTAGTATACCATTAAATGAAACATTTAGAAACAAGTACATAAAAAACAGAAGAGGATTGCAAATCTACCCCTTGATCTCAATCTCATTCGTCGCTGTATTGCGCCCCAGTCGCCATATTCCCGGGCCCTAAACAGAGTTTCCCGCAGGGGCACCCCTCGGTCCTAGAATCCTCATCCACGGGTTCCCGCTTCACCACCGGCAACTGGAAAAATTAAGCGAGATTAGCCAAGAGAAAAACAGTAATTGAAATTAGAACCCCCCTGCGATAATTGAAAGGAGGAAAGACGCGATGATTCGTTTGGGCTCCCAGTCAGCAGGGAGCTGGAGAAATTAATTTCGTGATTGGAACTTCTAATCACTCACTTATATTTTCTTTTTTTTTTTATTACTTCATGATAAAAATTAAGTTGTTTTTATGGTTGGAGATGAGATTACAAAAACTTAATTTCATTCTAAATGAAAATGATTTAAGTAAAAAAATTTTTCGAATGTATGTTTTGTAGGAACGGCGCGAGGGGATGACGGGAATGTGCAAACTGTTATAGCGGTTTCTGAAACAATTTCGTCTCTTTTTTGAAGAGTTGGAAAAAGACAAAATTTTAGAGATGGAAAAAAGAGAGAAAAAAATGGAACGATAAAGAAAAATGGTTAATTTAACTAAAAAATTTAAAACTGTACGTATTATACTTTTGTTTTTAAATTTTTTAACTTGTGTGTTAAACAAACAAACGAAAAAAGGTATTAAAAACCAAAATTTTTAATTAAAAATCATTTCACACCTAACGTTAAATTTAATTAAAAATACGTAAAGTGAACAAATATTAGAAATTCGAACAGATAACAATAATTATGTAACTATTTTTTTCATTTTGATTATCTAACTTCAGGAAAATTAGAAAATATTAATATTTTTTAAAAAATGATGCATTATTTAACAATATTCAGCTTTATACATAAAAAACAGAACTATTTACATACTGACAGGGACGTCTGAAAACTTCTCGAGTCCCTGGAGCCCTTACGCAAAAAAGGAGCCCCTGGGCCCCTACAAAAATGTAGGCCCCACCTGTGACCCTTGCAAGTGAACTACACATAGCATACGTGGTCAAACATTCGTTCAAGCAATAACCCGAAACAAAAGTGCATGACGTACAATCATACAAATCGGCTCCACTGACTGCAGTTATGTGACTTAATGAGTGTATGGTGGTAGACGTAGGCGCGTACGTGGACGACGGTAGTTACACATGTAGCTAGTTGACTTAACGCCCAAAATTCCCAGTTTTCGGATAATACCGAATTCTGACCGTTGAAATTATTCAAATCATGATCTTGTAAGGTTGAGTCGAGTGAGTGAATATTAACGTCGCACAGTTAAACTACACGCGGGCTTTTTGCGACGGACCTTGTAATTTTGAACCATGGTCAAGTGACTCTCACCTCCTCAAGTCACCCTCCTCTCCTAACTACCACACCACACTAACGGGAGGACGTTTGAGCTTTCGACAGATTAAACGTGCATCGCTCCCCTACAAGGCGGGTTTGATTGATTGATTGAATATTAACGTCGCACTGTTCAGCTACTCAAGGGCTTTTGGTGACGGACCACGTAATTTTGAACCATGGTCAAGTGACGTGGACGACACCTGAGTTGGCACCCCCTCTCCTAACTACCACACCATACCAACGGGAGGACGTTTCAGCTCTCGACAGATTTAACGTGCATCGCTGTCCTACACGGCGGGTCTTTAGTGGTACTGGGCTCGAACTCATGACATAGCTGCCATAATCCGATACATTGACCACTGGGCTACTGCATCCCCAAGGTAAAGTCGAAAATGAAACAAGGCCCCCATTATGGCGAGGTCCTGGGCCCCGGCCTAGTTGACCCATGCCTTAAGACGTCCTTGCATCCTGAAAGGGTATTATGTTGCCTTCTTCTATAACTGCAGGAATTGTTCAAAATATATAGAGCACAGCAAAATTTCGAATACACATCATTCAAAATCTTGGATTATACCATTCCATACAGCGGAACATGTTTCGGTTTTGATTAAAGGACTCAGGAGATACTGGAGAGGCAGTGGCGCACACAAGGTAGGGGTGTCCTAGGGGGCCGGACACCCCCCCCTAAAGCCCTTGATTTTTTTCCGATTGATTATAATTCTAAGTATATAGTATGTAAAATTTAATTAAATATTTGTTATTAATGATTAATTTTATTAATTAATGCTAATTATTTATTCAATAATTAGTTTTTTACTCTTTTTTGACCCCAAAATCGACAAAATCAAAAGGACCATGATACAAAAATGGTGGACTTTCGACCCTGAACCCCCCCCCCTTGAAAAATTCCTGTGTGCGCTGCTGTAGAGACGGACATCGTTACTTTGAATGTCGGTCAAGTGAGGATGACATCTGTGAGTTGGTACTTCCCTCTCCAACTTCCATCTCACGTCAAAGTGCGAACTTTAAGCCTCGACAGATTTAGCACGAAAAGTTCGTCGACAAGGCGGATCTTCAGTGGTACTAGGGCTCGAACTCTCGACACGACAATGCTGGCCACGAGTTTGCGACCAGGACCACTAGTCTACCGTGGCCACCAGGACATGTCTCGGAATAAATGTTTTAATGTGCTGATTGAATTTTGTAATATAGATTAAGATGTTTTTGTTTTCAAAAAAAAAAAAAAAAAATGATTAGTTTTCAATAACTCGGAAAAATGTTAGTACTTTTTTCAAAGTGTTCATTTTAATGAAATGTTTCAATGAATATATGTAAGGATAATTAAATTAGATTAAAAATTAAATTCCCTATCAAGCAATTCACTTTTATATTTTCTCCTCACCTCTTCAAGTATCAAATTAATCACCCATTTATTTCTTCCTAGCATATGGCCTAGCCAATAAACATGTCTAATTTCAAATCGTTATATTAAATAGCCCTATATGTCAGCATTAATTTTCAAGAGCACCATGCAACGCCGGATCGGTATTTTAAGTGTTAACCATTAAGATTTTCGGTGGCGTGCTTTTTTCCTCTCTGCTCTTGCGTCAGATGATGTCTAACTTTGATCAAATAAAAGTTCCTTTTTTAAAAACTAAGTCTGTTTGACTTCAAATCATGTTTTTATATATATATATTTATATATATATATATATATTATATATATATATATTATATATATATATATTATATATATATATATATATATATATATATATATATATATGTGTGTGTGTGTGTGTGTGTGTGTGTGTGTGTGTGTGTGTGTGTGTTGTAGTAATCCTGCAAGTGGTGTAAACATGATTAATTATATCATTATTTGTTGCTTGATGTTGCAATGACTAGGCAGTTCGGTGTTCATTGTTAATCTTGTTTATTACATGTAGAGACGCACAAACACACACACATATTGACAACACCACAAAGAAAATACACAGCAAAACTACACACACGACAGCTGCAGCCGATTACATTACGAAGGACAAAGAATAAGAGGGCAGAATTTCCAGAAATCTCGGACCAAGAGGGAAACGAAAGTAAAAATCACATGATCTATGTGGATGGACATATGTAGTTCAACAGATTCCCGTTAGGCGGGTAGTTAGGCATTATTTAAACGTGGGTCCTAAAGGGGAGAATGGACCATCAATAATTAAAAAGTTATTAATTAAATTAATGGGAATTTTACATATATATAAATGTAAGGATAATTAACTTATATCCAAAACAAATCTCCTTTTTACCATTTAACTTTTATTTCCCATAACATATTCGAGTCTTAAATTAAACAGCAAATTATCTCTCAGAAAGGATATTCTATAAACATAACAATTTCAATCCCAGCTCATTAATTTTTATGGTCTTTGAATGTACGCTCCCACGCTTTACTTTCCAATCGAAAACATACACTAAAAAATGATAATTTAGCAAGTTCTGGAAATAACTATACAGTCCAATTAATATTTTCAGGACACTTGGCGTTGGTTTCAACAGTGAAAAGATGTGTCGATTGCAAGCTGAATAAATGAAATGAATATGCTTGATATGTGCTTATATGCCAAGAGTCAATTTGAGTTGTTAAGAGTAAATAAGAAATTTCACAATGAAGAATTTACGGTATTAACTCAGTGGCGCAACAGCCCATGAGGACCAAGGCATACTGTGGTCATCTTAGTTTTCGTGACCTTGAGCCCTGATGTGCATGAGCAGATGTTCCGGTCAGGTGGTCAGTTTGATGCGAAACCTTCAGTGTTAAGCTCCCAAGAAAAAGGTACTCATTTACCGACCCACTGAAAGGACGGAAGGATGAGTCGACTTTGCCCAGACCGAGGTTTAACCTCGGACCAGTGGTGCGGAAGCGCGATGCACTGCCCCTCAGCCACTAGACTTTATTACGGTAAAAAAAAAACTTTACCAAGCCAAACAATGTGATTTTTAAAAAATGGTTGTTCTTGCCTTGAATCAGAGAAATAAAAATATTTGCCGATTGTAAAAAAAAATTCATGTAAGAATCTTCATATTAATTTAAGCACGACATTTTGATCCCGACCGCTATTGGAGAGCCCCCCTTTCCTTCTGCGCACGTGTATGCATATGTATGGCACTTTGATACCTCCGTCAGTGGCGTAGAGTACACCCCGTTACCCCCGCAGGAGGAGACCTAAAAATCTAGGGGCTCCAAAATCTATGTTATGTTATGGTTTTGCAATCCTTTGAACGATCCGGATGGCGGCCCAAAACCTGACTTTGCACCGGGGCTAACATTCTCCATTACGCCACTGACCTCAGTTATTTAGTATCATTTACAACTTGGCTCTTCTCTTTCAAAAATTGTCAATCCCTGTCTTAAGCAATAATTAACGATAAGTAGGATTGCATAATAAAGTGGAGAAGGAAAAGAGTTCATTTGAAGTTTTAAGGTGGTGAAAATTCAAATTCTAGATCGGGGTGGCCAACCCAAATGACCTTTCGGGCTACTTCGGAAAAACATCATAATCCCGCGAGCCGCATATAAAAATCAGTATATTTATATTAATTAGGTTTGGATCCATTAAAAACATTTACTGGAATGAAAATTTAAAACAGAATGAACCAGTCTTATTATTTTTGTTATTTTGCATGTATACAGACATAGATTATGCAATAATTACAATGCAATGATCAAATAATGTTTAATTTGTTTAAATAATGAGGCATTTGTTTCTCATTTCTTTCACTTAGTTTTTTGCAAGTCGATCTCAATGCGTGTATTTGCCCATCGAATTTGATGTCATAGGTTTTCGTCCGATAAGTTTGAGCACGGTTTATGTTTGATAAATTTCGTTTTCGAAAAGAACGTTTCGCAGGTGTAAGCTAAAAAAAAACAAAAAAAAAAAACCAGGAATCGAGCGTGAGGCTGAAAGTTATCGTTACTATGTAATACTGCCCACTTCCAAGTATGTATAAAAAAGAAGCAACGTGATAATAAACTATAGTTTAAAAAAACTAAAAAACAAGCTTCTATAGTTAATTGAACTAAAAAGTAAAAAATAATTCTTAACATAAGAATAAAATGATTAACGAGAAAATGAATGTCATTGTGGTAAAAGCATAGGGTGTTCTATATCAAGTTATAATTTCTTACCACTTCTATTCGGAAATGCAGAGTTAGTTTACAAATATAGTACAAAGGACCCCAGGCTTTTGCCACAATGATATTAATTTTCTTATTAATCATTTTTTTTCTTATATTAAGAGGGTTTTTTTACTTTTTAGTTCAATAAGCGTGTTTTTTAGTTTTTTAATTTATTTTTCATTTTTTAGTTCGATCTATACTAAAAGCATGTTTTTTTAAACTGTCATTTATTCATTGATGAATTAATCTTAAATGCGTCATTTTTTTAGAATCGGGAATATCCATTAGCATTTCGATTTCGGGTTGTAACTTAATTTTTTAGTCGCCAAATCTGGAAATGGGATCAGGAATTAGTCGCCAAATTTGGAAGTGGGAAACCATTAATCCCGATGATCCTGATCAGGACAATGGAACAAAATTATTGAATTGTCATCTGCCCTTGACAAGTGTGCAAAATTTCGAATTAATCTGACCTTTTAAATGGGTAAAAATCCGAGTTCAAAGATTCCGTTACATACAAGATGAAGATAATAAAAGCGTGTTATTTAAAGAAGAAATTATGGGAATTCTTTGTTACAAAACACTGCACTAAAAACAAAAATATTGCACAAAATCATATTTTGTTAAGTTGTAAAGAATCTCGCTGGCCGCAAAATTATTCAAAGTGGGCCGCGGTCGGCCATTCCTGTTCTAGATTCTTTCATCAATACAAAACATTCTCATTCCTCGAAATACTTAAAAAATATCAGTTAAACATATCTGTGTTTGCCATGATAAAAGGAGAAGATTTAAAAATCCAGATATTTCCCCGGAAAACAATTTTTTCCCCAAAGGCATAAAACATGCGAATACCAAAGACTCATAACATAAAATCATTAAAAAAGATCAAAGCAAAGCCGAAAATCCAGAAAAACAACTTTTCGCAACAAAAATCCTCTGCAAACACGAAATCCTTTTAAAAATGATAATCAATACACACCCGATTTTTCTTTCAATGTCATCTGATTACTTTTGACTCCACACTTCTACATTGGTACTTGCATAAAGAGAAAAATATGATAGGAGATAGGAGGTTCTCCATTTCAGAATATTACTAACATCGTGTACACTGTTAGTTTTGGGATCGACTATTCTATTTTTCCAGCATACCATGTGTTAAAAGCGTAGCAGTCATTGAAAAGGCATATCTTTACATTCAAAAGGATAATCTGATACGACACGAGGAGGAATTGAAATCAAAATACTAGGATGGAAATTATATTACTTTTTCCAACGAATAAATAATCTGTTTTGCTTAAATCTGTAAAAGCTAGTCAAACTACCAAAATCTCAAAGGAAAAGTTAAAGATTACATTCTCAAAAGCAGAATCAAATAATAATTGGACTTCAAAGTATTCCACAGCTCAGCGGTACTTATATTATTTCTAAAGATGTTGTGTATTCTTAGTTGAAATAAATCCGACTCATCGAAGCAAGAATCGAAAGCGGCAGTGGATTCAGAATGCATAGCTTTTATTTGAAGTTTTCAGCATGTTATACTTCAATTCGAAAAACTATGCATTTGTGGAGGAAAGGAAAGTGAAATGTTACACCGTTTCATTTTTTAACAGATCTTTCGAAAAATACTGTAAAAAAAATCTTTTTTTTTTTTTACATCTTTTTATACTAAATTCAAAACTTCTTATTCCATATCAACTTGAATAAGATAAGATATCATAAGATGCTTTATACGTGCAGGTTTTTAAGTGCTTCACATACAAAATTTTACTAGCAATCTTATCTTCTACCAGCCAAATAAATTTTAAAAAAACTTCCTTTAAAAATTTATTTCCCGAAATCTTTCATCGACACGGCGATAATACACACGAAAGTAAACACTGCTGCACGTAATTTTCATAAAAATCCACTTTTGTTAAAAGTGCAATGAACATCTAATGCCGGTTTTGCATGTAATGAATGCCTGTAAAAAAAATAATAAAATCCACGGGAACTATTTTTAAAAATACTACATACATAGGGGTAGTTTTTATTCCAAAATGAGATTGATTAAGCTATAACAACTTATTTCTCATCAATTAGAAGGAACGAATGGCTTAAAGCAGGGGTGGGGCAGACTTTTCCAGGGTACGGGCTATTTCTAATTTTTTTAAGGTGGTGCGCTCCACCCAGTGTCAGTGGCGCACACAAGGAGGGGGGAGTCCACGGGTCCGACCACTCCCTTGATTTTAGACCCATGCATATAGAACGTAAAACTTAATTATTTATTATTAATAAAAAATTTATAAATTAATGTTGATTATTTATTCAGTAATTAATTCATTTTTATACCCTACAATTTACAAAATCAAAAAATATGTTTGGCTGCGCATGGGGTATGATACCAGAACAGTGGCGCACACAAGGTTGGTGTCCTAGGGGTCCAGACACCCCCATAGCCCTTGATTTTTTCGATTGGTTATAATCCTATGTATATATTACGTAAAATTTAATTATTTACTTGTTATTAATAATTAATTATATTAGTGCTCTAATTATTTATTCAATAATTAATTTTGTATTGTTTTTGTTCCCGAAAGTCAACAAAACTAAAAGAATATGTTGGACGGCGTATTGGAGCATGATACCAAAATGGTGGACTTTTGACCCTGGACCCCCCCTTGAAAAATTCTTGTGTTTGCCAATGTCCAGTGCCGTAGGTGTGGTGAGGTAGGGGAAAGGGTCTATAATATTTATTTTATAATTTAATAAAATAAATACGGAATATCTACTTACCTACAGAACTAAAATAAAAGAACTAATACTTTTAAAACTGCGTTTAAAGCAAAACGCAAGATATAAAATAATAATAGCAAATGATGCGTTTATGAAACAAGATCAAAATACATAAAAAAATAAAACATATTTATCTAAAGTTAGTTTTCGTTGTTATAGTCAGTAGAAGACATATATATATATATATATATATATATATATATATATATATATATATATATATATATATATATATATAATTAATTTAATAATCTTTTATATAATTTAATTTATATAATAACTCTGCCTAAGTCAGTAATGTTCATAGCACTGCAGCATCCATTTATATTTAGGGTTCATTCTCTTTTGTCCTTCATTGTGAGATTTTCCGCTGTCTATGTGTTTGTCGAAATATATTGTTTGGATTTTGATCTCTTGTAAAGTAGAGAATTGACCTATATATATATATATAATATATATATATATAATTATATATATATATATATATATAGTCTGCATACTTCAACCAATCATGAATATTTTCGTAACTGCGAAAATCTTCAGGCGGTCACCTCAAAATGTCTTTGCGGTCCACCTGTCGATCGCGATCGACGTAATAATCTTACCAGACGACAAAGGTTAACCAATTAACTACTTCTCGCGTCAAAATGAGGGGTTGAGGTTCTGCCTTCTCTTCTCGTGCTCGCGAAAATTTTCAGATTGGAGGGATCAAAAACACCATAGCAAAAAATTATTTTTCTTATACCAGGAGAAAATCTTATTTCCTATTTCACATAACCAATGGCAATATCAGATGCCTTACAATATAATTGGAAGTAGTTGGTTTATTTTCAGCTAGGTTAGTTTAAATTCCTTTTTTTTCCTACAATTTTCTTCAATAAATAAATTATAGTTTTAAAAAATACTAAATAACACGCTTTTATAGTTAATTGAACTAAAAAGTAAAAAAATAATTCTTAATATAAGAATAAAATGTTTAACGAGCAAATTAATATCATTATGGTAAAAACGTGGGGTGTTCGATATTAATTGTTATAATTTCTTACTAGTTCTATTCTGAAATGCAGAGCAAGTTCAAAAATGTAATAAAAAGTACACTACGCTTTTACCACAATGACATTAATTTTCTCGTTAATCATTTTATTCTTATATTTAGATTTATTTTTTACTTTTTAGTTCGATTAACTACAAAAGCGTGTTTTTAAAATATAATTTATTTTTCATTTTTTAGTTCGATCTACAATAAAAGCGTGTTTTTTAGTTATTTAAAATATCATTTATTCATTGATGAATTAATCTTAAATGCATTTTTTTAGAATCTGAAATACCCATTGGCATCCTTATCAGTGCGTCGATACAGATGAAGGATCAACAAACTGAAGGAAATCTGGAAAAGTAAAGTTTGAAATATTTAAAGTGGAAGAAGGTGCAAAAAGTCAATGATAACTTTCCCAAAAAGATCACTATTTGCATTAACCATGAGCGTTTTCACACACTTTAGGTTTGTAACTTAATCTTTTTGACGCCAAATCTGAAAACCGGTATCTGGAATTAGTCGCCAAATCTGGAAATGGGAAATCGTTGATCCTGATCAGGACAATGGAACAAAATTATTAAATTATTGTATTGTCATCGCGATCCTTGACGAGTGTGCAAAATTTCGAACTAATCTGACATTTTAAAGTGGGTAAAAATCGAGTACAAAGATTCCGCTACATACAGGTGAAGCTAATAAAAGCATGTTAAAATAGTCACTTTTACTACAATTTTCTTGAAATTAGGTGATCGTTAAGAATTTAGTCTTTGAAAATTCGTCTAAGGTAGGCTTACTGATATTGAAAGAAACTACTTTGAACATTCCAAAAATCTGGTAATATCAACGTACGTGTGTGTGAGTGTAGGATATATTGATCACAAGAAGCATCGCACAATCGCATTAGTTGTCGCTTAACATAATGAGCTGATTTTCCTTCTAATCACCAATTCTTCGTGATGCTTCCACGATCCCCCTCCAAAGAATACCTCACTCTGCAGACTATATCTACCACATGTTGTGCATACTCCCTTTCCATTTATAGTCCATGAATGCGCCCCTTAACGCGCGGTACTAGCGCATCCGCAAACACATGCTGCAATTTCACGGATCGTGAAACCACATCAGAGTCTAATTCTTTTGAAGTCCATCCGTTGCTGACTCACTCTGAAACGAGCCATGCACACACAGGGCAATAGCGAATGGACGCTTTTTACCGGCCTCTTTATGTACTCTCAGAATTAAATTTCAATCTCGGAATTTTCACGCTTTCAATTTGTTAATGCAGTTGACACTTCAATCAATTTTGCCGCACTTAATTTCCACTGGAAAGTAATGTTTGAATATAAATGTGTCTGCTAACTCAAGTAATCAAAAACGTTCATATAAATGGTGGAAATCCAGACGCATTAATATTGACAAACTATATTAAATCGTAAAAATGAAACTAATCGAGATTAATTTTTATAAACATATATATAACTTTAGTATTGAATCAACGGAGACCAATTTGCTTTCTTCCAACAAATGCAGTCTATTTCTATTTATTATTTGCCTCCAATCAAAGTTGCACTAGAGTAATGGAAATTACTACAATGATTAACTATACCTTATATTTACTTTTACAGCACAGCAGCTTAACTTTTCATATTCAAATGTTAATTTTTGTTAAATAAAATTAAGCACTTAAGAAATTCTGATTCACGTAACTAATTAAATAATTCTTTAAAAAATTATGCTCGACGCATGACCTTTCTGATCCAAAAAGTCAAAGCTAGGAATGAAAACAGGTCTCTTCCCCTCCCCCTCCCCACTATCTCTACACATGCCGTTCAATATATAGGAGTGATTTTTATCTTTATTTGAGCTTAGTGTGTGTGTGATTTCAGGTTTTCTATAAATTCAATTAGTTTATTAATTTTTCGTGATGCCCTTAAATAAATAGCAAATTAAATATTGGAGTTATTTTTTTAAAGAATTTTTTAATTTTTTTAATTGTTCCTGATTTTTTTATTAATTTGCATTAATGAGAAAATCAGGAACACTGTACAACAAATTTTCAGGAACTATTAAGGACAAAATCCAACTACAAACATGAATTGAGCAAAACTGTTAGGCAATGCAAGAAAAAAAAAAGGGTCAACATAAACTATAGACAATATTCACGTTTATTTAATCAAACATTGCACAGCCCTCCCCCAGTAGCACAAAGATTCATTTAATCATCCCATCAACTTAAATATTTACTCGTGTCGGTTCAATTTACAGTATAAAAAGTTTAAAAGGGATTGATAGCAAATTAAACATATTTAAAATAAAATGTTAAGAAAATAATATCCAGCAAAAATCTTTATTTGTTTAAATTTCCACCAAATTTTACTAATGATATTATTATTATGTCCATTACTGTCTACACACAAGTCAGAACAATTCTAAGGGAATATTATTTCATATTTAAGCACAAAAAGTGGATGAATATCGGTCTAAGTTGGTTCTGAAATCCAATCACAGGGAATTTGGTCGTAGATGTCGAATTGCTTCGATCTAAAAATTTATTTAAAAACTACCAATCCGATGTAAAAATGTCCCAGGCTTTGATATAAGTCTCCTAGTTTAGAATTCCACCATATCAAAAGGATCAGAAGTAATATTCCAAATAATAATTTTATTTAAAATTCTATATTCTACTCTCATTAAATCAAAAGTTACAATACAGTAAATGATTTGAGTTGAGTTGCAGTAGAGAGGTTGCAATTAGATAGCTGTTAATTGATATTTAGCCGGATCAAGTTCATGGAGGTTGAGTGCGATTAGTCAAGCGCCGTCACTATTTGCTTTAGCATGATCTCTAAAGCAACTGCACACTATTTTTACAAAACTGTTTCGATGCTATCATTGATTTGCATAAGTCGTACATCGAAGAACCATGAAAATGCAACTTAAACCATGTTTGCCCAAAAACTGTAAGACATTCTGATCCAATCAACCTAATGTACTTAAATGTGATAATCCTCCCCGAATAGTCAATCGGTCCTGCTACGCTATATCCCTAATGACCTAGGTCTCTATTAACAAAACTAGTGGACGCATATACTATCCAGTTAATGGACCTATTAATAGCTTCGCATTTCTATACAGGACGTACCGGCTAAAAGGTTTCGAGGCAAGGGGAAGGTACCTTAATGTTTTCTCCGAAACCCTTGCCTTTTCAGCGCGGATTAGACGAGACGGGGTTTAGGGACGGGATATTCATGCGCCCAAGAGGGTAGAAAAGGCCAGTGACCACTTGTTCTCTATCAGCTGCATTTCCCGTCCTCTCACCTCCAACGTTACCATGGAAACGGAAGAGGGGGATCGATAGTCATCCTAGTGCAACAGGAAAAGCCCATGCACAAAATCGTTTCCCCTCCCTTGCTAGCAAAGTCGGGAGATCAACCCAATAGAAATTTCCATGATCAGACAGTGCAACGATTTGAATAGACCCACACATCCTTCCCAAAGAACGGAACGCGAAATTCGGAACTTAGAAAAAGATTGCGCTTCTCAGTTGCTCGTTATAAAAACATTGCGACAGAAATTCAGATTCTACATAAATATATTCTAATTCGCATAAATCTAAAAACATATATATAGAGAGAGAGAGATCCCGAAAAAAAAAAAGAACCTGGAAAAAGAATGGTATGAGGCTATATTCGATGTCTAAAAATAAAGTTTGCTTTTAAATCTATTAAATGTAATTAATCATAACCAAATCCGATTAGTTAATCAAAATTAATTGTTCACAAAATGCACACAAGTTAAAAAAATTGTTATTTATAAACCAAAAAAATTCGGATAAAATTATTCTAAAAATATCCTAAAATTTACAGATAATTTCTTTTTTTGAAATGTAGATTTGAAAATATTTGTGCAAGTTAAAAACGATATAAAAACGAGAATGCAAATTCTTAAATTTCTCACACCTATACGAATGGGATATTTAGTTTTCCTTCACTCGACTCTGTTATCAACATTTCAAGAGAACACATATAAATTCCTTATTTCAAAGGCAAAATTTAACTCTTAAAGTTGCAAATAGAATCAAGTTTCAAAATTATAAGACCAAGGACTATTAACCACTCTCGCAGTCATTTATTACGAAACTGTTGCGTGTGAAATAAAAAGTCTTCCATTTCTGATACTCACTGCAATCAAATGCGAATTTTCGAAAATCAGATTCAGAAATATAAAAACACAATTTCAAAGGTTACGTAACAGTTACTTTGTTAAAAACATGAAAGATATATAGTAATTATCCTCTTCATATGCTTTATCGACTTTTCCGTAATATTTTCGAGTATAATTTTACTAAATAGATCTGAAAACAAAAACATCTTTTCTCAACAAAAAAAAAATTACGCTTCGCACATAGTAAGATACTTTAAGATGAGATCATTTTTGGAAATCTTTTTTACCAAATTGTAATTCTGGCATTGCAAGGAGAGTTAAGAATAGCTAAGTAGCATTTTGTACGAAACAAGATACCTGCAGAGACTAAAAATCCTTGAGTCGACATTTCTGTAGTCTATAAGATCTAGAGATTACCTGTATGTCGTGCTTTCAAAATACTCATATTTCATATTTTCTTTTTTTATAGAATCTCGGATAAGTGAAGTCAGTTTTTATTTAAATCTGAAATGCCTTAAAAACTGACCAGTATAATAGGCGCATTCTTTTTTTGCACATTTGTTAAAACAGGGGTGGTCAACCCGCGGCCCGCATGTGGCCCTCCTTGAATAATTCCTTTACTCCGAGATTCCTTACAATTTTACAAAATATGACTATTTTTTGTGAACAATATATTTTTTTAACAAATAAATCCCGTAAATATTTCTATTTTATTACGTTGCTTCTGTTACTGCGGAATCTTTTTTTTTCTTTCCGAAAATGAAATTTACTAAACATAAATCGCGCTCAAGCTAAACGAACGAAAACCTGTAACATCCATTACGATGGCAAATACATCCATTTGAGATCGACTAACAAAAACTGAACCAAAGAGTTGAGAAACAAATATCTCAGTAATTAAACAAACATTATTTGATAATTGCATAATTATTATTACACTTTCTATGTTTGTATACATGAAAAACTATGAAAACAATAATAACACGTCGTTCTATTTTACAGTTTCAATCCAATAAACGTTTGCAATGGGTCAAAATGTAACGTAAAGAAATATATTTTTAAATTCGGCCTACGGGATTATAATGTTTTCCCGAAGTACTTTGGTCGCGAGGTCATTTGAATTGGCCACCCCTGTGTTAGAACAACACTGAGAGATCATACTTACCAAACAGAATTTGAAGGTACTAAGGCCTAAGACAGATTTAATAAAGGCGAAATGTGTCTAAGAAAAAAAAAACATTTTGCACTTCTTACTTTTTAAAAATAGATATACACGGAAGAGCAAAATTAGATGCCTGCTCAGTATGGTGTAACACCAGCTTTCGTCCTAATGACAACGGTGATTCGTTTCGGCATGAAGTTGGGAAGTCATACAAATCAACGACCTCTCAACTATTTCCCGAAGTTCTCAAAGACTTGACGGATCGTGGTCAGAGGGCAGCATATATCTCTCGATGGCATTCCAGATTGTTTGATAGAATTAAGAACAGGTATAACCGGAAAATCAAGGACATGTCCGCAGAAAGTGCATCGAAACAGTCGGATAAAATTTAGGAGCGATGCCACTGGGTAATCACAAGCTATACGAGAAAACGATTACCGCACGTTTAAAGATTTCTGTAGATTTGGACTTAGAAAACTACATCTAGTCGAGATCATGTCATTAAAAATTATACTTAATTCCACAAAAACAAAAGGTCTTGGAACCAGGAGGAAATAAGATTATTTCTTATGGATAAAGGAGGAGTGAGAGTTACATTAACGTCAAGCTTGTAAAGCAACAAGAGAGCTACTGCCGCCGGTAAGTGAATAATAACGCACTGTTCAGCTACTCTAAGTCCTTTCGCGACGGATCTCGTCATTTTGAACCATGGTCAAGTGACGAGGACGACACCTGAGCTGACACCCCTCACCTAACTCCACACCACAGTAAGTGAGTGAATATTAACGTCGCCCCGTTCAGCTCACGGGGGTTTTGGCGACGGACCACGTAATTTTGAACCCTGGTCAAGTGACGTGGACGACACCCGAGATGGCACCCCCTCCCAACTACCACACCACACCAACGGGAGGACGTTTCAGCTCGACAGATTTAACGTGCATCGCTGCCCTACACGGCGGGTCTTTAGTGGTACGGGCTCGAACTCATGACATGCCTCCCGTCCGATACCTAACCACTGGCTACCGCAGCCCTAAACTTCCACACCACACCAACGGGAGGACGTTTGAGCTCTCGACAGATTTAACGTGCATTGCTCCGCCATATGGCGAGTCTTCAGTGGTACTGGGCTCAAACTTATGACACGCCAGCCCCTTTCGGTTTTCCCAATAACATTGCTACATCTTTTCCGAGTCGTAGTGGCGAGTTTTACACAAATAATATCATACGTAGCCAATCGTAGTTTTAAGTATCACCACGTTCATTAGAGAATAATGAAGATGTGTGTGGCGGGAGGGGGATAGTTTGAAATTTCAGCCTACCATGAAGATACTATATGTGGGCCTTGTTCCACTGTTAGTGAAGATGAAAACAATGCCCGCCCCCAACTTCAAACTCTAATTATTTCAGGAATTTCAGTTTGAAATTCATTCGAGGAAATAATCTTTAAATGCTTCACGAAAAAAGTATGGATACCAAGAATAAAATAATGTTTTACATTTCACAAGTAAATTCTGATGACATTTGCTGATAAGTGTAATTTAGAAATTGTATTAGTTTGATTTTAAGTAATGTTGTACTCTAACGCAACACTATGGCTTTTACGGGGGTCTGGCACACAAATCTTTGAAAAATTAGCGATTTTTTTTTTATATATATTTTCTAAAAATTCAAATATTTCTGTTTAACATGATATACTATATGAAGAAATACGATAAAATTAGAAGTATTTTTATTTATTTTTTAAATGACGCTATACTCCTTGACAAAAGTGTATGAGTACACAGTATGGTGTTAGTAACACCATATGGCAGTGATTCCAAGATCAACATTTGTGGAATTAAAAACTCTTAAAATTACGCATGAATTTGGCTTTTGCACAGTTCAAAGTGAGTCAGGTAGCAAAATTAATGATCCTAAAACATTGTGATATTGAACCAAGTTATAACTGTGTCATGCCTCAAAAATTAGATGCACGTAGGAAGAAAAGCATCTTGAGATTTAAAAAAAAAAAAGGCAAACTTGTTTAAAATAATGAAAAAAATTAAAAGAGTCTTTTGTAGATGCAGAGGGTAAAGAAAATGCTTCATATGCTTCTGGAAAGTACTAAAAAAAAAAGTAAATGCTCAACAACTTACAAATTTTTACTTTAAAGCCTGTTTTCTCAAAATGTACTATTTTTCACTTTATGCACCTTTTTCTCAAAAACTACTTATTATTTAATCCTAAAAATATTCACAGTAAGCATACTTTTAACATGTTTACACATTTTTATGGAGGGAATAAGATATATCTGGTAAACTTTTATAGATAAGGCTTTTTTTAAACTAAATTTTTTGGGGGGAAATTTGACATTTTTAAAAATTCATAATTACTGTAGTTTTTAACAAAAAGAGACAAAACCCTTCGTTAAAGTTTTGTTGATAGACACATAGCTTTCTGTGAAAATTTTGTCCTTGAGAAGTAAGTAGTTTCTGAGAAAAAGGTACATAAACTTAAGCAATTTAACATGGGCTCCTTAGATGTGCCGGACCCCTTAACGAAGAATTTCATAATTTTTAACATCGGTCAAGCGCCGAGGATGACACCTGAGATGGCCCTCCCTCTCCACACTTCCGCACCACGACAGCGGGAGAGCTTTAAGCCACAAAGACTTAACGTGCATCAGCTCCTCTACACGACGGATCTTTAGTAAATCAAGACTCGAGCCCACAACTCGACAAGATTGCGAACCAGTACAGAATTCGCGATTACTACTAAGCTACCGCAGCCAAATTTTAGTCCAATAATATTCTATAATGGATGCTTCATTTCGCATTTGGGTGTGAGAGACTTAAAGATTTTGAAATCTTAAGCATTTTAACAATTGTCATAAATTTATAATAATTATCGAAATATTACAGACAGTATTTATTTCAGAGTATTTTTTAATGGTACTTTTAATTCCTCTATGATATTTTTTTGAATTTAATTTAGACATGAGCGTTTAAGATAATATACATCAAACTGTACGTAATTCAAAAAACGTTAAGAAAAAGATTTTAAAAATATTATTTGTTTTTAAGAAAAAATGTATGTGTTATAAAGTGTATAACTCACAGATATTTCATAGAATAACTAGGTATATCATTAAATAACTAGACAAGTCAGTTAAAGTATATAATATATGAAAATTTTCATACTTTACTTAGTTATTCTTTGAAATAACTAGGTATTCTATGAAATAACTAAGAATAGACCGTTAAAGTGAAAAAATTAAACCATTTCAAAGATATTTTATACATTAATTAATTAGCTAAAATTAATGTATCAGCTAGTTTAGCTAAAATCTCTCGAAAAATACATTTTATCCCTTTTGCGGATGAATAATTGATAAATAATAAGGGAAAGTGGATAATATAATTTATATTACTCATATTGCTAACATTAATTAAACAGAAAGGAGAAAAAAGAACATGTCGCAAAAACATGTTATATTTAAATATTATCAACAAAAATACATGCTGGAAAGAAAACTATTGCTTCATAAAAACATAGTGTAAACTTTTTAAAACAAAATGTAAGAGAATATTAATTAAAATTTTATAAGAGATACCTTTATTTTACTTTTCATTATTTATTGGAGCAAGGATTGCTGTGATGACACTTTGGATTACACTGATTATTATTTTTTAAACAAGCACACTGTTTAGTATTACACATTTTTTTTACACAAACACTTTTTGAATCCTTGACCATTACCGAACTTTGAGCCGTTGCAACAGATCTAAGCGTTGTGTCAATATTTGAAAATTCATCAATGGAAATTAATTTCGCTGACATATACTGAACTGATATCTAGAGTACAACTGTTTTATTCGGCCATCTCTAGTTCCTAATCGGAAAAATCCTTCCCAAAGCGGTTCAAAGAGCTTTTGCGAATGCCCATTTCACACTTTATTCGATCAAGTAATCGTTATTCTATAGAATACCTAGTTAAATCGTAGAGTTCAATAATTTTATACACTTTAATTAACTTGTCCAGTTATCTCATGAAATATCTAGTTATTCTATGAAGTAACAGATTTCACACTTTAACGGTAATATATATAACAGCTTTTGAACTACTCAAAGAAGCATCGCAATCAAGTTAATGCATTTGTTCTTTCAAATGATTCTCTAAGTGGTAGGAAAGATTTCTTATTAACAGTTATGTTCGATTACTGCACAACGAATTCTGTAATGTAATAGCCAGAGATACTTAATGTACATAATAAATTTTTTGATCTTTTATTTTTGCAAAATAAAATTTTTAAATTTTAAAACGTGGATTTTAATTGTAACCCAACTTAAAAAAACGAAAAAAAAAAAAAAAAAACATTTTTATTATTCATCCAAAATTTGGGAAAAAAAATGGCTTTAAAATTTTGTTGCTCTACAACAGAATTTTAAATTTAAATTAAAGAATCCTAAAAATTTTTTCCGTATATTTGAAGGCAGGCCTGTATGCACTGGATATGAGGGGTTGACCAGTTGAAAATAATGAGTTATCCCTTTTTTCAAAACACGGGAATTTTTTTCCCCCAAATGAAGCGGGTGCCTTTAAACAAAGGAATTTCCTGCAATAAGGAAGAAAGACTTTTTTTATTGCCATAAACGGGGGCTTGGGGGACCCCCCCGGGTTTAAAGGTTTTTAAGGGGCCCCCAAAACAAAAGGAACAAGAAATTTTTATAAAACCCTATAAACGAGGAAAAAAATTTTAAAACGGGGGGAAAATTTTGAAAACCTGAATTAAAAAGGGGAAAGGGACCAAAATTTTAATGGGCCTGGTAAACACCCCTTTGAATAAACCAAAGAACCATGGGAAAAAAAGGGGCCCAAAACAAGTGGAAGAGTCCTTGCGATAAGTTTGTTCGATTGAAAAACTGTTTTTTGGTTTTTAAGGAACTTAATATTAATAATAAATCTTTATAATTAAAAATTGGCTTGACAAATTTTTGGTATTAAAACTCGATTACACTATTCCCCAAAATAAAATTAAAATCCCGAGGAGTAACAACAGAGGAATAACATCTGCATACGTGATTTAAGTAAGTGGGGAGAAGGGCCGGTTTTCCTCTTAGGCACACGCCTAGGGCGCAAAAAATTGGAGGGCGAAAAAAGAGAAAAAATTAAAATTACAACGAACGTACCACCAGCTAGCGAGTCATGAGAGAAGCATTTCTGCCCTAAAAGGAGTAGACTGAAATGAGATCTGCTTTGAAAAATGAAAAGCTTAACTTTTAAGTTATGATGAGTACAATAAGTAATGAACTCAAAATGATATTGCCATGGAAATTAAATACAATGCTATTATTAATTATTTTACAATGATCGAAGCTCGAAGAAAACCCTTGTTGAACCAGTACAACGATAGTGACTCAACAAAGAATAAAGATGTTTCAAAGTAAAAGACAATAAAGCGATAAGCGATGAAAAAGATACTAACTAACAAGTTAAATAACAGTACATATATACCATAAAGTATACTCCAGACTGTAAATTGTAAATGATTTCAGTAATTTACTGTACTAATGTATAAAAAGGTGGGTGGTCCGTGATGTAGTAAAGGTAAGAAATTATCAAGAGAAGCCAAACCATGCCACTATCTTTTTCTTACAGTTGCTAGGCCAGGATACGTCGGATCCATAGGGGGTGGGTAATGGAAAAAATCTCCAAGCAAAACAAGAAAGGGAACAGAGTAAAAAGAGTTAAGGGAAAATACCTCCCGAATCAAAACTAGCAAGGTAAGATTTAAAGGAGGGAGGGGGTGCTCTGGAAATAGTGTGGGAAGGGAACCGGGGAGGTTAAAAAAGGCCCTGAATGGGGAAAAGCCTATAAGCTACACATTAGACATGTAGCATACAAGTCCGCCCCGAAGTTATTGTTTAAGTCACAGTGATCCGCAACCTAAAGAACATTAAACTATTGCCATTTTATTTAAAGTGGTGCATTTCTCTCGAATTTGCGTAACTTTCCACGGAAATCACTTCATATTCCGCGTTATAAATCACTTTTATTCATTTTTGGTGTAACTATATTTTATTCTGAAGGCATATTTAAATGTAACTGAATTAAAATTGTTAAATCAAAACAATCTAAAATATAAACAATCAACGTGTCCCACCCTCAGCGGTCCGCAGTAAAATTATCAAACGTTGACCGGTCCGCAGAGATAAAAAGGTTACGGAGCACTGGTTTAAGTCACTGCAAACGGAAATGTTTGTGAGAGGTTTAATGATACATCTCACCAAATTTAACTATACTGCAAAAAAAAAAAAAAAAAAAAAGACAAAAAGGTGTGAAAAAAGGATAACTTTGGGAAAACAAAAAATTGCGAAGGCATTGACACCTCGCGTCACGTATTGTTAGAAGATAACAAATGTCATGGTAAAAAGAATACTCAGTAGGGGTCGACCCAAAATTTACCTACAAAAAAAAAAAAACAGAGACAAAACAAAGTATGTTCACACAATACGAGATCTTTGACGGCCAGTTCCATTTTACATGCAAAAGCCTTAATTATTCAGCACGATGAGTTTTTAAAAGAATCTGGACACCAAACCAAGGTTCAACTTGAATAGTGCCGGCTGAGAGACCCGTGACCATATGATCAGTCAACCATTGAGGGCTGTGAGAAAGTTGGATGAAATGCTCATACCTTTCACGGTCGATTAGGTGCTCATGTGATGCAGTCATCAGAGACAGGAATCTTTGTCCACGAATAGCAAAAGAATCCGTACCACCTCTTTTCTCCCAATGTCGGGGGGAGGGGGGGAGATACCTTCTACATTGTGGTTTGATATTCCATAAAAATTAATCGTTCTATGAGACTTCAAGGTCTAATTATATGACAAGGCATAATTATTTTATATATTATTACTAGTAATATATAAAAAAAATTAAATCAATTCCTACTTAGGTCAACAAAGAAAAATTTTATTTTTGTTACTTTTTATTAACTAATTACAATTTATATAAATATGTATATACATTTGACAGAACCATAATATTAAGTGGCAATTAATTTTTATTAATTATCATTAAAGTATCGTATTGTTATCCAAAACAATCGTGTTTATAAAATTTCAGTTCAAATGAAATTTTTAAAGCTTGAGGGAAAAAAATCTTATGAAGTTTTGACACAAAGCGCTAAAAATGAAACCAACGAAACTGTATCTGTAATTCTTTAAATAATTAGTTTCAGTCAATTAATTTTTATTAATTATAATTAAATTATAGTATTGTTACCCAAAACAATCGTGTAAAGAAAATTTCAGCTCAAATGAGCTGTTTAAAATGTGTCAAAACTTAAAAATGTTTTGTCTCACAAGTCGCCAAAATGGTTGCTAAACCGCCAAAAATGATGTTAACGTTCCTGTGTATCTGTGTAATTCTTTAAATAATTAGTTTTAATCAATTAATTTTTATTAATTTTAATTAAATTACCGTATTTTCATCCGCAATAATCGTGTATATAAAATTTCAGCTCAATTGAGTTCTTTAAAATATATTTTAATAACGATTGAAAATTTGAACAAGATATATATAGAGAGAATGTGAACTAATAGTAGGAATTGAAAAACAAATGCACAATTTAAGCCATTCTTTTTCTCTAAAAGTAAAAATAAATAATATTTCCATTCATTGTGTATTATTTTAAAAACTATATATAAAAATTAAATTAAAATGCACTATTAATTTAACTCGAAAACTGAGATCGCGAAAATGAAAACATTTCAATTTATTATTGTTTTTGTTCAGACCAGAAGTTTTCAAAAACACCGGTATGTTTTGTACGCTACGGGAATTCCAAAATCTAGTTCATTTCGGACAAAAATCAGCAATTAATCTTTTAATATTATTATCCCTTAAATATTAACCCTTTTAAGTTTAAAATTTTAAAAAACTGGATTATGAAAAACTCAAAATACTACAATAATCGGTTAGATAGGTTTTTATTCACAAAAATTCAATTAATGTATTTTCCCCAAATATTCCTTAAGGTATCTGACTAGGTTGGAAAAGTGCTTTGTAGGTGTTTGATGTTGGTTGGGTCATTAGGAAAAAAAGAAATTAATTATTAAGGAAGAAGGGCTAATACATAAAACTAGAGAGTTTTTTAAGTTCTTTTTATAGCATTTACCTTATCTAACTAATAAAAATATTTTTTTTAATTCGTTTTTTGAAGAATCAATTTTCATAATAATGTGTGCGCACGAAAAACGGGATATCTTCTAAGTAATCCAATCAAATGCAATAAAATTTATAATATATATGCTATGGGCCCTTCAAAGTGTAACAAACCGCAGGTTTTAAGACAGCTACATTTAATCACATTTTACAGCCATTTTTAGCTTTAACGTAGTAATTTTGACGAAAAATCATGACCATCACATTTAAATGCTAATAAAATAATTTTTTCTTAAAAATTTTTTTATCCTGCGGTTTGCGACACTTCAGAGGGATCAAGAAGTATATTAATAACGTTGAAATTGCATAATGTGCAATTTATTTCTATTCATCACGTTTATCTTAAAAAATTTGCTAAATTTTCCTAAAATAATTTTTTTCAAAAAAAAAAAAGGCCATACATGTTAGCTATCTAATAGTTATGACTTTTTAAGCCAATTTATGTTATTTAAAACAAAAAATTATTCAGAAAATCAAATTTTCAAAAATTTATCTCCGAACCTAGTCGGGTTCCTTAATGCAGAAACAATGGTTACGATGGACAGCTAGAACGAGTAATTAACAATTGTTTCTCTATTGGTAGGACAAAAATGGCACTTGGGTTAAAAATAAAGACAATGTGGTGGTTATCAACCAAAGCTCTTGTTACTACCGAATACCTCAAAGAATCCCCAAGTCTGGAAGTTTTAACACAGCTTTATTATTAAAGAGAGACATTGGTTCAAGTGCTCAATTTCCAAGTGACGAAGTCCATCCTCAGCTAACTAACTGTACCTGCACACACACAAGTGAGTGAGTGAATATTAACGTCGCACCGTTCATATACACTATGGCTTTTGGCAACGGACCACGTAATTTTGAACTATGGTCAAGTGACGGGGACGACACCTGAGCTGGCACCCCCCTCTCCTAACTACCACACCAACGGAAGGACGTTTCAGCTCTGACAGATTTAATGTGCATCGCTGCCCTACACGGTGGGTCTTTAGTGGTTCTGGGCTCTAACTCATGACATGCCTGTCATGATCCGATACCTTGACCACTGGGCTACCGCAGCCCTCAGCACACGCACAAGAGTGACCTTAGTTAAAATCAAAATGTATTTGAAAGATCACAATTTTTTGATAGTCAAATGAATCCTATTTTTGTTGTTACTTACTGATATCTGTTTGTGAATTTGACCTTATTTTTATTGCTTTATTTACATGGTTTTACTTTGTTCTGTGTCGATTGTTCTTTTTAGCATTTATACACAGTAACGTCGTCATCATGTCGCAAGAAAATTTAGTTACACCCATACCCTTTAATATATTTAAATATGAATTTATTAGCTTCAAACATATTATTAAATAGTCAAGGCCGGGCGGACAGTCTTTATCACTCGAGGTCAGTCCATTAGTTCGCTACTCAGTTTACTCCATGGCTCTATCTCTCAGTCTCTCTCTCCGTCCAAAGTCGCTTCAGGGCTCCTCATTCGTCCGTTTCTCCCTGCTCCGTCCAAATTCCCCTTTGAAACACCAGGGTGGTCCACACGCGCCCTCGTTTCTCCCTCATTGGCAGGTCAAAAAGGTCTGCCTCTTCACCTACATTGGCAGGTCAAAGAAAAGGTCTGCCCTCGTTCCCGGCCACCCAGTCTCTCATTTTCGCGGAAAACACGAACACATTCCCCATCCGTCTGGAATCCAAGGCGCCATAACTCACATCTATTCATCCCCACACCGGGCTTCACACCCCACCCCAATGCATCGACTTCTATTCAAAACTTTATAAAGGAATGCCTATCGACATCGGCATTCCTTAGCCATTGTATATTCCAGACCAGATGTCTGCGCTGGTCCGAGGTCCAGTCAACAAACAATGACCCCATGGCCACCTGCACCTGTCATCCAACATCTGTTTGGAGATGAATGGATAGGGGGATTTCAGATGAATTGACGGGTGGGGTTCACATCAATTGAAGACGTTACAACAGAAACGAGTTACATCAACTCGGTGGCGCACACAAGGGGGGTGTCCTAGGGGTCCGGACCCCCATAAAGCCCTTGATTTTTTTTCCCAATTCATTATAATTTTAAGTATATAATAAGTAAATTTTAATTCAATATTTGTTTTAATGATTAATTTTATTAGTTAGTACTAATTATTTATTGAATAATTAGTTTTTTACTGTTTTTTGTTCCCAAAGTCGATAAAATCAAAAGGAGCATGATACAAGAATGGTGGACTTTCGACCCTGGACCCCCCTTCCCCCCTTGGAAAACTTCTGTGTGCGCTACTGCATCAACTGCATCATTTACTTTCATTACATAATGCTCTTTGCAGATGTAGATAGGGTAAGGACAAACAGCATAAATTGAGTTCTGCTGAGCATAGGAGTATTGTAGAATTAACTAACTTTTATTAAAATTGAGACTTATCAAGTCTTCTTTGGATTAATCATTAGTTCGCGAATTTGTACGGATTAAAATGTGCATTTGTTAATTTTTATTTATTCAATTGTTTCCCTCCAGCAGAGATCAGCTTTTGTTGTCTCATTTGTTAGGTGAAAAATGAAAATTTCCCTGACTGTAGATGGAACATGGTTTTATTTGAGTAAATGTAATGTAGGTAGAGAAGAGAGAGAGAGAGACTCAAAAAATGAGTTTCAAAAATCTAAAGATTTTTAAAAAGGCTAATATCTCTACGTAGTTTCTCATATAACGGATAAACGAAATTTAGAGTTAAAAGAAGAATGTCGAATCAAAACAATCGAATCCAAAGCAATATATTTTGACACCCATTTTTAAAAAGGAAACTCCTTCCGCCTCTTTATTCAGAGGTTGAGGTAGTTAACCAAAACAGTCACGAGTTACAATTCAAAATCAAAGACTAAGTTTCTAAAAAAATTGAAACTGTTAAAAACCCTTTCACATATTCCAGTAAAATCTCCTAATAAGGTAATGAAGGACTACAGTGTTTTGAGACTTTTAAAATAATATAAAAAATTTTAAGTCAATTCCTACTTAGATCAACAAAGAAAAATCTTATTTTAGCTACTTTTTATTAAATAGTTACAATTAATATAAATATGTATATACATAGGACAGAATCACAACATTATAAGTGGTAGTTAATTTTTATTCATTATCATTAAAGTATCGTATTGTCATCCAAAACAATCGTGTTGTGACGTCTTCGATTGGGGCGAACCCCACCCCTATCTATTCTTCTGAAGTCACGATATCTATTCATCCCCAAACAGCTGTTGGGTGACAAGTGCAGGTGGCCATGGGGTCATTGTTTGTTGTCTGGCCTCGGTCAAGCGCGGACATCTGGTCTGGAATTTACAATGGCTAGGGAGTGCCTGTGACAATGGGCATTCCTGTGTGAGGGTCTTGAATAGGCGAGGCCTGTATGCACGTCGGTGCATAGAGAGTGGGGCTGTGAGACCCAGGTGTGAGATGAATAGATGAGAATTATGGCGCCCTTGGATTCCAGACGGACGAGGAATGTGTTTAGGTTTGCCGCGCGGGTGGGAGACGAGGATGGCCCGGGGACGAGGGCGGACCTTTTCTTTGACCTGCCAATGAGGAAGACGAGGGCAGACCTTTTTCTTTTTTGACCTGCCAATGAGGAAAACGAGGGGCGTGTGGTGGACCCGCCCCTGGTGTTAAAAGGGGTGAAATTTGAGAAGAAAAAGACGGACGGAGAGAAGGAGAAACGGACGAGAAGGAGACTGGAGAAAGACTGGAACGAACGGAGAGAGAAGAAGCTTGGAGATAGAGCCCTGGAGTGAGACGGACGGAGCCCGGAATGGAAACAGAGAACCATGGAGAAAACTAGAGAGGAGCCCGGAAAAGCAAGGGATTGTCGAGTGCCTTGCGGAATAAGGATTGACCTCGAGTGAAAAAGACTGTCCGCCCGGCTTTGGCCTATTTAATGAAGCTATTAAATACTATTTAAATATTAAAATATGGCTGTGACAAATTTTCTTGTGTACTAATGACTGACGACGTTACAGTGTATATAAATTTCAGTTCAATCAAATACTTTAATACGCGAGAGAAAAAAACCTTTTTAAGTTTTGACACAAGTCGCCAAAAATGATGCCAATGTAGTTGTATGTGTAATTCTTTAAAAAATTAGTTTTAATCAATTAATTATTATTATATTATTGTATTGTCATCCAAAATAAATTTCAGTTCAACTGAATGCTTTAACACATGAGGAAAAAAAAACCTTTTCAAGTTTTGTCACAAGTCTCCAAAAATGATGCCAACGTGGTTGTGTATTTGTAATTCCTTAAATAATTAGTTTTAATCAGCTTTTATTAATTATTATTATATTATTGTATTGTCATCCAAAATAATCTGTATATAAAATTTCAGCTCAATTGAGCGCTTTAAAATGTATTTTATTAACGATTGAAAATTCTACCGAGATAAATAAATATATAGAGATTGTGAGCTACAAGTAGGAATTGAAAAACCTCTTGCGATAAGACGATGGATTACGGAAAGTCGAGAAAAACAAAGAAAAAAAAAACTTTCATGGTAAAATTTAAAGAACACACTTTTGTTAACCAAACCGAGATGTTAATAAGTAGCTGACTACCGCCAACGGACCATTGTTGTGTCTAGCAACACTTTCGCCGTCAATGACTGAACTAAATCCATGCATGCGCGTCAGAACTCTATGCTTCTTTGTTTCGATTTTGTGTTAGAAGTAGGAAAAAAAGATGTCTCGAAATTCGATGTAGTTTTTTTTAGGCTGATAAAATGAAATTCATTTTTTTGTTCTTCTATTTTTGGCAGTTTACGCCCAAAAAAACTTAATTTTAAAGTGCTTTCGTGGAACTCCAGAACTAAAAAGTGTTTTCGTGGGCCCCATTCCATACACAATTTCTTCGAAGAAATATCTCAAAATAATATTTAAAATGAAAAACCCTGATAATGCCCTAATGCATTTATTTTAAAAATTCTAAATTAAATTTTTTGTAAACACCAACAGTGGACGCATCCCCTGAGGGCAAGGCCAACTGTGCCCAACTCGTATACGCGACCGGGGCCCCGAGGTAAAACAGATGTTGGTCAGGGGGTCAGTCTGACGCAAAACCCAGTGTTAAGTTCCCCAACAAGCTTGGTACTCATTTTATTACCCATTAAAAGGGGTGAAAAGGGTGAGTCAACCTTTCCCAGCCTGGGTTTGAACCTCGGACCTGTGTTGTGGAAGGGGCTGCACTAACCCCCAAATGGCTTTTTCTCATTAATATTAATAAGTGACTCAAGTGTCACCTATCCATGCATTATATTTGGTAACTGAGATATGTACTTGGTTTTTTTCATGCGATATGTCGAAGTCTTGGTCTATTGAAATTAAACGCAATTGCATTATATATTCCGAGTTTAATTTGTTTTTTTACTTAGTTTTTTGTAGCCACGTTGAGAAATATATTTCACTTAAACACAATGCTCTGAATGGCACATTAAAATGTTTATAGCTGTGTGAGAAATCTCATATTTTGCATGAATTTGCAACCTAAAATTTAGAAGCTATTTTTCTCCCTTACCTTTATTATAGGTGTTGTTTTCCCCTAATGTAAGAAAGTGTATTTTCTATTAGAAAACTATTTATTCTTGCAAGACATTGTGCTAACTACTAAAAAATCTCGTGGGACCAGAGATAGTAAACAAATAAAGTTTTCGGTTTTAATGAATGAGGGGGCGTGGCTTTAGATACGAACTTACAAAATTCATAAGGGGACGTGCGAATCCATTTTGCATACATATTTATTTCTTTTCAATTTTTTTATTGTGACTCGTTAAACCCCTGGATATGCCTTGCGGAACCCCAGGGTTTCGTGGAACATAGTTTAAAGACCAATGGTTTACAGCATCGCTTCATCCCGATTCCGACAGGACATTCTATAATTAAAGAGAAAGCCCCACCTCACTCCCCCTTTTTTCTCTCTTATTATTATAAAAACTATAAAACATTTATTTGATTTAGCAAAAGACAGAGTGATTTTTTTTTTCGCGACAACCATTGAACCATAATCAAATGACAAATACGAAAATTAAGCAAGTACCTCCCTTAATTTCAACACAATGTCGCAGATTATGACTTTCAAGGTTCACATGTATTTAATGAATATCATTGTAAATATACCATACGACAAATTTTGGTTGAGTCACACTCGCAAATCACAGGTCACAAACGCTTCAAAATGTGACTACTGGATTTTGTCACATGAAGACTACAGGAAGCCTAACTTTTTTTTCCTTCTATATAAAATTGTAGAATCGTTATTCGTGGCCTAAGCTTTTGGTCACTCAAGCTTAAATAATTCGCTAGACATTCAAACACAAGCTTAAGGTATACGACTACGTTCGGAACCGTGATTTTAAAAAAGCGTATAAATGGATAATTTTCATGATATTTAGTGTTACTTAGATTAGAATACATGTATAAAATTGTTTTAAGGACATTTTGACAAAAAATATTATTTAAATACAATATTTTGGCAAAAAAATTAACTTAGAATAATCTTTTTTCAAAATGTTCTCCTTTTGTGAAAAGTGCTTTTATATTATAATATTTTGCCTGCATATAACTCAGATCTCTCTACAGAGGCTCAACAAGAATTTTTGAAAAATTCACATTGTTTTCAGAGTTACCACCCATTGAAATATATATATATATAATTATTGGTGTTTTTTTCTTAAAATTGCTCCCCTCTGTTGTAAAATATGAATAAACCCACTTCTAAGTTATATATTTCAAAAATTCTTGTTGAGCCTTTGTAGAGAGGTCTGAGCTATATACAGGCAAAATATTATAATAATTTTTCACAAAAGGAGAACATTTTGAAAAAAGATTATTCTAAGTTAATTTTTTGCCAAAATAGTGTTTAAATAATTTTTTTTGTCAAAATGTCCTTAAAACAATTTTATGCATGTACTCTAATCTAAGTGACACTAAATATCATGAAAATTATCCATTTATGCGCTTTTTTAATATCACGGTTCCGAACGTAATCGAATACCTTAAGTGAAACAGTACATAAAACGTATCAGTGCTGTTGCTTCAAATGTTGTTGAGAAACTTTCAAGCAATGGATAATTTTAAATTATTACCGCGAACTAAAAATGTAGCAAAATATAAAATAAATTTAAATCATAAACAAAATTTATTAGCAAATTACATACCATTTTCACACAACCACTTCATATCCTGATGCTTAATTATTTAATGTGAAAAACTCATTCCCCTATAAGAAAATAAAGCTCATTAAACGTTCATTTGATTACTGTATCCCATATGAGAACTAACCAGACACCACTAAAGTAAAAAAGAGCATGCACCAAGAACTTATCACTGCCAACCCAAAGATATCCATGCAGTAGATAAACAGGTAATAAAATAAAATAATGTAAAAATAATGACAAAGCATAGCAAAATAATTCCGAACAAATATAAAATAAGATGCAAGGTGTGCACATTTGAAAGAAAATTTACATATCCCACGTTAGGTATCCAAGTATGATTTCAAAACTTGTGACACGCATTTGCACGAAAACTTACGAGGAAGAAATGATTTGTTAATGGTTAATTTCTCAAAAAGTATCAAACAAATATTTATAAGATATTGATGAACATTAATTAATGGAATAAATTCTACAGAATATTTAATATATTTTTGATCGGAATATCTTTATGAAAAAAATTATTTTCCATTAATCATTTTGTTTGGATATTTCTTATTTTCTTGGCTTCATTCAAAAGATTTGGTTTTTCCATCCAAAATAATTCGTCCAGTAAAATTTATAAAAATAATAATGAATTAAAGTTGTAAAAAATAAACATCACTTTTATTTACTTTTTTATTTTTCGTTTGATTCTTTGTAGATAAAAATAAAAGATAGATCGCAAAAAGGGATTGAAAAGTCGCCAAGACACTATTCTTAAAAAAGAAACTGTAGCATTTTACAAAAATTAATCTTTAAAATATCATATTATCGACAATTATTTAAGAATTAAACGCGATAACATACTTAACAATGAAAATTTCGATAAAATCACAGTAATAAATTGAGATAAAAAATTCTCCTTTCAGAATTATACACGGCCTGTTGTGTAGCTGCTAATCCTACGATATTTGACGAAAAGAGAATAAGAGACCGTTGCCTCTTAAGAAGTACAGCACAAGAGATAGGAATTACTGTATGTTCTCGAATCTAAGCCACCATCGATTCTAGGCGCACCGCACCCCAAATTCTCAAAATATTTTTGTGAAAAAATGTTGTCATCGATTCTACCCCGAGCCCCTAGTTATCTACTCATTTTTAAGAAAAAATATAAAAAAAGTTGTGTATAAAAACTCATCAATATCTGATACTACTAGAATTTTTTAAAAATTTTATTGACAAATAACAAGTTAATAATTTATTTATTTTACCAGTAATATAAAAACTTACAAATACATACATGAACCTATAATTACTCTAACCGTCGGTATCATGTTTCGAAAACCGTTCGTCACTCCCATTGTCACAACTGACTTCGGTATTGGTGCCGGTGTCGTCTTCCTTTCCATCCAAAGCAACGTTTTATTTATATATATATTATATATATATATATATATATATATATATATATATATATATATATATATATATATATATATATATATAGAATGCATTACGGAATAATGTAAAAGAATCTTTAAAGACTGCATTTACAAAGAAAAATTAATCCCTTTGTTCACGCCATCCACGTATATTTGTTTCATTTGTGTAAAATTATCAGTAACCCTTGCTCTATTTCCGTTTTTTCTTCTGCATATAAAACTTCCTTCCTTTTCATACTCGCGTCATAGTGAACTCATCTTGATGCTATAACCGATATCTTTGATCTTTAGGTGATTAAACAAAGCGTATGCAAAAACATTTCCTTAATTCGAGCTGACAACAATGTTTAGAATTGACTGAATACTGGAAATAAACTGTGGAATGAGATAAAGTCATCGTTTCCAGTGGCCAAAATAGGCGGTTACATTTTTTTCCTTTTGAAAGGGGTGGAAACTCGATTTCCCCCATCCAACAAAATTTTGCCTTCGATTCTAAGCCGCACTCGATTTTCAATAGCATTAAAGCTGGAAAAAAAGCGTGGCTTAGATTCGAGCAAATACGATAGAATAGATATTTTTTCCTAGAGATGTCTGTATAACAAAGTTGCGCTCGCCAGAAGCCCGATGAACCTGACACTTGTGGGGAAGATCTTATTTTCTGATAACAAGAGGAACTTGATGTGGCTACTGGCAAGACGTAAGAGTGCTGTTTGAGAGTCTCTGTCACCTTCGAGGCCTAGATTCAGACTTGTTCCATTACCCACATATCAATGATGAGTGGGATGCACCGTCCCCTCCACTATATTTTGTAATTTTTTTCAGCGAGTACAATTCCAGAAAGGAAAGGGTGGAGGGATGGTATAGGACAGGGATGGCGAACCTTTTTGAGACGCGGGTCAAATTTTGTTCATATTTTTTTTAGTACTACCTCCTGGGTCACTAATGCCCATTTGCACCAGAGTTAAGTTTAAAAATTTTTTTAAAACTAAACATCTTTAAATTCAATTGGCTTATAACGGGTTAAAAAGGGCGCTATGGAAGTCTCTTTCTACAAACATAACCGATTAAAGTGCATTTTACCCGAAGAAATTGCTTTAAATATGGTTTTTAGCTTTTTTTTCCGATTGTTTTTCAACAAACAAAATGTGAGCGAAATTATACACTTAATTTGATATTTTGTAAACACTTTTGCTTTATTTCAAATACTACATACTTTCATATACATTTGTTGTCATTTGCGTAGCTTTGGAACCAGGGGTGTAGCTACTGCCGTATTTATGATACGGGGCCCCCCAAGCTTCAGGGGCCCCAAAATATGTAGGAAGAGATCATAAAACATTGAGAGCCCACCAAAAAGGGCCACCAAAGAATTTGCATACGGGGTCCACTTAGGACTAGCTACGCTAGTGTTTGGAACTGTAACGATCAAACTGAAGGTTATAGACAGCATTTAAATTGCATTTGTGTCAATGGGCTTGAAAAATTCAAATAGAATATAAATAGTCCACATAAATTCGAAAATCTTTATAAACCCTTTTAAGCAAACAAGTGGTTGCCTAGCAATCGTGGGTCAGTGTCTGACCCACGGGTCACAGGTTCGCCATCACTGGTATAGGACAGGGGTGGCGAACCTTTATGGATCAACGTGCCATTTTTTCTAAAGAAAAGCTTAATGAGGTATAGACGTGCCATCAAATAAGTTGATTTGAGATTACTGGGAAAATAATAAAACTCAATGTTAACTCAAAAATCTTTTTTTTTTCTACGAAAAAAATACATTTTGCTGTATAGTAGTAAATGTTTTAGTTATACGTGTAATTCAAATTAAAGTAACAGTGGTGTGACTTCTACTGTTGCAGATTAGATGAAAACTAACTTATATTAAAGATTGTATGATGTTACTTTCAGCAGAATACGACTTGATTTAGAGTCGTCTGCCAAACGGTTTTTATGTGAGTCATTGATGTTATTCATCTCTGAAAGTAATGACTCGCTAGGAACATAGGTAGATGAACAAATGGTTAAAATAGCCTGATACAGCTTCTTTAAACAGTTGAATGCGTCTGGAATCTAGTTCTATGTTTCCAAAATTTCGTTTCTGGCATCGACTGCGCACCGTGACCGATTATTCGCGTTTGTTCGAAATACTTGGTGAACTTTGTTATTTTGAACTAAAACGCAAACCGTTTTGATCGGCGGCGTGCCCAAAATTTTGTGCCGCGTGCCATTGGTTCGCCATTCCTGTCCTAGACGAAGGTATTTTTTCTACATCAGCCAAATACATAAAGAAAAAAGTAGGGATATAAGGTCACATGCATATAGATAGCATAACATATCTCATACAGGTGCCAAATTTCGATTCTGAAATAGTATAGATAGGAATAATATTAATTTTTGATCTTTGAGAATCACGATGTGTTTTTAAAGTAATAAAGTTTTAAATTACAAGAAAAGAAAGAAATTTTTTTTAAAAAAATACTTCTATGATTTACAAAATTATACGAAATTCTGTAGCGCCGAAAGCTTAAGAAACTGTTTTTAATAGATGCAATCGTTTTATGTTCCATATATATATATATATATATATATATTTCAGAAAAAGTACAATAGTTTTTCCGAAATCTAAATTAAAAAAAAAAAAAAACAGATAAATAAACTATTAATTTAATTATTAATAACATTCTGTTTAAAAAATGATCATGAACAGTCAACGTAACTAGCAAACACATTTTACTCATCTTTCATCATCCACTACAAGAAAGATTGAATCCCAAAGACAAATAAAACCAGTTCGATCAATTTTACAAAACGTTATCTTATTTTTTTTAATAATTCGATTTTCAGCACGTTTTAATTCTTTTCCTAAAATGCAGCATTATTGAATCTCAATGCATTTTTTGATAAACTCCTGTTCTCAAGAATCGGGTGAAATTCCACAAAATAGAATTTTTAAAACAATTCAGTACAATAAATCCTAAGCTGTTTCCATCTCCGGCGCCCTTTTTAAAACAAAAGGGCCCCCCCTCAAACCCAGGTTAATATATGTGCGACTAATCATAAGTTAAAAGAAATTTTCACAATATTCCGCGGTGCTTCTGAAGGTTTCCCTTCAGAAGCGCCGCGCGCACGGGTACTGTAAGGGTTTACAAAGTGTTGCGACGCACACTTTGTAATTCCCTGCAGTACATGAGATCCATTCACAATTAAATACTCAGGTCTACATTAGTATAAGTAGAAATAGCATAAATGTGTAACCTACTTTTATAGTCAGATAACTAAGTCTTAGCCAATACATTCGGCAAAAAAGTAGCTCTGCAAAAACTTTACTCAAACTTTTAATTGAATTCCAAAAACGAATGCAAAAGAAAAAGATATACTTGAATTTATTTTTCAGCGTCAAATCCGAAAGAAAAAATACACGCAGAACTTTTCTCCACGCAACACGCATATTTAAAATTATCTGAAGCAGAGAATTAATATGCCAAAATATTTCTCGAGATATTAAAAAAGAAAAATAGTACAAAGAATCCAGCCAAGCACTAAATTACCTCAAATCGTTTGATAAAGAATTTCTCCGATGGCGATCATTTGCACGGAATTCGGTCTTTTGTCAAACGAAGAATCTCAACATTTACTCTCATAATGAAAATCCCATTCACACACAATGCATTTCCTCTCCCCACTTTTTAGAGTGAATACGAATAAATTTATTAAAGACGTAAATGCTATCGTAACGCAAGAAAATTTCATGCGCTCTTCACAAAATCTTACTAAGTATTCTCTGAACTATATATATACCTTGGATGTGAAAACTGATCTGTCATATACAGGTGAACGAGTAAACCGTATTAAGCGTTTATTCAGGACGTTTAATAGAATTCTTTTCAAGTTCCCTGTACAACTTTCCTCCATTTTACTAAGGAAAACATTCCAAAATACGGAATTGGATTATTTTAATTTTTTTATCAGAATGCATATTATGATTTATTATGTCGGATATTCAGCATCGCAATGGACTAAATTCATGATGCATTCACGTAAATCATAGGTTCTCAACGTGGGTGATAACGCCCCCTTGTGGGCATTTGAGGCTTTCAGGGGGGCAGTAAAAGACCCAGAATAAGTTAGGGGCTTTGAGATAGTATGGAGGAGCATGGGGAAATTAACCAAATATAGTCTAAACAAAACACTAAAAAAAACAACAACAAAAAAACACGCTGATTATGTACTAACAAAAGTAAACTTTAATACTGGTTACTTTATGTTGATTGTATGTATTTAAAGTTGTATATTCGTGGCAATAGCTATTTCAGATTTGTAAGTAAAACAAAAATAGGGCTTTAGAAATAAACTAGATTTAAAAAATATATTCTATTAGCAATTGAATTTTTTAAAAAAAATTTAATTCGTATTTTCACCATGTGTTATGTACACTCTTATTTCACTGGAGTGAGAGGGGGGGGGTATGAGAATATTCACTAGTAAAGGGGACGCCAGTTCAAAAGAGGTTTTGGGAAAACCCCTTTATGAGAAAATGCACATAAAAGGCATTTCCCTGCCCCATTGGATTTAAAAAACAAAAGTTATTCAAATTTAAGTTTGTAAAACAAAATTTAATGAGGGGAAAAGTTCAGCGTGTTAAATTCCCTTTTAAAATTTTCAAAAAAATAAAAAAGAAAGAAAGAAAAGGAAACCTTACATTTTAAAGCTGCATTCACAAAACCCCCAAAGGGAGTTAGCGTGGGTTTAGCGTCTAAATCGGAACTTCATTTCGCCCGGGAAATCTCTGATTTGGTTTTTAAATGGGCTAAATTTTTAAATTAAGTGCATTTTGTTTAACTATATACATTATTATCTTTGATAAATATGTACTTTTTAAAAGAAAATTTCTGCTAGAAGCAAAAGTTGGCAACAGTGAAGCACACAAATTAATTAACTGGAAACGCGTGATTACATTTATGATATAATTATGACGTCACATTAATTTATGAACTGATTGGTTGGAAACACATGACTGAGTTATGTGACTCTGACGTGACTTGAATTTAGTACATTACTTTCTAAAAAATGCATAGATAAAAATATTATATGTGTGTATATATATCTATATATAATTATTTCATGAAATTTTCACTCACATGAAGCGGTAAAGGAATTGTATCAATTTTATAAAAATCGGTTTTTGTGCTCCGTTTCACATATCTAAAAGCCTATATAGTAGAGCATTATTATTTTTTTAGAGTCTCACTTGAGGTAAATGAAATCAATATGTGTCACGAAAAATTGGAGCCACCCATCCGGTACAGTGGTTAGTGACGCTGACTACTGTGCCGTAGGGCCTGAGTTCAAATTCCGGAGAAGGCATGGATGTTTGTAAATGTATAGTGCCTTTGCGGCTTGTGGGTACTTAAAATCGCCGTCGAGCCGCAAGTCCTCTCGTAAGGTTGGTGGAACAGAGGGATAGGCCTCTGATCACCCCAGGATGTTCTCCCTAAAAAAATTGGGGTGGAACCGAACCAAAATGTATCTGTCACCTGCGTGGTGCTCAAAGCTGCGGATAACGACAAGCGTAGATCTAGGCCTTAGTCGCGATGAACTTCGTGGGGCTCGGTCTGACATGGTCAGACAGGTTGCATTAGTAACAACAAAAAATTGGTTCTCCTTAAAATATGTACATTTGAAGGAGTTATTTTACCCCATTATTACATCAACACAAAATTTTCATTACTTCATAACAGAAAACATTATTAAGTATTGAACATTTCTTTCTTTTAATTTAATTAAATTTATTTTTTTTTATCTATAGAACAGTAGTCTTCAAACTATGTTCCACAAAACCTTAGGGTTCCACGAGGTATACCCAGAAGTTCCACGAGTCACAGTAAAAAAATCGAAAAAAAAACTTATTAATGTGTATGCAAAATGGATTCACATTCTCCGTGGTTTGTATACCCGCAAGAATTTAAAGTTCATCCTTGTCATTAAGAAGCTGAAAATTTTATTTATGCACTAGCTGGTATACCCGCTCTTCGCACGGGTGAATTGAAAAATTAAACAGTACAGATTAAAGGATAAAGAAGTTTTTAATGAGTTAATTTTACGGGTAATGCAAATTAAACAAAAAAAAAAAAAGCTTACTGCATATCTCAGCTGAACAAATAAAAAAACATGTTTGTTAAATTTTAAGTCCGTAGATCTAATAGCTGATAAAAAGGTGTTTTTATTTATATATAACTCCCCGTAACTCTCTTTTGGATCAATTTTTAAAAGCACCTTTCTAAGCTGATCAGCAAAAGTAACACATTGTTACAAATTTTGTGTAATGAATGGTTAAAAAAGTGTAAATAATTTATATCTGGAAGTGTAATACGTTAATATTACTTTCTGCTGTATTCATTTTATGTTAAAACGCTGTTCCTTAAATTATAATGGCGATTCAATGGAAACACAGCGTAAAGTTGGCGATAGAGTCAGGTTGGTAACTGAGTGAACGGTGCAGAAATTGATATGCAGTAGCGCCACCTGGTGGGGAGCTGCAACAAAGAAGACAGCACAAAAACCTTCTCCATAAAAAATACATTTACATGCCAATTTTCATAGTGATCAGTTGAACGGTGATGGAGTGAGGCGAGGTCAGACATACAAACATCTATTTTTATAGATATAGATAAACAAATAACATTAAGAAATCTTAAATTTCGGATCATTAAAACAGTTTATAGAAAATTTACATGCTGTGAAAATCGTTTAACACGAGACTGAAGGGTCTGAAATATTTTTTCGAGCTAAAAGAATTTCATGTTAGAGAATGCTACAAAAAACCCCATATATTCAACAAAATTAAGTTTATTAGAGTACAGTTTATATACGTGTGTGTTTGATTATTCCAATAATTTAATCTGTAATAGCTCTTGAATTATTTAATGTACAATCCTTCAGGACAACTGCGTAATTATTTTAATTGGTTACCCGCCTACCGGAGACTTTTGAAACTACATCCATCCACCTCCTAAATCACGTGATGTCCTGCTGAATATAAATAGCAAGCCTCTAGAAAGCACGCTCTCTGCTCTTTGCTGTACACTTGTAGCCAGCCGGCTGCCGCGCGTTGTGCGTTTGTTGTTCTTTGTTTCTGCCATTATGTTTGCTTCTTGCGATGTGGAAACGCCTAAATGTTAAATAAAATGGATAAACTTCCCAATCTGCCTCATCAATAGCATTGAATACACAACATCAGTCAACGTAGTATAAAATGTATCTAATATACAGTCATTCTTTCACCACCGGCCACGCCGAATCCTTTCGTTCGTGTTAACATCAACCACTCGCCACAAAATATGACATAAGTTTTCTATATATATATATATATATATATATATATATATATATATATATATATATATATATATAGCTAGTGCCTGCAACTTCGTCTGCGCAGGATTAGTACTTCGAGTAGTTTATTTTCTTCTCCAAGGTCTATCTTTATACCAAAATTCATCAAAATTGTTTCTGTACTTTAGTCGTGAAGGTGTAACAGACAGAGTTAATTTGAGTCCCTTGTTCTATATTGTGTAATGTATGTAAATTGAAACTAAGTATTTTTGATGATGATCTCACTAACAGGTATTATAAGTTCTATATTTTGTGTTGATAGATGTACGGATGTATACGATGATTGACGGTAATGCAAAAGTTATAGGTAGCTACTGCAATATACTTCTATAAACTATGTTAAATGATATTTTTTTTTATCATAAACATGCAGATTTTGCGATTTAGAAACGCGTGAGCACACCACGTAGAACTGGCAGTGGGAAAAACATGGTGTGCCCAAATGTATGCCTGGTACTTTTAAGGTTTGACCTTGCGATTTCTTGATAGTCATTGAAAATGCAAATTTTAATGGTAACTGAAGGCGTTTAAAATTAAATGGTAAGTTTTTGTGTATGATTGGGATGCGTGGTATAAGAGAACATTGTCTCCCTTGGCTTCTCCAGTTAAGATTGTGGCCTTCACAATATGCTTTCCTAGTTCGGTGATTCGCAACCGAGTATCGTTGCATAATCGTCCAAGTTACGCATTAACAAAACGGGTACACCTACCTTAAACTCAGCAGCCCGTTGAGATGCTAGATACTCAACATGCTGTCGAAACCGATCTTGGGATTGTTCTGGTGTCTCATCAGCTCGTTGAGATGCCAGATATTGAGTGTTCTGTTGACCCCGAACTTGGGGCTGCTCTGGTGTCTCAGCAGCTCTGTGAGCTGCCTCACGCTCCGCCTGTTCAAGCCTTCGCAGTTCGGCTAGTCGAAACTCTTCTTTAATTTTAGCTGCTTTCTTAGCTCGAGCTATATTAGAGCTTTGGGAAAGATTAGACTTACGCTTTCGTGGCATGATAGTAGGTACCTTTTCTACGCTTCCAAAAAATACAGTCGTTCGTTATTATTATTTTTATACTTAAAAAATGCAAAACCTGCCTATTCAATTAATGATGCAGTGTAAAGGACAAAGATTATCTACTTTAAATACCAGAAGCGATACACAAGTAAGTTTTATTCAGAAAAAAATCTTAGTTATGCAAGTTTAGAAGCGATCGTACACTGTCGCCTGGCGTAGACAAAACAAAGGGAGAAAATTTTGCTTCATACACAAAAAATAGATATATGAATGTATGCTGACGTGTAACTAACGGTTTTTGCAGCGCAAGCCAGAATAGCTTACAGATGACAGAATTTTTTCCTACTTAGTTGACAATTATCGTTATATTTTTTGGACACTTCACACAATATCTTTATAAATTATAGCTTATGTGTTATTCTGATGTGTATAAGCTATATTATTGTAAAGTTTCATTAAAAACCATTCAGTTATTTTTGCGTGAAAAAGCAACTAACATACACTAGCTAGAAAAAGTCTGCGTTCATCCCTAACAACTCATAGACCAAAGGTAAAATTTAATAGAAATATAATTCTTTCTCTAACAAAATTTTATGAATTTGTTTACTATTATTTAAATGTTGAGCATGCAAGAATTAATTAGTTTTGAATGAAAACAACGTAAAATAGCGGGGGTTTGTAGCAAAGCACGCAAGTAGTAGGCAGAAAAGTCTGCGTTCACCATTTGAATATTCATGATTCTTGGAATTTTTATCAACAGGCGTTATAGGTTAACAGATTTTTTGCATTCAGTTATCAAGTAAAATAGCTTAAGAAAGTTTTTACGCAATAACTTTTATATTTTTGTGAGGTACGAAACAATGACATGGAGAATAAAAAGAAGGAAATTAGTATGAGTGAGCTTAAAATCATTATGGAAAGATGGAAAAAGTCATCGGGATATAACCATATCCGTTGGATGGCAGTACTCTCAACTATCTAACGTGTTATTAATAACTTGAAAACTGCAGGAATTTACACATCGAAACCTCGTTCAGATCGTCCATCTAAACTCACAATCAGAGAAAAACGAAGTATGCTACGCCTTGGTGAAAAAAAATCCGCGTTTGACTGGAACTCAAATAGCAATAGACATTCATGAGAAGTTTTAACAAAAACATTTGTGCGGATACTGCAAGAAAATCTGGAAAATGGCCCGATACTTAGTCGAGTGGCTCGTAGAAATCCTTATATTTCAAAGACCAACGAATAACTTTTGCAAGAGAGCATATATCACATATGCTTTCGGAGTTCTGGAGGACTGTGATATTCTCCAATGAATCAAATTTTACATCTTTGGCATAAAGGTCATAAATTGGTATGCATATAACCTTGTACAGCTCTTCAAAAGAGCACTTAGTACCAACGGTGAAGCACGGCGGCGGTGGAGTTATGGTGTAGGGGTGCATGGCGAGCAATGGTGTTGGCAAATTGGAGTATATCGAATCAATTATGATCAAATATGATTATACCTTGATGTCCTGAAAAAAAATTTAAAGGAAAGTGCCACCAAACTCGGTCTTGGATCCTCATTTCGCTGCCAACACGACACGATCCTAAGCATACCGCTGAGATTGTGAAGCTTTGGCTATTGTATAATATCCCAAATCAACTGCACACGCCCCCCACAGTCACCTGATCTGAATCCTGTAGAACACCTATGGGATTTACTGGAGTGTAATATTCGTCAACAAAATATCTAGAAAGGATGTGCTGAAGAGTGTTCTTAAGGTTTCGTTGATACGCCACCACAAATCTCGAGCGAATTTTAACCATGGAGTTTTTTTTTCCCCAATTTACATCGGGGGATTGCTTTGCATTATGGAATAAATGCATCTAAAAAAAAAAAATTCAATTCTTCCATTATTTCGTTTTTTTAAAAAAAAATTTAAGTTTTTAAATATTTTTAAAAGATCTGAAAATTATATCTAGTGCTTTAAAACCATCATAAAAAATTTTAAATTATCGGATAAAAAGAAAAAACGGGAAAAATTTTCCCCTTTTTATGCTTTTTCAAAGGCGAATATTTTAAAAATTTTTTAAATTTAAATTTTTTTGGAGTAATTATTGCAGAATTGACATTTGAAAGGGGGAAAGTAAACTTGTAACCCCACCTTTTTTGGGAAGGATACATAAAATTTTCCCCCGAATGTTCCATTGATGAATGGTAATTTATGACTCTTCCGGGGGGACTTTTAACAGGTTTTTTTTTTTCCAAATGGGGCTAGTTTTCAAAATTCATCCTTTCAAGAAACATTTACATTTGCGCCATTTTTTTGGAAGTGCAGTGCTTTCTTTGAATTTGCACGAAAATTTCTGCAATACGTTTTCTAAAATAAGTTATTTTTTTTTATTCTATTTTCTTTTTTTTTTTTATATGTGACAAATTATATTTTGTTTCACTAAAAGAAAATTAATATTTATTAAATACCTCTTGAATCGTGGGGATAAAGTGAATAAATTTTTCACATTCTTTCTTTCAAACCCCAAAATTGAGAATCGTGCCATGGAGAGGATTGAAAAGCTTAGAAAACTTTTTTGGGTTTAAAAATTCGCCCCTCCCGACTTTTCATACATCCAAAATTTCAATATTTACTGCCCCCCCCGATGGTATTGGGGAGGAAATGCCCCCTTTCGCCAAGACATAACCCCTAATGAAGCAATAATTAAAAAAATTTTTTTCTGGAAAAATTTGTAGATTGGCCAATACAAATAAAAAAAAATCAGATTATTTTTCCCCAAAGTAGGGGCAATTACAAGTAAAAGGGAAAGGGGAATATTGCTTTTTGTAATGTGGCAAAAAAGGGTGTAAAATAGAAAAATATTCAAGGACGATGTTTTTTTTTTGGCAAAAATAAAAGTTTAAAAAAGTTAACCTTTTTTTTTTAATTGTTTATTGCCAGAACTTACAGACCCAAGATATCCTAGATCGATGCCGATACGAACCCGGCTTCGATTCTGGAAGAAAGGAAAAGCAAAAACCGTAAATACGTCTTTTGCTGGATTATACAAATTAACGCAATGAACTACGCTAGTTAGGTAATGTAAAAATATGTAAATACCTTGCATCATGAAAATATGTAATTAAATCAAAAAAATTTTTTGTTTTGTTTTATCTGTTTTTATTTTTGTTCTGTTTTAGTTATATCTTCTTAAAAGTTTCTTCTTCAATAAATGTAATTTAAAAAAAAATCACATTTGAAAATTGATTTTTTGAAAGTATAAAAAGTGCTGGTACCTTAAAATTTTCAAAATTTGAAAATTATTAAAAGCCCCATATATTTTTTAATATTGTAATAAAAGGTATACCTAATCAACCAATAAAATAGTTTTTACGTAAATTTTTTACATCCCGGGAGTGCCCGTGAACAGGATCCTCCCCCCTCACCTTTTAAATGCACAGACAAATCGACACAATTTTAATGTTTAAATCTCAGGAGGTTGGAAGAATCAGGAAAATTTCCGATTTTCCCCCCCTCTTTTAGCTGTTAATTTTATTTAAAAATTATTTTTAACTGCGAAATGTTTAAAAGTTTTTTGGTATTGATTATTCTAAATATATGAATAATTTCCCCTCTTGAAAATAGCTTATGTAATCCACAAACTTTTCTTTGACGCATTCTATTTAAAAAATAATACTAATGTGATGTTTTTATTTGCTTTTGTACTTATAAAGAAAATTTGAGTTTCTTTTTTGAGGAAGGAAAAGCAAAGAAAAAAAGAAAATTTTAAACATAAACATAGAAATCAGGAAGTTCTGACATCAAGAGTAAGAGAAAATTTCTCAGAAAAAAGGAAAAACAATGCATTCGTTTTATGCACATACTTTTTATTCTTCATCAGGGATAAAAAAGGGACGTCACCTGAGTTTTCCCTTTTCCCCCATCCTGCCAACAAGACTGACCCCTAAAAATTTTAACATCTATCAAACCCTTACATCAGGGGGTCTTTTTTTGTATCTTTATCTTTATTTGTTTGTTTGTATTATTGAGAAACTCTAGATCGGGGGTTTCCCCAAATTTTTATCAGTAGCTATCCCTTTCAAAAAATGGTTTTCCAGCCCCCTTCAATAGGAACAGAAATTTTCGGGGGGGGTTCCCGGGCCAAAAGTTCACCATTCTTGTATTTTGTCCCTTTTGATTTTATCGATTTTCGGGGAAAAAAACAATAAAAACTAATTATTGAATAAATAATTTGCATTATTAAAATTAATCATTAATAACGAATACTTAATTAAATTTTAGTATTATATACTTAAATTATAATCAATCAAAAAAAAGAAGGTTGGGGGGTCCGGGAAAGCAGGGCCCCTCTTTGGGCCACTGGTCTCCTTAAAATTTTTCTGTAATATATAGATACAATATAAAAAAATATAATAAGAAAAAAACCCCAAAAAGTTTTTTCAAGAATAATTTAACTAAAAATATTGTCAGAAAATTAGGGAAAACGTTTTATAAGATTTCTTTTATTTTTTTAATTTCACAAGTATAAACAAGTTTTTGCATAGACTGCAATTGCTATTGTTCAATTTCATAATATAGTAATGGGCTTTATGTATTGATACAATGTTATTTTTAATATTTGACCTGAAATTTTGCTTATCATTTTCATAATCACCCAATAAGCAACAAATATAAACATTTATTTTATTAAACAATTTTCAATTTTTCTGAATTATATGTAAATGTATTATAATTTTTAATAAAAAATCTGGGGTTTGATGCTTTTTTGTTTTTACCCCTATGCTATAGGGGGTAGTGACGCCGACTGCCGTACAGTAGGGCCTGGGTTCATTTTTCGGCCAAGACCTGCATAGTTGAATTGTATATGCCTTTGCAGCATGGTAGACTCTAAAAGCCATTTTGCCCCAAATCATCTGAGAGGTTGGGGGGCCCAGTTTATTATCATTATTTTATCAAAATTGGGTTTGAACTTTTTAATAAAAAGATAAATGGGAAATTTTTCCAATGAGGAAGAGGAAACAAACATATTGGGGCACTTCAACGTTTTACGTTAAAATCTAAAATTAAGTAAAATGGCCCTTAGTTTCAGGTTATGAATGCAAAATGCAAAAATTTTAAAAGCTCTAAAAAAATTTTTAAAACCAATCAGAACAATGTGTTTCAAAAGTATGGGGAAACAAAAAGAAAGGGGTGAAACAAATTAGACACAAAATATGAAAAGCGACTGCAAATATTTTTTAAGACTCATTAAAAAATTTTTTGAAAAGAGTGAAAAAATGCAAAATATCCCTTACTATAATACATGGATAGGGGACACTGGAACATAGTTTATTATTGATGCGAATTATATTAAAATAGTATGAATTTTTTTTAAAAAATACAATACTTTTAAATTATAAAGTAATAACAAGTTGATTAAATTTAAATATTGTTTCAGGATATATTTTTCTAAATAATGAATGGGTTCCCCAAATGTCTTATAGTTCGTAGGGTTCCTTAATTCAAACTGTGTTCCACGGAACCCCGGGGTTCCCGAGTTACAAAAAAAATTGAAAAGAAACTTAAATAGCATATCACAATATTAAATTCTTTTTTTGAAATTTTATAATTTCAAGATTTAAAACCCATTATTTTAAAAAATGAAAATTTTATTTAATTAAATTTTTTTTTTACACCTTTTTAATTTTTTAAAATTAACAAAAATATTAAAAAACATTTTTCCTTTTAAAAACTTTTTTTTAGAGGAATTTCATTTTTTTCTACCATTCCCCAAGGGAAATTTTTTTAACCGTCCAAATTATAAAAACTTAGTTTTCTAATCAAAAAGCATCCTTTTATTTTGGAAAAAAAGAAAAATGGAGGGAAAAAAACTTTTAGGATCAAACATTAATTTAAACCAAATTTAAAAGAAGGTTCCTAAATTTTATATTACAAACTCTCTCACGTAAATACACAGTACATCTCACACAGCTATAAACATTTTAATGTCATTCAAAAAAATTATGTTTAAGTGAAATATATTTTTCAATGTGAGTGGATAAAAAAACAAATTAAACTTAGGATCCATTTATGTGATTGCATTTAATCTCAATAGACCTAGACTCGATTTTGTGAAAAAAGATCATTGAAAAAATTATTAATTAAATTAAATTATTATGCTTGTATAGATGAAAAAAAAAAATCAATAATAATTCATTCCTTTTTTTAAAAAATTTTCACCCAAAAATGTTTGTAAGGGGTTTTTAAATCTAATAAGATATATAATCTTTATATGTGTGTGCAGCCCGCAGGATTTAATGTTTTCCTGCAAGGTCTTTTTGGTTTGGCCATCCCTGTTCTAAGTCAAGATCGGACAGCGAGAATGACATTTGAGAGTACAGCTTTGATTCATGACCTTTTTGAACTTGAGTCTTTAGTCCTTCACAAACTTGAACGATGGGGAAGAGCAAAAAGAGGGTCAGTTGGTTTCATATAAACGTTGTCACAGGCTGTAAAAAGTCAAACTGGAACCCCACCAATCGAGAAGAATGCAGAAGCTCTCCTTATCCTTAGTTTTGAAAAAAGTAAAAGGGGGAGGGGAGAGGGGTTTTAGTGTTTCAAACGGTTGGGAACGAACGAAGCTATCCCTAAACGTGAAAAGGGGAAGATTCTAAAAGTGATGTCATTTTCTTTCATCATGAGGGCGTCGGGGAACATAATCATCAGAAAGTTGAAATAAAAGTAAGCGAAATTTTGGAAGAATAGTAGCATAAAAAATGTTTATTTCAAAATCGAGAAAATATGGAAATTTAAAAAAAAGGATATAATTCATCTTTTATGAAGGAATTATTTAGCTTCGATCATTACGACCAGTACAACATGAGTACTTCGCCCTTCCTTTGGACACGCCCAATCCCCCCTCCCAGAAGAGGGCGCTTTCATCGTTTTCGAGTTTCGATTTCTGTCTAAAGGCCTCTTAAGGATGAATGGGTTCTTAAGGATGAATAAGCGCTGAAGAAACAACTAAACTTGTTAATTCAATGCCGAAACGACTTTAGGAGGTTCTCGAAAGACGAGGTTATCCAACCAGCTATTAAGTAGCTCATTATCCTTTTTAAATATTTTTTTATAGCTTCTATAAAACAGTGAACGCAGACTTTTTCTACTTGATTTTTGTAGGTATCGCTACAAATCTGTTTTTATTTTAAAATCTATGAAGGCAAGCCAAATTTACTTTTGTTATTCTGAATACTTAAAAATGAACTAAATAAAATCTAATTAAAATTTGTTTTTTAAATTCCAGTTTTAAACTTTTTTATTCATTGTTCATGTAAGCAATAGTACGTGAACGCAGACTTTTTCTAGCTAGTGTACATCCACACAAACTTTAGCGTTTATAATAATAGTAAGAATAACTTTATTTTGCAATATTTTTTAAACTTTTCTTGTAATATAATAATAATAATAATAAAAAATTTTAAACGTTTTATCTTTTTATATTACCTACTAGATTGAGAATATTCTATAACTTAAGATTCCGGGTTCCACGAAATAATTATATACTCGTTAGTACGCAGTTTAGCAAAATTAAATAATATTCTAATGGAAAATGCACCTCTTTTTCATTCGTGTAAAAAACATGTATAAAGAAGAAAGAACAACATATCGACAGATCAAAAGATACAAAGTTTAAAATCTAAATTTAAGCAAGAAAAGCTCCTAAGAGCTTTAGGTTGCAAATTCATGCTGTAACGTCGTGAGCAGATAACAAACAAAGAAAAATTGTCACAGCCTCATTTTAAAATTAAAGCAGTATTTATTTGCTTCATAGGTTACTAAATATGAAGTAATAAAGTACAATAAATATGCCAAGCTGGTGCAGTCAGTCTATCTCACGGGAGTTCAATCCTTTTTTCCGAAAGGCACTCGCTCAACTCTCAACGCCACCGGCGTTCCTCGTCTCCCATCTCGTTCCTCTCCAATCCCTATTTTTCAGGGCTCCTCTCAAGTTTTTCCAACCAGGGCTCTACTCTCCTAAAAACCCTTTTAAACACCAGGGGCAGGTCCACAACACGCCCTTCGTCCCTTCTCATTGGCAGGCCACAAAAGTCTGCCCTCGTCCCCGGGCCACATTCGTGTACTATTTGTGCGGCAAACACAAATACATTTCTGGTCCGTCTGAAACTAAGGGCGCCATAATTCTTATCTAACTTCTGAACACCCTTATTCATCACACCAGCTGGGTTCTATAATCCCATTCTCTCGACACCGGCCGAGGCGACAGGATTCTTTCATACAGGCTTCGCCTATTGTCAATGGGGTCCCGGTCCTCTTTGACCATTATAACCCTATACCGGGTGTCGGCGTTTGCCCGAGGTCAGACAATAAACAATGACCCCATGGTCACGTGCACTTGACACTCACACCTGTTCGGAGCCATAAAACTTAGAATGAATGGAAGGGTGAGGTTCACCCCAATCGAAGACGTCACAATGCAAAATACATAATATTTCTCTAAATACTTTAATGCCATTCCGAACAATATGCATAAGTGAAAAATATTTCTCAATAAGAGTAGCTACAAAAACAAACTCAGAATATGTAATGCGATTGCAGTTAATCTCAATAACTTATACTTCGATAGTTTGTGTGAAAAAATGCAAGCATACATATCCCAATTACTAAACATAATGCATGGATAAGGGACAATTGGATCACAGATTAATATTATTAATAATATTAATCTGTGATCCACTTTTAATTGATATTAAAAGTGGATTAAAAATTTTATTAATAAATGCAATATTTTTTTATTGCCTTTTCATAAAGTACCTATAACATGTTGATCTCCTTTAAATATTATTTTAAGGTATCCGACTACGTTCGGAACCGCGATTTTAAGAAAGCGTATAAATGAATGATTGTCATATTTAGTATTACTTAGATTAGAATACATGTATAAAATTATTTTAAGGCCATTTTGACAAAAAATTTATTTAAAATACAATATTTTGGCAAAAAATTAACTTAGAATAATTGTTTTTCCAAATGTTCTCTTTTTGTGAAAAATGCTTCTATTATAATAATATTTTGCCTGTATATAGCTCAGACCTCTCTACAGAGGCTCAACTAGAATTTTTTGGAAAATTCACATTGTTTTCAGAGTTACCACAGTTTAAATAATTATTGGCGTTTTTTCTCTTAAAATTGCTCCGCTCTGTTGTCGTAAAATATGGATAAACCCACTTTTAAGTTATATATTTCAAAAATTCTAGTTGAGCCTCTGTACAGAGATCTGAGCTATATACAGGCAAAATATTATTATAATAGAAGCATTTTTCACAAAAAGAGAACATTTGGGAAAAAAATTATTCTAATTCAAGGAGGAATGACTAAAAATTCATTTCGGATCGAGACTTGGTGTAATAGTAGTACTTTTTAGGGTGTTCAACCCTCAATGTAATTCCGTGAATGGCCAGTAATTCGGAGAAAAACAGCCTTCGAAATTCATGCTAAGCTTTTATACAATTAAATTTTAATTTTTCGAACAGAGTTCGTAGCTTGATTGGTAAATCGTCTGTTTCTATGCTGGAGGTTAGGGTTCGATTCCACGCTCAACGTTTTTCTTCAATTCATAATTATTTTATTAAATTAAAAAAATTTTTTTATAAATTTTTATTAAATTTTAAAAATGATTTTTTTTTAATTTTTTTGTATTTTTGAAAAAAAAAAATTACTTTGATTATAAATAATTATAAAAAATTTTATTATTAATTATAATTAATAAATTTTATTATATATTAATAAATTTATAATAAAATATATAATATTAAATGATATTTTAAAAATTAGTTGCAAATAGTTTTTAATGTGAAATACAATATACTATAAATAAAATATTATATATAATATAAAATAATTTATACAATATATTAGTATTATTAAATTAATTATTTTATAATTAATATAATAAAAAAACATGACTTTTATATGTTATTAAATTAATTATTTTACAATTTTATAAAATATTTAATAAATCCTTTTCAAATAAATTTATTTAAAGAATTTTAATAAATTTATTTAAATAATTTCTATAATAAATCAATAATAATTTCAATAATAAATTATAATTTTAATAATAAATTAATAATATTTCTTACTAATACTAATATATTCTTAATAATAAATTAATTATAATAAATATTGATTAATTATAATAAATAGTAATTAATTAGTATAAATACTGATTAATTAATTAATTTTAATAAATAATAATTAATTTACTAATTTTAATTATTAATAATTTTTAATAATTATTTTAAATATTTTTATTTAATAACAATTTTTAATATTTTTAATAATTTTACTAGTAAAAAAATTAAATTATATATTTAAAAAAAATTTTATTTTATAAAATACAAAATAATTACAAAAAATATCATTTAATATTTAATAAAAATTTCATAAATAAATTTATTTAATTTAAAAAAATAATTAAATGAATTGAAGAAAAAAAATTGATCGCGTGGAATCGAACCCTAACCTCCAGCATAGAAAGCAGACGATTTACCAATCAAACTACGAACTCGTTGCGATTTATAAAAGCTTAGCATGAATTTCGAAGGCTGATTTCTCCGAATTGACTGGCCATTCGATGAATTCATTGAGGATGAACACCTAAAGAGTACTACTACACAAGTCTCGATCTAAATGAATTTTGCCAAAGCGTACTTTGTAATGTTAATTTTTACCAAAATATTGTATTTAAATAAAAAAAAAATTTTTTTGTCAAATTGTCCTTAAAACAATTTTATACATGTATTCTAATCCAAGTGACACTAAATATCATGAAAAGTATCCATGTATGCGCTTTTGCAAAATCACGGTTCCGAACGTAGTCGGATACCTCAAGACATCCTTTCTAAGTGTGTGTGGAATAGGGTTCCACACGAAAATGTTTTATAGTTCTAGGGTTCCGTGAGTTGAAAAAGTTTGAACACAACTGTTATAGACTACTAGTCGTTACTCGACCGCTTCGAGAGTATTTATTGCTGATTATGATATAATTTATAAATTATTGATATTTAAGTTTTAGCATAATCGTTCGATTATGCTGAAAAACATTCTTATGGCTCTCTTCTCATTATTTTCTAAAAAAAAGGAAGTTAATTACTTTTACTCTCACGTAAACCCATTTCAATGGATCTCTACTCGACAAAATAAACATACCTGCTAAATTTCATGTCTGCAGGTCTTATAGTTCAAAAACGTGAATTTTTTCTTATTATTCATGTCGCTTCCGCAAAACAAGTTCTCAGCGTATCTCTACTTTACAAAATGAGCATTCTTATAAAATTTCAAGTATGTAAGTCTAATAGTTCAGAGAGAGAGGAGAAACGGTCTTTTTTAATATGTATAATTCTATAATATCCCTTGGGAGTAAATTTCCGACAAACCCGTTTTTAACGAATCTGTACACAACAAAAGAAATTTATCTGAGGTCTTACAGTTCAGAAGCCGGAATATTTATCTACTATAACGCCCCCAACTCTTTCCTCCTGAATGTCGATTTTAGCAAAACTTGTTCCTAATGGATCCTTTTTCTCTACAAACACACACACATATTCTTACTAAATTTAAAGTCTGTAGGTTTATCTAATAGTTCAAAAATGGGAATATTTATCTATAGCTCCCCTACGCCACTCGCAACCCTCCTTATGAGTCGATTTTCGCAAAACCCGTTCTTATCCGATCTCTACTCAACAAAAGAAACATGCTTACCAAGTATCAAGTCTGTACGCGTCTATTGGCTTCGGAAATTTCATGCCGAGTGAGTCACTTTCTGTGACTTTCTTTTCGTGTTGATTGAGTCACGTGGTGTTTCTAGTAGACTGTCGGCAGGAGGTATGAGTTGATTGCGAGTGAAATGAGAAAGACAATTCCTATTCCTGATGCATTTCCGGTCAACCGCTCAGTCAACCAGTTGAATGAGCAAATTGCATCATGTTAAGCTTGTATTATGATGATGAAAGGCAAAAGAAAATAAGCATTGAATGACGAGGCGGAAAAAAAGCAAGGAATTCTTAAATATAAATACCCCGCCGTTTTTATTATTGTGTTCTGGATTCGATATACTATTAAGATGACCAACCGTCCTCCTTTAGGGAGGACAGTCCTCCTTTTATAGGTTCTGTCCTTCCTCGAAAAGTGTCCTCCTTTTCAATATTTTAAAACTGATCTGTTAATCTCTATTTTCAGAAGAACCATATGTCGAAGAATGGTCTGAAACAAATATCACAGGAAATAACAGTTTTCAATGGTATTTTTTTACTTTGTCACAAGTAAAATGGGCAGATAAAGAAAATTACGTTCAGTTTTTATCGAAAGAAATGCCTGATATTAAAATCAATGACAATTGTCTGTTTGAAATAGAAAGACTGAATGTATATTTAAATTCTAATAAACTAGAACAATTGGAAAATCAACATGCGGAGAAATTGGTAAAAAAACGGGTGAAATTACTTAAACCATTTCAAAACTGAACACATTTCATATGAAAATGTAATTATTCTTGTTGAATTTACATTGTGCTGCCCTGGAACTAATGCAGCAGTTGAAAGAGTTTTTTCAGATGGTAATGATTTTTGTGAAGTGACTAGTGAGAAATCAAAATTGAATGTTAATATTTCAGCTACAACTTCAGTATGAAGGATATTTTTTGCCCGAACTTTTCGATACATTAAAAAATGATATGTTGACAAAATGGGAAAATGCTCGTTTGAGATAATAATTAAAAAGAATGTAAGCGTAATTAGCTTATTTTTGTTTGAATTAATAAAACGTTTCATATACTTTTAATAAAACGTTTCATATACTTAAGTTGTAATTTATTCTTAAATCTTTCTTTCCTCTTTTCATTGTAAAAAATGGTCACCTTAATACTATAGATAAAATGTGCAACTAACATGCTACTCATTTTTATCCGAGTTGATTGATTGTTTTTTTATATAAAATGTGTTTTGAAATTTTTTCCGTATACAGCAATGTTAATGAGCCATTCCCTTACATGTTGGAACGTAGCTTCTCAGTAAACCAACTTTCTATTACCTCTTTTTTGTTTCCCTGCACCCTAGACGAAAAGGCATCTTCCTTCAAAATAGACGATAGAATTATGTCAGCTCCAAAGTCTATTCATTTGTTCCGTTAACACATGGCCCTGCTTACACAGGTGTGGAAAGTATGGTTAGCTATTGTGAGGAGGAAATGTGCCAGGCATTGTGTGCTATGCATCGAGTGACATGTCAATTTATGTCGCGCACACAAGGGGGTGTCCTAGGGGTCCGGACACCCCCCATAGCCCTTGATTTTTTTTTTCGATTGGTTATAATCCTATTTATATATTACGTAAAATTTAATTACGTATTTGTTATTAATAATTAATTTTATTAATTCTAATTACTGCTTCAATGATTAATTTTGTATTGTTTTTGTTCCCGAAAATCGACGAAATCAAAATATGTTGAGCGGCGTATTGGAGCACAATACCAAAATGGTGGACTTTCAACTCTGGACCCTTCCTTGAAAATTTTTGTGTGCGCTACTGGTCCCATCCATATGACTTTCGGCATGTGGTGACAAAATGGGTGTGGTTCAAACGGGATATGTCCGGTAAGAAACAATGGTGTTTGGGGTAGCGAGTGATTATAACATTGCACTATTTAGTTACACAAGGGCTTTTGGCGACGGACCTCGTAATTTTGAGCCATGGTTAAGTGATGAGGACGACACCTGAGCTGGCATCCCGTTTCCAAACCTCCACACCACACCAATGGTAGGACATTGAGTCTTGACATACTTAACGTGCATCGGCGTAACGTGTTTTTAAAATTTCAAAATATTTCTAACTAATCAGGTTTTCCTTTTAATATGTAAAAGGATAGCTCATTTATCATTACGGTACAGGAAAAAAAATGAGAAACACATTTTATAAAAGAAAAAAATGTGTCAACAAAACTCGGATAAAAATAAATAGTATGATAAAATAAGAGATTCTCTACAGGATACTGAAGCCAAAATATAATATTAATGTTTGAGTACTTTTATATCTGAAAAAATTTTTAAATTTGGGTCCTATTCTTTAACATTAGCCGAAGACAGCCTTAACCAGTCCACTAGGATACTGCGGCCACTGGTATTTGGGGCAGAATCTGAGGTTATCATGTTCCTTCTAATAAGAAATGAAAGGGAATGGGGGGGAGGGACGTGAGACAGTCCAGTCCGGAAGGTTTATAAAGCCAAATCGGAAAGTGAAGGGGACCTACGAGGAAGGAACGAAAAAGAGAAGGTGAAATTTTGCTCGACTATTTTGGCACATTTTAGAAGTTACGAGATCAGGTGGAAAGAGCCTACCCGACGATGATACTATAAATCATCCAATAGCTATATGTTGTAATGTCGAAAACGCCTTGTTAACAAATGATTTAAAATTGTAAATAAAAAAGTTATTTTACTAAAGCTGTACGAACTATATCACTTCTAAGAAATTTTATTACATCGGAGGTCATGAAGTTACAATGTTAAAATGTAAAATTAAATACATGTGGAATATATTGAAATTTTAAAAATGCTATTCAATAAATAGATGTATAAATTATAACAAATTTCCAAATTTTCATCAAAATTGAATAATTTTTTTTTTATCTGAAAATGTATTCCGCGTTTAGTTCAGGCCCTTGCATATTTGGCGAAGACAGACTTAAAGATCTTAAATGCATGGCTTCCTTTGTGAAAGTACAAATTTTAGAGGGATATCAATAAATCGGTACTGTTTCGCATTAATGCCATCTTATGGTATTTGGTTTAAAAAATGATAACTGACTTACAGAAAAAAAAAATCCATACCCAATCTGTGTTTATATATATAATACCCAAAACTGTTTAGATTATCATGCATCATGGCTCTTAGCTAACGAGTAACCCCCCCCACACACACACACACTCCAACATCCCAAAATTTGTCTAAGTGCTGCCAAACACCTAACTGAAAGACGATCTGCCAGAAGTTCTTTAACAGCTCCACTCAACTAAAAGACTGACCATATTTAAACTAGGAAAAATATATTACAGCTCCACACCAATAATATATGTGGGTGAGTGAGTGAGAATGGATTATAACAACGTACACTATAAGGCAACACAAAGGCAAAAGGCGACGAACCTCTCGTTTCTGAACCGCAGTAAAGCGATGAAGACGACACCTGAGCCGGTACTCCACTCTCCTCACTTCTTCAAAAAGCCAACGGGAGGACTTTCAGCTTAAAGGTCGTATCACACGTACATTTTTGGTGCAATTTTTTGGACCAATTTTTCGTCCTATCCGAGGGTGAAGGGTTGCCTTAAACAAAACGACATGCTCTGACGTCAGCCGCGCTCTATCTCCATATTGAAAAATTACTCGACGATTTTTCTGCTTCGGCAAACGAACATCCACAATTATTTCTTTCATCGCACTTTTGTTGATGGGCGTAAACAAAAATGGAGCACCATTCTATTTAAAATATTATACGTCGTTTAAATATTATACATCATTAAAATATTTTATGCCATATCTGATGTGTTTGACAAAATCGAAGCCGCCATCTTGTTTATGACGTAGGGCGCCGAAGAACCCCAATGGCTGGAATTTCAAGCAACTTTTGTTTGAAACAACTTTTTAGGCTCACTAGCAAAAAGTTGTTCGAAAGCCGTTGCACGAAATGGACGAAAAATTGCTCGTAAACGTCTACATGTGATACGGCCTTAAAACTCAACGGTCTTATGGGTCTTGTTTAACTTCGTCAGTCTCCAAAGGACTAAAAAGAACAATCGAGCAATGATGAGCAAACTACCACGCATCGGAAATCAGGCTTCTTATGAATGGAAGATGTATATGCTACCATTTCTTCCATCTTTTGTGTTGAAACGTTCATAACACTTCAGGTTAAGCACTCAAACTACAAACACTAATATGCATAAATATTGAGGGAACCTTTCTTTTGATAGGGAGGCATTTATTTGTATATCCAACATAACTCTTATATGAAACGAGTGCTAATAATCAAGGAATAAACGCACAAACAATTAACTTGGTAATACATTTTCTTATGAGACTAAAAGAAAATGAGTAAAATGTAGCAGATTAAGTGAATGAAGTTCCACAAAACAGTATTTTACAGAATCAAATAAAGGCTTTATCGTTTGCAAAAACTACTCAATAGTCTGCAGATAACGTGGAAAATATCACAAAGCTACATTAGTAAGTTTAAATACCGAAGTAGCATTTACAAAATTCAAACACAGAAGTTAAAACACGCCCTTATTAAAAATTTAAAATTTTTTTGCAATGATATTTGAGCTTTTAACGATTTTACGATTTAAAAAATACGGTCCCTGAAGCTTATCAGAGCGATAGTATTAGATCTTCATACGGTACTCTTACGCTGCACCGTATGGAGATCTATCACTCAGTTAGTTACAGGAGATTTAATACTAACGTTACAGTTTTCGCCAGCTATAAAAACATTAACCAAAGAAAAATGTTAAGCACTTCATTTTACACACTAATCATTAAATCATAATTTGTGGACATCTCAACTTACACTTACATTTATTTACGTATAAGGCATGAATAATAACTTTCGACCGACTCTGAAAAGAGGGCTGTGACGTGAACACATCACTCCGCCTCTTATCTGGGGCTAAGTTTTTGCGTTGTGAGCGGGGTTTCCCGTGGTGGGGAGGTGTGGTTCTGATGGGGGAGCAATGGGGTGTAGCGAGGTTCCAGTAGTTGAAAGCGGGTTAGTGAGCTTTTGATTTTAAGGAACTGACTGCCCCGGCAGAAGGAAGAAAACTATTGAATTAAAATTAAGTAAGGGTAGAGATTACATAATATGACATTGGTAAAAATTAAGAAAGGAAGGGAAAATTAAGGAATATAATGACATTAAATTATAAAAATGGGGAAAAATTAATCAATAAGCGCTTTAAAAATTAGAAACGCTTGTTCTTTGACATCAGTTTTTGCTTTAAGAGCGGGGAGAATCTTTAGTAATTTTGGAAATTGTTTAGCGATATTTGCAAATATTTTAAATAGATACATTATATTTTGAAATTCAGAAGAATTATGAACGTTAGAATTAGAAGCAGAAGTTTGGGAGAAGCTTTGACTTTCCCTAGGGGTACCTTCGACCTGAGGAAGGGGATCATTATCATTACTATTTATCGGAGTTCCTGCGGTAACGTTGGCAAAGGACAAACCCTCGACAACTTTATTGCTATTAAAATTATTTTTATTTCTATTTAGGAGGGGGAATAATAACTTAAATTTAAGCAATATTTATGCCACACTAAACATGGACATACGCCTGTTGCCAATGTATCAAACAATTTTGATCTACAGTCACAAAAAGTATAGCTTCCATTGTTCAAACCTTTAGACTCCGGTGATTAAAATTTAAAACACAGCACACAATTCACGTTACTTTAAAAAATAGTTTTTGGTAAAGTCAAATTTCTACACAACAACAAAATAGTTACAAAACCGCATCTCTTCTTTTTGCAAGATTGGTATTCCATTAAATGAAATGTGCAGGGAGAACAAGGGCAGCAGAAGACGAAATTCTTTGATATCTGTTGAATTCAAAGGACATTTCTTTTAGGGGATAATAGCTTTTGTTGCCCCATATCCCATAAGACCATTAAAGAAATGAAAATATATTGATATTAATTGGATTGACAACTTCAATACGTATTGGTTATTGACGAAGGTTGCAGTTAGTTAATAAGGAATGCGTTCCCGAAAATTATTAAAAGTGAATCGCAAAAATTTTGCCTGTTACATGGGATAGGAGGGAAAATATTCATTTTAGGCCACCTGTAGCCAGATCGGGCGATTTTTTCGAATTTTGCTACTTTTTAAAACTCTCCGCTACTTTTTTTATCCTATTGCTACTTCGCGAATTTTATGCTACTTCACTTGAAGATCCCGCTACTTTGTGCTACTTTCAACCATATATAAAAGTATTAAAACAAGTTTCGAAAAAATTGAAAAAAAAAAAAGTGACCTTAATCTCTAAAGAAAATATGAAGTTGCAGTATGTTTCACCACTCCGAAACGACACGAAACGTAGTAATTTCTTCCCCCTCGCCACCACCAAGTATCAGAGCCTATCTATGCGGGACTCTCCTATTTTGCCACTCTTTTTCGACTGCAAGTGGTAGAAAAAAAAAAATGATGGGATTCTTTCTAATCCCGATAGAAGCATGAAAATGAAACATGTAATATTCTTAAAAAATAGGCTTGAAGAGAATTTCTATATAAATATTAAACTGGAAAAGTAATTGTGAAAGGACAAATTCTTATAGAACTAAGTATATTGTATAATTATCATCAGCGATACTGCATCGAATTAAAGAATAAAAATCTATTTTTGTAATTAACTTACACTGCATCAATGAACTTATATAAAAATTGCCTACTGTGACGTCTTCGATTGGGGTGAACCTCACCCTTCTATCCATGCGAAGTTTTATGGCTCCAAACAGATGTTAGGTGGCAAGAGCACGTGGCCATGGGGTCATTGTTTATTGTCTGACCTCGGACAAACGCCGACATCCAGTCTGGAAGTTACAATATCCAAAGAGAGCCGGCATCCCATTGTCAATAGGCGAAGCCTGTCTGAAAAGAACAAGGTCGCCATGGCCGGTGCCGAGAGAATGGGATTATAAAACCCAGGTGGTGTAATGAATAAGGGGGTTCAGAAATTAGATAAGAATTAATGCCCTTAGTTTCCAGACAGACCAGGGGAAAGTGTTTTGTTTGCCGCACAAAGAGTACACGAATGTGGCCCGGGGACAGGGCACTTTTTTGGGCCCGCCAATGAGAAGAACAAGGGCGTGTTGTGGACCCACCCCTGTGTTAAAAAAGGGGTTATTTTGAGGGGGACAGGAATAGAGCCCTGATGAGAAAACTGGGGAGGAGCCCTGAAAAGAAAAGGGATTAGCGAGTGCCTTTCGGAAAAAGGATTGAACTCCCGTGAGATAGACTGTCCCCCGGGGCATATTTATTGGACTTTTTTTACTTAATATTTAAAACCCATGGCAAAAAAAACTGTTTTTTTTTTAAAACGAGGCTGGAAAATTTTTGTTTTCTATCTACTCACGATTACATACAATGACAAAAAATAAACACCGTCATCTAAAAGATTATGTGATAAAAATTGATTAAACCTTTTGAAAGGTTTTTTTTCTAGATTCGGTGGCTGGCTCCCCCGCATTGGGGTGGCCCCGGGATTCTGGGGGTCAAAGCCAAGCCAAATACATATTGGCTTTTTAAAACGCTTTAAAAAGGGGGCCCAATTATTCTCCTTGCGCCACTGCCTGAAAAATTTCTTTCCCAAACAACTACCCCTTTTCTATCCCAAGTAAATACAAGGATAGAAAAATTTTTTGTTGAATTACAGCTGCCAATTTTGGAATTTGAGGGATTAATTTGCTCTTTCAAAGTGATCATGTTGTCATTCCAAAAAACAATGCATTTTGAATCCAATATTAAGAGATTTAACTATATTTGAAAGCCTACAACCACCCAAAAGTAATGCCACTGTAGAAAAGGGGAAATTTTTCCCGAGGACTCAAAGAAGACAAAATTAAGGAATCGAATGTGCCTCGAAATATTTACGTCATTTTCAGAATCAAAATCACTTAGGAAGAATGAGGGACTTGCTGCGTTGATTTCATTCCATCACAACAAACGCTTCAATACAATTCAGAAATTTGAAAAAAGGACAAAGCAAATCACGATATTTAGCAGGAAGAATTTGAATGTATTTTAAATGAGTTAAATAATTTAAGCATTTTAACGTAGTTTTACAAAATTAAATATATATATAATATATATATATTTATGAATTTCAAGAGAAAATCGATTCACTACTTTTTTTCCTCTTCGTGCTACTTTGCTGCATAAGTTTCTGGCAACTCTGGCCTCGAATTTTAAATGATTACCAAATAACTATTTTTAATACATCCATGACGCATATGACTTCACAGATTTAACGAACACAATATACCTTTCATTTTTTTTTCTTTGTAGCTCTTTGAAAATGGCTTAAGTGGTATTTACATAAAAAATATAGCAAAATGGCTGCAGCTTCGTTAAGCACATGCATTTTCGGATACTCGATATCTAAATACTTTACAGATTAAAAACATACTTTCCTTTCTCTGAATTAGTATTAAAAGAAATAAATGTCTTACCATGCTTCTGTTCATTTTTTCAAAGCACATTTATGTTGTATTGTATATCAGAAGTGAAGAGGATTTATAACCAAAAATCTTAAGCTCTACAATAATATTCCAGTTTGGTCATAAAAAAGAATATACCGTCTTATTTTACGAAAAATCTAAATCCGTGTTTCACTATTACTAACCGACATATGGTCACTGTTAGTTCCTCAGCGAAGTTTTCTCGAATAACACAGTACAAAAAAGAAAATGCTTTTCAAAAGAAGAGGAGAGGAAAGAAGGAGGGAGGGCCTGGATGCCTGGGCCCTCCCCATTCCTTTCTTCGACTTTCAAAGAAGTGAGCCGATTCACCGAGGGGGGTAGTTATGTCCAAGTTAAATCATCCCCCACCCCCTTTACCAAGCAAAAGAGGACGAAAACACATCGTTCCCTTTCGGGAAGGTCAGTAACACCCCTGCCCGTAGCAAGGAAAGACGATTTTAGGAATGGAACAATTCAATGGCATCACTTAGCAATACCATCGACACGAGTTTTGAAATTATGCAAAACAGCCTTTTCTAACCGATGACTTGAATGTTTCGACACACATTTTGTCCTCATATTTGAAATTATGATTGATTTATAACAGAAAGAGAGAATTAGCACCATCGTATCGAGTATGACCAAGTACCAGCATCGAACTTGAGTCATCCATCGTCATCGAGTACTCCCCTTTGCTCATTTCCATTTTGACACCCAATCACATCTTTATTAGCATATTAGCGTCGGCTCATTAGACGAAGACTCCCCGAAAATACCTGTTAAGTTTCATGTACGAGGGGGATTGCGTTCTTCCAAAAGAGACCATTCTTCCCTCAAGCCTGGGGGCAAAACAGATGTGAGCCGATTCCGAAGGAGACTAAGTTGAAAAAAAAAAGCACACCTCTTCCCCTTCCGACATTCAAATAACCTTCAGACACCACGATCTCTTGCTCACTTCTGTGAACAGGATCTATAGTTAGCTCCTTTCGTACATGTGGCCTTGAGCCATTTGAATGAAAAATGTCGGCCTGTTGTGAAAAAGACATAATCTGGAGGGTATCCGCAGTGTCAAAGTGACAGGCTGATTTATAGACCATCCATGTGGTATATGAGATACGGCGTCGGAGTTGATTTCAGTCTCAAAGTAACAATGGAGTTGAGACAAAGTCGAGGGCCATGTGCAGATCCGCTATGCTCGCCGTTTAGAGATTATTAATGGCGTGAAAGAGGCCCAGCTAGAGGGTTTAAAAGAGTCAGCTCGGAAGTTGATGAGGATCTTGGATTGATCTTTTGTAGCAGCTTCTTGATCAAATCTGCAAATGCGAGGTTCGAGTCTTATAGTGACGCATGCGCACGTGTTTCAATTTAACCGAAACTACAGGGTTTTGACAGACTCGTTGGTTTCAGAATGAAATCTTTTTTTGGCTAGCAGTTGCAAAAGAATTTCCAATAATTTCGGTAGTAACTGCAATTCAGTATCTCGTAAGTTTTTCTAGAACTTATTTATGTGAGACATTTTCGTCTTTAACTACCATAAAATCTTAGTATTTCGTTTAGAACTAAAAAATATTGAGGAAGTACCTCGACCGGCGGTGTCGACGAAATTTATAATATAATTAAAAATAATCAAGTCTATCCTTCCCAATGATATCTAAATCTTGCATATCCCATCGTTAATAAAAAGGTGATGATCTGGGAAGTGAACTCAAAATAAACAGATTATATTTTACCGTGTATATAATTTTTTAAATTTTTTTCTTTTTTACTTAATTATTTAATATTTAAATCGTCATATTGAAGGTAAAAACTTATTGTGGATTTATTTACTGCTGCAAAATATAATATTCTACCAATAAAACACAAATAGAAGTAACCAGGCGTGAGTAAACTTTGCGCAATTCTTATGGAGTAGTACAAAAAATGAGATAGCCATCCCGAAAAGTTTAAGAACCCCTGATGATGAACCTTTAGATCAGTGATGGCGAACCTATGACCCGTGGGTCAGACACTGACCCACGCAAGCTTTTTAACTGACCTACGATTGCTAAGCAGCACACTTGTTTGTTTACGTGGGTTTATTTAAATTTTCTAATTTATGTGGATTATTTACAATCTCTTTGTATTTCTTCAAGCCCTGCATTGACACAAAAGCAATTTAAATGCTATCTTTAACCATCAGTTTGATCATCACAGTTCATAAGTTACGCAAGTAACAACAAATGTATATGAAAGTATGTAGTATTTGAAATAAAGCAAAACAGTAATTACAAACTATCAAATAAAGTGTATAATTTTACTCACATTTTGTTTGTTGGAAAAAAAATCGAAAAACCAAAGCAAATAACCATATTTAAAGCCCTTTCTTCGGATAGACGGCACTTTTGTAAGTTTATGTTCAGTTATGTTTGTAAAAAGACTTCCATAGCGACCATTTTTACCCATTAAGACAATTGAATTTTAAAGGTGTTTAGTTTTAAAAATACTCAGTTAAAAAATTTTAATCTTGACTCTGGTGCAAATGGGCATTAGTAACCTACGAGTTGGTACTAAAAAAAATATGAACAAAATTTGACCCACGTTTCAAAAAGGTTCGCCATCCCTGCTTTAGATGATGTTTTTTCTGTTCCAGTTAATTTTTAAAGACGTGTTCTATTTGTTGTTCACCTATTCTCTTTATAATTATTAAACGAAATCTCAAATGAATTTAACATTACAGAATTACTATACATGCAAACATTTTATTTACTTTACTAATTTGAGAAAAAATTGAGACGATTGAATTTTTTTAAAACACGAAAAAAAAAACACATTACACACTAAATTAACATTGAACGGAACTGCATTTCCCAATATTATCAGCAGATGCCATAAAATAAACATTTGACAACATAAAAATATAAGTTGGTTTTTTAAAAATATTTACATAATCGAAATAAATTCAGTTAAATGCTAATAGAATCCTTTAAATAGCTTTATCCTTAGAAATAGTACAACATTGTGAATTTAAAGAGTATACATTCAAAAATCTCTATATTTTCTTAACTTTAGGAAACGGTGATAAGGAACTGAAGAAATTATTGACAAATAATGAATCATTCATCAATTATTTCATCTCTCTCAGCACATTTATAGTATTCTTCATTAATGAATTACTCAACATTAAATTGTTCTTTAGCATCAATAGTGTAATTAGATCCATCACTACAGTTGTCTTAATTTACACTGCTGGCCACACAAAATGCAATACCAAGAAGGACCAGAGACATCACAGCGAAATTTATATGGCAGATCAAACGATTAAAATCACAGCCTCTTGGGACGTGTGGATGATGACAAAATCAGTGGTTAGTGTAGCAGCATTGTTGGCTATAACCGTTGCCACATGCCTCGGCATGGAATCAAAGAGGTTTTGGATGTATCCTTGAGGTACAGCAGTCCATACGGCTTCCACATATTGCCAAAGTTCATCTGGTGTAGCAGCGGGTGGTATATACCAGGACAATCGTTGTGCAAGCATGGACAACACGTTTTCGATTGGCGAGAGATCGGGACAGTGATTCCCAAAGTGGTCTATATAGACCCTCAGGGGTCTACGACGACCTGCAAGGGGTCCACGTCAACGAAAAAATAATTTAGGGGTCCATGAGGGTCTATGATGGTGGCTGTCAGTAAACCAAATCATTTTAGTTTTAAAAGAAAATTTAGTCACGTGAAAACCAGATTTTATCTATTTTTAATAGATTTTTTTACTAATTTTAATAAGGTTAATTTGTAGTCACAAGGTGACAGCATAAATTTTATTAAAAGACCATATTTGCAATTTTGCCTTTAAAAAGACATACCTGTCATTTATCACGAATTATGGAATATCGTAAGAAAGTTTTTATTTACTTTTTCTGCGTGGTTGCCAATCTCCAAAACAAAAAAGAAAGAGGAGAAATAAGTTCTGGACACCACTAATCGAGAAAATTTATGGTTGAACCTGACACAATTGATTCCAAAAGTTGAAAAATTGTTATTGAAGCAACAGATTTATTCCTCTCCTTAAAAGCCTTTGTTTGTTGCTCATTTATTTTATGTATTAATTAAATTTTAATTTCATTAACATGTTTTTCTTAAGTTTTAAACACCATACTTCACTTCAGTTAGAAATTTAAATCGTTTAAAGTAAGTAGATCCATACCAGCTGTCAAAAAGACATTTAAATTGGTAAATTTGCAAAAATTCAACATTAGGTAAGCAGGGGTCTACCCCAAACCGAAAAAAATGGCAAGGGGTCTATGAGACAAAAAAGGTTTAGGAACCTCTAGATCGGGAGAACAAGCAGGCCAAGGAAGCAATTCAATCTGATGAGTAAAGAAAAACACTTGTACGTTGCGTGCCACGTGTGGTCACGCATTATCCTGTAGGAATGTGGCTGATGGCAAGCGCGGAGTGCATGGGAGGACCACGGGCTCCAACATCTCAGAGATGTAGCGCTGGCTGTTCAGTTTACCGGCAATGCGTACTAGAGGGGTGCGGCAGTGAAATCTAATACCACCCAAACCATGATACCGGATGCAGGACTAGTGTGGCGATGCATAACGTAATAGTTCAGCAGCTTCTCCCTACGGTGTCTCCAAACTCGAATCCGGCCATCGTGATGGTGAAGGCAGAAGCGGGATTCATCAGTAAACACAAAGACGTTTCATTCGGTTGTCCATGTCCGCCGTTCATCGCACCATTAGAGACGCAAACGTCAGTGGTTCCCAGTCAAGGGTAAATGAAGCAATGGATGCCTTGCGGACATTCAACTCTGCTGCAAACGGCGTCGAATGGTGCCAGTGGACAGCAAATTATGCGTAACAGACTGAATCTGTTGTGCTATAGTTCGTGATGTGGCTGCGCCATCACTGCCAAGCGCACAGCTTTTCTCACACATAACACGTTTTAAATTTGAAATGATTTTGTTATAACAAACGGAACATAAAAGCGGCAAGAACTTTTATCACTTAAAGAGAAGTAAGTAAAACAACGGAAATTTTTAGGTCCACATTAAATCGATTGAATGTGTGATGTTTTTATTAACATCTCTTTCTAAAGCAACACCCGGGCTGAGTGAATGAGTGAATATTAACATCGCACTGTTCAGCTACACGAAGGCTTTTGGCGATGGACCTCGTCATTTTGAAAAATGGTCAATCTGAGCTGGCACCCCCACACACACTCTCCTAACTATACACCACAACAAAGGGAGGACGTTTGAGCTCACGACAGATTTAATGTGTATCACTCCCTACAGGGCGGGTCTTCAGTGGTAATGGGCTCGAACTCATGACACGCCAGCCACGAGTCCCGTATTTTGACCACTACGACTCGCAACACCCGGGCTTTTGGCGTCGGACCTCGTAATTTTGAACCACTGTCAAGTTACGAGAACAAACATCTGCGTAGGCATTCTAATTTGTAAACAACGCCAACATGAAACAGGACTTGCATCCTCGAGCGAAAGTAAATTATACTATAAAGCTGCACGAGGGCTCTGGACGATGGGCTTCGTAATTTTGAACCATGGTCAAGTGGACGACACCTGAGCTGGCACACCCCTCTCCTATCTACCACACAACAACAACGGGAGGACGTTTTGAGTTCGACAGATTTAATGTGTATTTCTCCCCTACACGGTGGGTCTTCAGCGGCACAAGCTCGAGCTATGACACGCCTCCTTGATCACTAAGCTACCGCGGCCACCTTTCAGCGTCGAAGAATATAACATGTTCCAGCTTTCGGGAAGGTGGATCATCAGAGGAACCGGAACTCGAACCCACGACTCGACAGAAACAAAGCATGCCAAGATATTGAGCGACCATGATCACTCAGCTACCACGCGACTAAGACTGCATCGGAGTAACCTCTTTTTTTTTTAACGAAAGTTCTTGAAGCACTTAAAAAACACTTCTAACAATCTCATTTACTTCTGAATACGTCGTAAAAATCGAGATGCTTTTGGTCACTTCTGTTAGGGGAGGAAACTGGGCCTCAAAATAACTTGCGGTAGTTGCTATCGCCTATATGGTGCCACGCTAAAAAGTGATATCAGCTCCTGGGGAATGTACTAGGTCTGCAAAGGTGAAAACACCAATGCACAGCCTCATTAGGGGGAAAAAAACTTCAGTTAGGAGGGCGGTATGAAAACATCCTGTTCTAAACGATTTACTATGCTAATATAGACCATTAACAGCCTAATTTAGTTCCCTTTCAGCCATTATTAACATTGATTCCAATTTAGTTTAATTTTAAGACGAATCATGGAAGTCATTAGCAGGGACGTCTTAAGACATGAGCCAACTGGGTCCGGGCCTCGGTCACAATGGGGCCTCGTCTCGTTCTCAATCAGATCATAATTCGAATAATTTCAACGGTCAAATGTTATCTCCGGTTGTATTTTCCAGAAAACTGGGAATTTCAGACAATATATCAATTGGCTACATGTGATGACCGTCGTCCACATTACAGGCCTAGGCCTACCACCATACACCATTACTCATTCAGTCAAAAGGCGGTTTGTGCGATTGTAAGTCATGCACATTTATTTGTATCGGGTTATTATTTGTACGAGTATTTGACAACGTATGCTATGTACAGTCTACTTCTAAGGGCCATAGGTGGGGTCTACATTTGTATAGGGGCCCAGTGTCTCAAGATGTCTTAAGACGTTCCTGGTCATTAGAGGTGTTCCATTTTTTTTAACGAAGATACTTTGTAAACGTATTCAAAAAGTTCATTTTTTGTTAGTTCGACAATTCCATAGAGAAAGAGAATTTTCAGTTGGAACGAAATTATTGAATATATGATTAAAAGCATGGAATAATAGTATTCCTTCCGTAGAAAATAGCGAAGGTTCTTCAGCTGAAGAATCATGCAAAGAGAAAAGGAAACAGTCTTTTATGTTGACACATTAAGCTGTTAAACGAAAGAAAAGGTGAAAGTTCTTATTTTTAGTCTTTGGTCCCTAGACCGGCGGAAGTAACACCCGCTGTAATGCGAGATTTGGAGCAGGGGTATTCGGGGTTTCAGAAGTTTCGACTTCTAAAAGGTTAAGTGATGACCTCTAAAGTTTTACGTTTCACTCACTGGACATCCCAAACTGGAATCAAGTCGGCCGCTGTGTCCCGGCTGAGATAGAATCAATCATGCAACTCTAAACAAGCATCTTACACATACACTATTGAAATAAAGTTTATTACACCACTTTTTACACTTAAATTTTCATATTTTTTTTTAAAAATTTTTTTTAAAAAAAAAATTTTTTTTTAAGGAAAAAGGGGGAAAGGGGGGAAAAAAAATTTTTCCCCCGGGGGGGCCCCCCCCCTTTCCCCCTTTTTTTTAAAAAATTTTCCCAAAAAAAATTTTTTTTTTTTAAAACCCCCCGGGGGTTTAACCCTTTTTGGGTTTTTTAATTTCCCCCAAAACCCAAACCCCCCAAAAAAAAACCCTTTTCCCCGGGGGTTTTTTTCCCCCCCCCAAAAAAAGGAAAAATTTTTTTGGGTTTTTTCCTATTTTTTGGGCCCAACCGGGGGGGGGGGTTTTTTTGGGGGGCCCCCTTTCTCGGGGGGGTTTTTTTTTTTTTTTTAAAAAAAAATTTTTCCCGTTTCCCCTTTTGTTTTTTTTTTTTTGGGGAAAAAAGGGAAAATTTTTTAAAAAAGGGTTTTTTTCCCCCCCGGAAAAAAAAAAACCGGGGGCCCTGAAAAGAAAAAAAAAATTTTTTTTTTAAAAAAAAAAGGGGGGAAAAAAAAAAAAAAAAAATTTTTTTTTTCCCCCTTTTTTTAAAAAAAAGGGTTTTGGAAAAAAATTGGGGGGAAAAAACCCCCTTTTTTTTTTTTTTTTTTTTTTCCCGGGGAATTTCCAATTTAAAAGGGGGTTTTTGGGGGGAAAAAAATTTTTTTTTTTAAAAAAAAAAATTTTTTTTAAAAATTTTTTTAAAAAAATTTTTTTTTTTTTTTTTTAAAAAAATTTTTTAAAAAAATTTTTTTTTTAAAAAAATTTTTTAAAATTAAAATTTTTAAAATTTTCAAAAAAAAGGGGGAAAAAAGGGGAAAAGGGGAAAAATTAAAATTAAAAAAAATTTTTTCCCCCCCAAAATTTTAAAAAAAAACCCCCAAAAAAAAAAATTTTTTAAAAAAAAAAAAATTTTTTTTTTAAAAAATTTAAAAATTTTCAAAAAAAAGAAAAGGGGGAAAAAAAAAAAATTTTTTTAAAAAATTTAAAAAAAAAAAAAAAATTTTAAAAAATTTTGGTTGGGGGGAAAAAATTGGGGGGGGAAAAAAATTTTTTTTTTTAAAAACCCCAAAAATTTTTTTTTTTTTTGGGGAAAAATATTTTTTTTTTTTCCCTTTTAAAAAAAAAAAAATTTTTTTTAAAAAAATTTTTAAAAAAAAAAAAACCCCCGGGGGGGAAAAAAAAAAAAAAGGGGGGGCAAAAAAAGGGTTTTTTTTTTTAAAAAAAATTTTTTTTTTAAAAATTTAAAAAAGGGGAAAATAAAAATTTTTTTTAAAAAAATTTTTTTTAAAAAAATTTTTAAAAAATTGAAAAAAAAAAATTTTTTTTGGGGGAAAAAAACCCCCCCAAAAAAAAGGGGGGGTTTTCCCTTTAAAAAAATTTTAAAAAATTTTTTCCCTTTTTAAAACCCCTTTTTTTTTCCCCAAAAAAGTTTTTTTTTTTTTTTTTTTTTTAAAAAAAAACCCCCCCCCAAAAACCCCCCCCCCTTTTTAAATTTTTTTTTAAAAAAAAAAATTTTTAAAAATTTTTAACCAAAAAAAAATTTTTTTTTAAAAAATACAGGAAAAGGGGTTTTTTTTTGGGGGGAAAAAAAATTTTAAAAAAAAATTTTGGGGGCCCCGGGGGCCGGGGGGCCCCCCCCCTTTAAACCCCCTTATTTTTGGGGGGAAAATTTGGAAAAGGTGGAAAATTTTTTTTTTGGGGGAAAATTTTTTTTTTTTTTTTAAAAATTTTTTTTTGGGGGGGGGCCCAAACCGCCAAAAAAAAAAGGGGGGAAAAAATTTTTTTCCCCCGGAAAAAAAAGGGGGGGGGGGGGGGTTTTTGAAAAAAATTTTTAAAAAAGGGGGAAAAAAAAAAATTGGGGGCCCCGGGAAATTTAAAAACCCTTTTTCCCCTTTTTTAAGGAAAAAAAAAATTTAAAAAAAAAAAAATTTTTTAAAATTTTTAAAAAACCCTTTTTAAAAAAAAATTTTTTTAATTTTTTTTTTAAAAAAAACCCTTTCCCCCCCCTTTTTTTAAAAAAAAAAAAAGGGGGTTTTCTAAAAAAATTTTTTTTTAAAAAATTTTTTAAAAAAAATGGGTTTTTAAAAAGGGGTTTTGGGGGCCCCCCGGAAAAAAAAAAAACCCCCCCCCAAAAAAATTTTTTAAACCCCTTTTTTTGGGGGGCCCGGATTTTAAAATTTTTTCTTTTTTTTTTTTTAAAAAAACCCGTTTTTTTTTTTAAGGGGGTTTTTTTCCCCCCAAAAAAAGGGGGGGAAAATTTTTTCCGGGCCCCCAAAAAGGGGGGTTTTTTCCTTTTGTTTTTTTTTTTTTTGGGAAAAAAAGGGTTTTTTCCCCCTTTTTTTTAAAAAGGGTTTTTTAAATTTTTTTTGGGGAAAAATTTTTTGGGTTTTTTTAAACCAAAAATTTTGGGTTAAATTTTCTTTTTTTTTTTAAAAAAAATTTTTTTGGGGGAAAAAAAGAAAAAAAAAAAAATTTTTTTAAACCAAAAAGGGGGTTTTTTGGGGTTTTTTTTTAAAAATTGGGGGAAAAATTTTTTAGGGAAAATTTTAAAATATTTTATTTTTTGGTCCTTTTAAATTTTTTTTTTTTTTAATTTTAAATTTAAAAAAAAAAATTTTTTATTTTTTTAAAATTTTAAAAAATTTTAAATTTTTTTTAAAAAAAATTTTTAAAAAAAAATTTAAAAAATTTTTTTTGGGTTTTTTTTTTTAAATTTTTTAAAAATTTTTTTTTTTTTTTTAAAAATTAATTTTTGAAAATTTTTGTTTTTTTTTTTTTTTTTTTTTTTTTAAAAAAAAAAAAGGAAAAAAATTTTTAAAAAAAAAAAAAAAAAAATTTTTTTTTTTAAAAAGGGAAAAATTAAAAAAATTTTAAAAAGTAAATACTATACTGATGAAGTAGCTAAAAAATTTGTTAGAGGGGTATTTTGGATGAAAAGCAGGAAGTGGGGGAAATTTGAGGGGCGTAGACTAGCTAAAATTTGAGTTAAAAAAGATTAAAAAGCTCAACACAGAAATAAGTTAAAAAATGGGAAATTTAAGTCAGGGGGAAAAGGATTAACACTCCTTAAAAAGTTTTTGTGTCAGGGAAAACTCCGCAAAGTTGGTGAACCGGTTGGGAAAATGAGGCCGTTAAACCCGGTTGTTAATAAAAGCGTGGAGAACCCCCAGTCTGGTGGTTTTGAAAATGAAATTGTTCCCCCCCGTGAGAAGGGGCGAACGTTTTCCCCCCCTTTTGGGAAAAAGAGGGATAGGAACAGAAAAAAATAGTAAAATTTTTGGTTGAAAAAGGGAAAGAAATCAATGTGGATAGGGTTGGGGCATTGTGTAAAAGGGGAAATGCGGCCGTTTGCAGGTGCAAAAAGGGGGTTTAAACTGATTTTGAAAGGAATTTTAAAAAAAGAAATAAAATGACTTTAAGGGTTTTGAAAAGGGAAAGTGAACCTTTAAATTTTTAATTTAATGGGAAATGCGGGGGAAAAAGGAAAAAAAAACCGGGAAATGAGTTGGGGGTTAAGGGTGGTTAACAAACGGGTTTTTTTGAAAAAAAAAGGTTTTTTTTGGGAATAATAAGGCTAAAATTTTGCAGGGGAATTTTAAATTTTAAGGGGGAAAAAGAAAAAACGGTAAAGCTTTTTTAAATTTGTGGGGGAGGTTTGGTTGGAAAATTAAAAAGTGGAAATTCCTTTTCTTTTAAAAAAAAGGGATTTTAAAAATTTAGGGGTGGTTTTTAAAGGGGAAACAACTTTTTTTAAAATTTAAGTTCAAAGAATGATTTAACCCAAAAAAAAGGGAAGGGGTTTTCCAAATTTATGTTTTTTTAAAAAGAAAATTGTTTTCCCAGGAAAACCAAAATTTTCAAAAATTTTTTAAAAATCCCAGAAAAGTTAAAATTCCGGGGAAATTTCTTTAAAATTTTTTTTTTAAAAAATAATTTTTTGGAATTTTCTCGGGTTTTTTTTAAAAAGGGGAAAAGTTTTAAAAATATTAATTTTTTAAATTTAAACCGGGGGCCGACGAAATTTTTCTTTTTTTAAAAAAGGAATTTAAAAGAAAAAAAAAGGGGTTTTCCCTGCTATTTGGGAATGGATTTTTTTTTTCCCGAAGGAATTAAAATTTAAAAACGGGAAAAACCTTTTTTAATTTTTAAAAAATTTGTTTTTATCCCCAGGGTGTTTAATTTTAACGCACGGAGAGGGTAAGAGATTTTTAGAAATTTTTTTAAAAAACGGGATTTTGGGGAAAAAAGGAAACCGATTGCCTTGTTTTGGAAAAGGTTGGGGGTTGGGTTTATCCCCGTATTTAAAGGGAAATTTAAGGTTGGGGAAAAATTTTTTCCATGGGGACCAAATTTAACTTTTTTTTAAAAAAAATTTTTGAAAAAATGGGCCTAAAATTTAATTATATTTTAAAAAGGGGGTTTTTTTTCCTCAAAAATAAGTTAAAGGGAAAACCCCTTTAAAGAAATTTGGATGCTTTTAAAAATAGGGTTTAAAAATTTTTACCGCCTTTTAATTTAATTTTTTAAAGGGGGGAAGGGGCTTGAAATTTTAAAATTTTTTTAATTTAAAAAAATTAATTTTTTAAAATTAATTTAAACCCAAAATTTTAAAAAAACCTTTTTGGAAAGAAATTTTAAATTTGGTTTTAAATTTATTTTTTTAAATTTAAAAAATTTTTTGTTTTGGGGGAATTTTTAAGGGGTTTTTTAAGGGGTTAGGGAAAAACAATTCTTAAGGGTTTTTTAGGGTGAATTAATATCTGTAGGAGTATGAGTGTTTTTGTTGTGTAAAATTGGAAGGATATTATTATTTTGTTTAAAAGTGTTTAGTAAATTTGAATACTCACAGATGTTTTAAAACAATTGATTGAGCGATTTAATGGTTTTTAATTGGGGAAATATTATGATTTGATTTAAAATTCTTTGAAACCCTGAAAAATTTAAAGGGGTATGTAACTTACAGAAAAAGGGGGAAAAAATCCCAAAATTTGGGGTTTAAATTTTAGTTGTAAAGTGAATGTTTTTTAAATTTTTTAAATTTTTTTATTTATTTTTTCTTTTGATTGTATTTATTACTTGGTTTCTGTCCTGGGGCAGTCTCATTGATAAAAAACCTTTCGGTGTGAAATGTTAAGAACTGAACTAGCCTGGGGGCCGAGCAGTCCAGTGAAATGGACCTTTTCAGGGGAAGGAGTTGTGACGTCTTCGATTGGGGGGAACCCCCCCCTGTCAATTCATCTAAGTTACCCTATCTATTCATCCCCAAACAGCTGTTGGGTTTACAAAATTGAGGGGGCCATGGGGTCATTGTTTGTTGTCTGGCCTCCGGACAAAACCGGACATCCTGGTCTGGAATTTACAATGGCTAAGGGGAAAGCCGGTGACAATAGGCATTCCTGTATGAAAAGTCTTGAATAAGGGGAGGCCTGTATGCAAATCCGGGGCATAAAAGTGGGGCTGTGGGGGGCCCAAAGGGGGGAATGAATGGGATGAGAATTATGGCGCCCTTGGTTTCCAGAAAGGACGAGGGAAAGTGTTTGTTTTTTGGGGAAATGGGGGGACAAAATGGCCGGGGGCGAGGGGCAGACCTTTTTTGACCTGCCAATTGGGGGGAAAACGAGGGGGGAAGGGAACCCCCTTTTTTTTTTGGGCCGGAAAAAGGGGGGAAAAAGGGGGCGGGGAAGGTTTGGGTGGGGGGCCCCCGGGTTAAAAGGGGAGGACCGGGGGGAAAAAAGGGAACCTTTGGGAAAAGAAGGGGGCCAGGAAAGAAAATTATAGAGGGCCCCCGGGGGTAGAAGGAGGGGCCTGAATGGGAAAAGAGCCCCGGAGCCCAGGGAACCCAAAACAAAGGGGAATTTAAAAACCTTTTTTTAATTAAAAAATTTCCCCGGGGAAAAATTTTTCTTGGTATTTAAAGGAAACTTTTTCAAAAAACTTTTAAAAACCCTTTTTAAAAAAGGGGAAGGGGAAATGGGAAAAACCCCCACCCCTCAGATTAAACGTGTATTCGCCCCTCCTACAGGAGGGATCTTCAGTGGCACAAGGGCTCAAACTCATAACATGCCAGCTCGTAACCTTGACCACTAGGCTACAGCGGCCACTTATTTGTAATAAAAAGTATGTGAGTTTACCAATGAAACCCTAAAATGAAAAAGAGGAGACACATCATGTCAACAAGGATATTGTATACAAATCATATGTGTATATAGTAGATAAATTGTGTTGAATTCAAAATCCCCAGGTAGAGTATTGTGGTAGAAAATAATCAACAAGCAGTGGAGCACACAAAGGGGATTGTCCTTCCGGACACCCCTATAGCACTTGATTTTTTTTTCGATTGGTTATAATCCTAGTACATATTACGTAAAATGTAATTATGTATTTGTTATTAATAATTAATTGTATTAATTATTACTCTAACTATTTATTCAATAATTAATTTTGTATTGTTTTTGTTCCCGAAAATCGACAAAATCAAAAGAATATGTTGGGCGGCGTGTTGGGAGTATGATACTAAAATGGTGGACTTTCAACCCTAGACCCTCCCCTTGAAAAATTTTTGTGTGCACTACTGTCAACAAGACATACTTGTTACCAACAATTAATTTAACCCTTAAGTGGTCACTTGACGTCTGAGAGACTGATGCATCTTTTAACACCCTCATTCTTTTTAATCAGACCATCTCGGACAATTAGTCCTCATCCCCTATCCCCACCAATAAATAACATCTAAAAAAGGAAAACACTTTACAATCCCAGCAAGTCCCCTCTCCTTTTCTTAGAATGCAGAACCGGTTTTCGCAGCTTTTCTTTTACTGTCACCGTCCTTCTTTGTGTCAGAGAGGTGTCATAAAAACAGGTCTGGAATATTTTTGTATCACTTTCGGATGCCCTTTGCAATACACATTGTCGTGTATTATAAAGCTGTGACGGGATTCAAGTAATTTAACTATTAGTATACGTAGAATCTTTTATGATTCTTTTTTTAAGAATGTCCCATTTCACAAGCGTCCTTTAAGTAATCAGTAAGAAGAGGGGGACAACCGATTTTCTGCTAAACCACTTAACTAAAAAGATATCAAAGTAATTCATTTCGTCAATTAAAGGAGGAATTACTGAAAAAAGACAATATCCCAGGACTAAAAACAATTATTGCAATACTGTTAGAGAACCACACATATAATGTTGATAAATTAAATCATAGATAAAACTACGTCCATTTTTTGTCCTAAACGTTATGTTAAAGTAGAACAAAGATTAATGATGACGTATCTCGTAATTCAGAGCCCCTCCTCACAACCCCTCTGAGGTGCCACGACTTGCACTTATTGGTATCACTAAATACTTAAGCGATTGTAATATAATGTAAATGGTAGATCATGGTAATAAAAAAATTTTTTAAAAAACTCAACGTGAAAAAAATTTAGACACTGAAGTTTTATGTAAATTTGTAGTTCAATTTTTTTCTATTGGATATTTGTATTATTAATACTTCTAATAGTGGTTTTCCCTGATAAATTTAAAATTTGCCAGTTACATGTTCGAAAAATATGTTATGGATTTAGTCGAAGATGAAACTTATGAAGATTCGGTATTGTGTTCCATCACCCCGCAATTAAGGTAAGGTGGGGTAGCTACATTATTTTCCTCTGTAACATATACAGAAATCAATATTTTTTTTGTATTATAACCTTTTTCTCCTGTAGAATGCCAGGAAAAAGTACTTTTAAATGTAGCATTCAAAAAAGCCAGCTTTAGTCGAAAAAAATTAGGCAAAATTTGAACGAGAGATTGTCCGTCCACTCAAAGTCGTTCGCATTCTAGCTTTATACGAAACCTTCTATTCAACAAAGAAATATTTAAAAAAAAATTTTAAGTCAATTCCTACTTAGATCAACAAAGAAAAATCTTATTTTAGCTTTTTTATTAAATAGTAACAATTAAAATTATAAATATATATATACATAGGACAAAATCACAACATTATAAGTGGTAATTAATTTTTATTAATTATCATTAAGTTATCGTATTGTCATCCAAAGCAATCGTGTATATAAATTTCAGTTCAACTGAATGCTTTAAAACGTGAGGAAAAAAAAATCTTTTAAAGTTTTGACCCAAGTCGCGCTAAAAATGAAACCAACGTGGCTGTATCTGTAATTCTTTAAATAATTAGTTTCAGTCAATTAATCTTAATTAATTATAGTTAAATTATCATATTTTTACCCAAAACAATAGTGTATAGAAAATTTCAGATCAAATGAGGCGCGTTAAAATACGAGAAAAAAAACCTTTTCAAGTTTTGACACAAGTCGCCAACGTGGCTATTTGTAATTCTTTGAATAAATAGTTTTAATTAATTAATTTTTATTAATTATAATTAAATTACTGTATTGTCATCCAAAATAATCATGTATATAAAATTTCAGCACAATTGAGCGATTTAAAATGTATTTTATTAACGATTGAAAATTCCACCAAGATAAATAAATATATAGAGAGTGCGCGCTAATAGTAGGAATTGAAAAAGAGAAGACATCATCCGAAGTGGTCAAAAACGCACATAGCCAGGCGACTGCATTGGGGCAGAGAACATATGTCATGGACCACTAAAAGCAATTCTGTCATATTCTCAGACGAGAAGAAATTTAATTTAGATGATCATGATGGCTACCTATCACAACACCACTGACATCATCTTCAGAATGACGAACAATTTTGATTGCCAAATGGGAGGTTTGATGGTGTGAGCGGTTAGCCGTTAAATATGGAGGAAGAGATCAAGTTTTTAGTGTTCTTAAATTGTAAGTAGAGTCATCAAAAGACTGCATGCAAATTCTGGAAAGAAAAAAAGAAGAAAAATAAGAGCTTCTTCCTTATGCTTTACAATTAGATGGAGATGATTGGACATGTCAACAAGACGGTAGCTACATTAACACAGCAAATGCTGAGAAAAATTGATTCTCTCTGTTTGAAGAATATTCGAGTTTTTCCATAGTCAGCCAAAAGCCTTGATAATATTGTACAAAATATCTGGGCAATACTTGTTCGATTCGATGAAGGAGAGCTGTACAAATTCATCTGAAGTTTAAGAATGCACTCAATCACGTATGGGACAATTTTTATCAAACTGGAATCTAATCACTGTATACTCCGATAACCAATAGAGTTTTTGAAGCAAAGCAAATAGAAAGAAAATTTATTACTAAATTATTGGTTTCCTGTATAAAGTAAAGTGTTCTGCTTTCTTCTCAAACTTTTTAGTACAAATAAAAACCATTAAAATCCAGATCTCGTGTAGTTCAGAGTATAGCATTACTTTCAAAATAATCAAATTGGCGATAGATCTCGTAATTCAGAACCTTTTGGACAAGTGGCCAGATCGAAAACTAAAGTTCGCGTCCAGCTCTTCACTTTTTCCCTATACAAGCAACATGAGCACTTAAAGAGTATTTACAGATTTTACCTGCTTGAACCCCTCTACATGGTAAGGTCTTTAGAGGCACTAGGATTCAAACTCCGACTCAATAAAAATAACGTCGACTACGGTTTGCCATCATGACCACTCGGCTTTTACAGCCCCGATGCATGCGAACATTTTTGGACAAACCTTTGTAAAAGTGGAAAATATTTTTTTAATAATTTTTGCTAAGAAAAACTTTTAATTGCGTGTTCCTGACAGCAGTTTCGTTTGACTATGTCTCCTGATGTGTAAGATTCTGAAATTTATTTACAATGGCTCAAATTATTATGTACAAAAGTTTTTCTAAAAATATGTGTGTACCCTCTTATTTCTTTAGCCTCATCAAATTGAATATAGGCACACTGTTCTATTAAAAATCAAGCAATTATCTTTAAACTTTTGAGATTATATGTTTAAGTCTTTAAGAGGTATTTAAATTTCGTAATAAAAAAGTATAAAAAAAACACCGACATATGAAATTCCGAAAAATTTAAAAACGCAATAATTACTAACTACTTTTCCTCGTAAAACTAACATTTTGTTATTTTAAATGGTAACTAATCGAATCTTTCTAAAAAAAAATCACGGCAGCGGGAAAGTCCTATTTATAAACAACAAACCCTTATAACATTGCTTTAACAATTAATCAATATAAACTAAATATCTGTCATCCACAACATATAAAAATCGCTATAAACTGTCACATCTCATTAACTTAATTACTGCTTTCAGAAGACGTAGTTTTCTAAAAATTACTGTCACGCTTTGATGACCTCAAACAGAAAAGTCTAACCAAATTTATCCACCCCTCATTGCAAATATGTCACATCTAATATTGCAAAAATCTTTTAAGTGCTTTTCCAGAAAAGACTCTTCCCTCTGGCGCAACTGAGATTTTTATACTTCACCCATTTTTGCCCTGGGTGCATTAAATACACCATTCCCCTTCTTTGCTCACTTCATTTAACTTCGTTACGCTCTACCATCGAAGGGGGCTTGAAAGCAAAGTTATTGATTGAATTAGACCCCACTTTCATCAGGCAAAAGGTGCGGTCTACGATGAGTGGGGTGCTTCTTTCATGCAACATTGCTTCTTCTAAGTTCGAATAAAAGGTTTCAAAGGGCCGACGGATGGAGGAGGTAAAAAGATCAGGGAAAGGTTATGATTTTTAGGATGCGGAACAATGAAAGTTTTGCGCATCAAAACGTCGTTGATAGGTTAATTTAATTCTCAGGAGCAGGGAGGAAATTGTTTGTTAGGAGGCAATTTGATGTGTAAGAAATTGTCACATTCACTCAACTGGAATAAGCTATCTAAGAAAGGATAAAGTACAACAACGGATTGTTGCTTTTTAATTTCTGGGATAGTTATTAACTTCCAGAACGCATTCGTTAATATATTTACAATATAATACCAGGGCCGGCTCTAGCAGTTTTGCCGCCCCGGACAAAAGTGAAAATGCCGTCCCTCTCCACAACGCACAAAAAATATTAAAAAATATATAAATTGTTCGTAAATACACACCTATAAAACTTGAATAGTACTTGCAAAGAAAAAGCAACATCAGTATACGTATAAATATTTATTAAAAATTATACGTATAAATATTTTTTCTGACTCTTAACTCTGAAAACTTTCTGATTAATTCTTTTAAATCAATTTGTTCAGCTATTTAAAGTTCGATAGCCAATGTAAATAAACCATTTAATCTATCTTGAAGAATTGTAGACCGTAAGAAATCTTTAATTGAGAAACTCCTCTTTCCACTTGCTACATTTATTGGCAAAGAAAGTAAAATTCTTAATGCGATGGCAAGATTTGGCGCAAATTCTAAAACTGAAATAAATTTTAAAACTTCTATTGGGCTTTATTTTTTGCCTACTAATGCTGAAACTAACATTATTTCATCTGCTAGATCAAGCGCATTTATATCTACTGATTCTCCATCTGTCAACATCATTTCTAAATTTTTACAGTTTTTAATTATTGAATGTTTAGGGTGTGACGTCTTCATTTGGGGTGAACCCCACCCTGTCAATTTATCTGAAGAAAAAAAAATGCACTTTATCTATTCATCCCCAAACAGATGTTGGATGACAAGTGCAGGTGGCCATGGGGTCATTGTTTGTTGTCTGGCCTCGGACAAGCGCGGACATCTGGTCTGGAATTTACAATGGCTAGGGAATGCCGGTGACAATAGGCATTCCTGTATGAAAGTCTTGAATAGGCGAGGCCTGTATGCACGTCGGTGCATAGAGAGTGGGGCTGTGAGTCCCAGGTGTGAGATGAATAGATGAGAGTTATGGCGCCCTTGGATTCCAGACGGACGGGGAATGTGTTTGTGTTTGCCGCGCAAATGGGAGACGAAGGTGGCCCGGGGACGAGGGCAGACCTTTTCTTTGACCTGCTAATGAGGAAGACGAGGGCAGACCTTTTTCTTTTTTGACCTGCCAATGAGGAAAACGAGGGGCGCGTGGTGGACCCGTCCCTGGTGTTTAAAAGGGGTGAATTTTGAGAAGAGAAAAAAAAGAACGGACGAGAAGAAAGACTGGAGAAAGACTTGAACGAACGGAGAGAGAAGAAGCTTGAAGATAGAGCCCTGGAGTGAGACGGACGGAGCCCGGGGATGGAAACAGAGAGCCATGGAGTAAACTGGAGCCCGGGGATGGAAACAGAGAGCCATGGAGTAAACTGGAGCCCGGAAAAGCAAGGGATTGTCGAGTGCATTGCGGAATAAGGACTGACCTCGAGTGAAAAAGACTGTCCGCCCGGATTGGCCTATTTAATGAACATTTTAATATTAAGATGAGGCTGTAACAAATTTTCTTGTGTACTAACAACTGACGACGTTACAAGGGGTATCCTTTAAATCATATATATTACTAGCTGTACCCTGCCACTCGTTGCTGTGGCTCAGTCTTGTTAAACAGAAAGCACATGTTTTCAGTATGTTAAAACATTTGCATTGCAGGTATGATCTTTTAAAAAGAAAAATGTATAAATATATATACGCAAAACTTTCCTTAAATGATATCATTTATAATTTGTTAACCAAATGCTTGAAGTTATTACGGCTTATTTTTGTCCTTATGTTATGAACCTAAATTTATTTACATAGTCTTTAAAGTGGAGACCTCAAGTTTGAAGATAAATTTTAAATGGCTCTACTCAGGATTCCTTGAGGGCAATGGGTTGGTTTTACAATGCTTATGGATATTTCTATTAAATCAGAGGTGTGTTCACAAATACACATTTATCCAAACAATGTCACTTGGAAACATGAATTGTATCTCCTGATGTTATATAGGAAATGTTTCGATTCCGCAGTATATCTAGCAAGCAAAATTTTTAATGTCTCTGTGGTTCTCCGAGTTGAGGAAGTTTTAATTTTTTCAGTGGTACAAAACATTCCTTTTGTTTCTCCCTTAAATTCCAGAGCATTGCAATAAAAATACACTTCCATCATTGTGAAGATGAGAACATGCTACCTGAACCTAGAATCTTCCACTGGATTGTACCAAAATGCAAGGTGACTGTTACTGTGTGATTGCTCACCACAAAGTCATGATTGATGCAGATGTGCTGTTTCTGGTTAACATCTTTCTGATGTTGTAAAACACTAATGATGTGCTCGAAAATGTGCATCCTCAAGTCTGGCTGCATGTTGCTCTGCTGCGCCCTCAGCATGTGTGCCATTCTTTGTCTGTTTTTCTCATTTGTTAATATCCATTCTTTCTCAGTTTGATGTACAATTACACTCGTTGCAGTACTTTTGCTTTGCAAGTATGAAGACCGAAGTTTGATTTCCCGCAAGGCATTTTTATGTAGTGAAGCCAATTGACTGCACTTAAAAAAAAAAATTCAAACAAGAATATAAAATTTCTTAACAACTTAAAAACTGTACTTAAAGAAAAGAAAATTAAAACAAAAACATATAAAATTTCAAAACATTAAAAAAGAAAAATTAGGAACAAAGAAAAGGAACAAATAAAAATGCTAATGAAATATTTGAAAGCATGAAACCATCCAATTGACACAGCTGAAATCAACGCAATGAGAGGATGATAATATTTTCAAATCGAATACGCCAGGAAAATTCAATATAAACATGGATTTTGCAGCAGAAATCATTTGAAGTGTTGATAATGACAGAGTATTTTTGCAATTCACAATTCGATTAGCATTAGCAATTGTTATCAACAAAGTTAAGGACATATCTTTAAAACAGGAGTGGATTATATCTAGACACAGACTGCTTTTCACATGGATGGTATTTGTTATCTGTGTGCCCAAATAATGCTTAACACTACAGCCAAATTACTGCCGCAAATCGTACCCTTTTTCCATCCATTTCTTTTCATAAAAAAATGTTAGAATCTTTGTTGTTTTAGATATTGGGTGCGATACACGTGGCACCAATTTTGTTACAGTGGTGCTAATACATAATTACTAATGTACATTTACAAACAGCAGCAGGAAAAATTGGGACGTAGTATACTTCTATAAAGATTCAGTTTAAAAAAGATGAACAAAATAACATGTTATAGAGCATGGATTATACTTTACTAAAAGCTTTTAGTTACCGAAATAACTAAACGAAAAAACAAACAAAATTCTGAGGAAGCAGTGCAGTAACCTCAGCAATTTTTGGAAAATTGGAAGCAAGCTACTTCAGTCTGTTGATTGTTATTGCTTATCATGTGAAGCTTATTTTTTCAAGGGGGGTATGGAAGATTAAATAAAGACTTGTGAAAACTACAGCTATGGTGGTCCATCACAAAAGAAGTTCCAATCCTATTAGTAAACCATTATTAAGTTATACAATAGAAGTGGTTCATGAGGTGTTGAAAAATGGCAGCTACTGCTCTCTAAAGTGAGCACAGCAGGCAATTTCTGTATCTATACACAGACAATGAAGCAACACACAAAATGTCTACTTACCCATAAGCATTGTAAATTAACCCTTTGAACTCAGAAGAGAGTCATTTTAAATTTATTTTTCAAACTTGGCACCTCCCTATGGAACAATACAAATAAATTTAGATTCATAACAGCGACAAAAAACCATAATAACTTGGGAGTATTCCATTAACAAATCACAAATGAAATCTGTTGAAAAGTTTTGTTAATGTATATTTCCACATTTTTTATAAAAAAATCATACACTCAAGTGCAAGCGGTTAAGATATAAGAAATGTGTGCTTTCTCTTTTCTTTCTTTTTAACCCCAGACTGAGCCACAGGGAAAACATGGTTGGGTACAGCTAGCTATAACAAACTTAAATGATAAAAAGCTATCAAAAACCAATTATTAACAACAAATTTTCAATATTTTGATGATACCAAAAAAGTTGCAACAAAGTTACTTGGAATTGCTGTTTACCTTTACATCAACTCCGATTTTGTTCACCTCATACACGGTGAATTGGCAATTAAGTGCTAATGTTGCCAACATGGTTACGAAAATACATAAATATCAAAACGAACACAAAATATACATCGGAAAATCTTAATTTTCCCATTTTATTCACAATAACACCTAAAATTTTGAAATTACACAAAATACAGATTTTGTGAGTCTAATGTTATTGCCCCAGCTATTAGAAACTTCAATAACTATTTCGTCGAAAAATTCACTACCAAGTGCAAAAAAGTATTGTGTGCACAAACAGGCATCGAATGGTTTCCCCTTTTTGAATGCATATTGCAGTATTTGGCTATGTCTTTTGATTTTAGGTAAATGGCTGATGAAAAAAAAACTATATATTAATTTAATTTAGATTCATTGGAAAAAGATAAAATAGGTGGAAGATTTTAATTGGTACGCTACTCGTTTGTGGAGAGATTTTGAAATCACGCCAAACACATCCATAGTGTACAGAATTAAAATTAGTATTTTATATATAAAAATTATCCAAAATAAATATCCTGAGCTTAAAAATTAATTTGAAAAACGATATACAATATTAACACTAATTGACATAAAAAGAGCTGAACTATCTTTTATCCAGCGCGAAATTATAATTTGAAAATATAATTACAATATTATGACCACCTGTACACTCAACATGTATTTGAGCCCTGTCTGTTTTGCTCATTCACTGATGCCTACTCTAATTTGATGAGCAACTACCCATAAATTTGCGTTTGTAGCCAGTATGATGACCTAAGTTCGAGTTTCTGCAATACAATTTTATGTACTGAAGCCGATTGACTGCAGTTAAAATAGGTTAAAACAAAAACATATGAAATTACAAAACAGCTCTGAGAGGGCCTCGTATACGAATTCTTTTGGGGCCCTTTTTCAGATATGAGCACCATGTATATATAAGTGGAACTGTAATAACATTCATTGGGGCCCCTGCATCATTGATACAGCGTAGCTCTACGTCCATGACAAAAGCAAACCATAATAACTTCAAGTATTTTTTTAACAAATTACTAATGGAATCTGTTTTTAAGAAGGTTATAATCTTATAAAGCAATCAAAAACAAAATAAGGTGCAATATTTTGATGACTCAAAATGAAAAAAATCTGAGTTTTACCATTTGTATTTCAATAGTAACATCAAATGAAAGATACTTACGCATTATCACAACCTATTGGCGACATTGTATAAAACGAAGCACATGATTGACAATTCCGCGCGGACAAAATATGCGAAAATGGAATGGCCAACTTTGTGAGTTATCATGAAAGTTGGCGATTGTTGCGATAATACGTAGGAATCAAATGAAATTTAAAAAGTTGTCTAAAACAGAGAAAAAACATTCTTATTAAAAGCTCCGTCGATTTATTTGGTAAAATTAAAATGTTTCCAAGTGGGAAAAAAATATTGTTTCCAAACACAAATAATATTATATCGCGGCATTTGGCTATACGTCTTTTTCATTTCAGGTAAATGGTTAAAAGGAAACTATTTTGGCCAGAAAGAAATAAAGTAGCGTACCAAGAGAAGTCAATTATGTAAATTTCATTTCCTTTTAAGAAAAATAAATTTAGCATAAAATTACAGAAAAACACGATGTAAATTTAAGCAAAACTGTAAGCATCCCGCGATAATGCTATCGATTGTTGCCAATCTACAAAAAAATTTGAGTTGTTAAAATTATTTTTAAAAATGATTTATTCGAAAAATAATCCCAAATACGTATCAAAGAACAAAAAAATAGATAAATATGACAACCAACACAAACATAACCATAGTAGAAATATAAAATAATTCGGAAAAAACTATGTGTAAAGTTTTAAATGTTCGCATTCAGAGCGCGAATCGTGACATCGTATGACGTCATAACACGCAAAAAATCACTTAAAAATTAAATTTAAAAAATTTAGAGATTTCGAAATACAAATGCAACGTTGTGTCAAAATTTCAGATAAATCCATGCAGAACTTTTTGAGTTATGCGATCATACACAAACCAACACAACATTTATATATATATAGATGTATAAATTGAAAAAATTACCAAGGGTAAGTTAAGTTAAATCATTCATTAATTATTATCATAAAACTATCTTGAATTTTTAATTTAGGATCTTCCACAGATCATCTTGTGCTTCGTAATCAAAAATTAGCTTTTATTTTGCGGTGAACTCTGTGACGTGGCTGCGTGACCTCCAAAATTAGGAGGGATATCACAATCTCGTCGGAAAATTCTTTTGCATCAGAGCATTTCCGGTAAAGCCTCATCCGATCGAAGATCATTAAAAAAAATCTGATCAATTTCTGAAGAGTTCCATAGCGGATGGTAGATCGTAATCTTTTGTATTTAGTAAACTTCCAGCTTGTTTTTTAATATGGGCTTGTTTTTCGAGTCGCTTTCATTTGTATTGCGTACCAGATAGTTTTTTTACGTTCTCCCTCAAACATTCTAATATTTTTAAAAAATATACTTAAATTAAGTAAGGTATGAATTCATCAAACATTGACCCATTTTAATTAAAAATCAATGTGTTTGAGATTTTCTAAAATCTTATCGTAAATTTAAACAAAATATATAAAAAGCCCTTATTTTACTTTCGTTTTGAACACTGTATTTATTTATGTTTAGTAATGTTTTAGAATTGGTAACTATATAGAAGTAGGATATCCTAATAAAGTATATTTTCAGTATTAAAATTAGGAATCTTTATAACTTATATTTTCAACAAACCCACGTATACATATGTGCATACTTGCACAGAAATATAGAATGAATTTACAAAATTTTAATCTAAGAAAATATTTCTGCTACAATTCCCACAGAAAAAAAAAAAACTTTCCATTAATCTTATTAATATAATCTAGAAATTAATAATCTTTTATAATCACTAAAATCAACACTAATAAAAGTGCTTTCCAAAAGGAAATAGACTACAATATTTTAAAATAAAAATAAAAAAAAATACATTATATTTCTCAGTCAAATAAAATTCTGTCTTTTAGCTTCCTCAAAAAATGTCATTTCGACATATTTTTCATAACATTTAAATATAATCATATGTAATCCCATTTGGAAATATATTTATATACTAAAATAATATTACTAATATTACTATCTCTGTTTACATCAAAGAAGAAAACATTCAAAAAGCTCACTTATTACTGACCTAATTCACAAACTTTAAATATTTCGAAAGAATTTTTATAAAATGCCTTTTCGATACTTCAATCAGCAATAACACAATTATTTATAATATAATTACCAAATAGTATTACTAAATTTCTCTTGATGTATGAAAAAAGAGAAAAAAACAAACTGAAACCACATCTGTTATATTGATTCAACATGATGAATGAGAAAAACGGAATCAAAATTTACAATAAACAAGACAAATGAACCACAATTTTTTTTTTTTTTTAATTCTGGGAAGAGTAATGAAGGTTGTGCAATGTCTCGTTCTGGAAATGGAAGCTCTGTTATGAAAAAAAATTTCGCGTCAACAATATTATTTCGATTCTAAAAATAAAATTTTTAGTACATTTCTCTCAACTATATAACTATGGATACGTATATACAAAATAATTTCATTGAAATCAGAATTAACTAGTTTTCTTTTAACTCAGTAGTCCTTTCAGTAATAATATAGTTATTCATATTTATGTGTGAATTTATTTATAACACACTTAATACATATATTTACAGAGATGTACCTTACAGAAACTTACTACTGTACTTATATTATTTTAAGTCTTTAAAAAATACAAAATAATTCGAAATTAAAGAAACACATATTACCTGTTGCTATTTCAAATGAGCTAAATCTAAGATTCAGTGGGCAAAATTTTTTTGAACACTAGGTCTGTTGATGGTAGAATCACAAGATTATGTGAGTACTCTTTAGTATTAATTACTCAAGAGGCAAAATAATAAAACATCTGGCAGCTCACTATCTTCAACGACTTTTATTACCTCTGTACCCTCTTTGGTTAGCTGACGCCGGATATTTTATGGGTGCCCGGAATGTCCGTAGTGACCCCAGTCCGAGAAGGGGAAAAGTTACAGGAGTTTGGTATAAGCATATCAAATTTCATGATTTAACATATAAACCCTTCAAGGTTCAACATAAAAGTAAACTGACATTTAACGTACACAGTAAAAAATAAGAAACATTAAATGAAATACCAGAATCACAATACTAAATACATTAAATATATAATTGGAAGTTACAAAAGAGGGAAATCAAATACACATTCAACAATAAATTTTGTCGGTAAGTCAGTCAAATATTTAAATGTGCATGTAAATACGATTGTTTTTCTTTTAAAGAGATATTTATAAATTTAAAAGGTAAACAATATAACTCTTTTTAGAAGACATAATTTTTAATTGTATATAACAGCAGAATATTGAAGAACTGCAATTTACCGAACGCTGCTCTAAACGAAATATTCTGTTTTTGTGCACATTTGTCACCTTAACGTAGTAATTTATGTTTCTGATTTCCCGGTTTTTCCCTTCCCGAGAAAATTTTAAGAAATCACTAATCAACAGTTTATTTTTAAATAATATCAATAATTATTATATAAAATACAGAAAATATATACCGTTTTTTTCTTCAATTTTCGATTTAGCTTCGACTCATAAATTTTCAGATTTTTAAACGTTTGTATTTGTATTAAAGAAGTGGAAAATGTACGTCATGGAGAGGAAACAATTGACAAAATTGAAAAAAGGGTTTAAAATAATAAATAGTGTTATACAATGTATTTTCATCCATGCTCCTGCAAAATAAATTTTACACAATTTTGTGAGGCAGACAGCAGAAATTTTAAATTCTACCTTTGTGAACTTCAATGAAATCTCCCCAAATGTTTTGATAAATAATTTTCAAATGCTTAGTTAATAACAAAGCTGTAGAAAGAAGTATTTCGAGAAAGGGAATAAATAATTATTATTCCTGAAGAAGAAATTATTATTAATTCGAATACAAAAGAATTTATTTAGTTAATAATAAATAAATATGTCACACTATCTTTATTTTGAAGATGCTGTTATCACCTTGATTTTTTTTTTTTTTATTCTCCAACTTTATCATAAACATAGAGGAATCTTCCCCAAATTAAAAGTTTATATTTTTTTTTGAAATTGATCTCTTTTAGGACTAAAAGACAAAAATTGTTAACGACATAGAAAAAAATGTACAGTTAAAATCTCGAAAAAATTCACATCAAAATTAATGTTTTTACCATTTCACATGAGTTTGAAATTTAATCAGTCAAAGATGAATCAGTTATTCCTCTAACGTTGCTACTAAGAGATAAATATTTTACTTGTATCACCGATTTCTTGTTTATAGAGTTGCTGTATTAATGTGTTGCATAAATATAAATAAATATTAATGTAAGAATCGCACACGAAAGTTTGGTTGAGAAAAATAATGAATAAAAAAAGTTGCGATATTGTTTAGAAATAATCTCCCAAAAACAGTTTGGTGTGGTTTTTTTTTATTCCCTTCTTCAAATTACTAATTCAGTTAAATAGCTCATAATAAAAACAAGTATCCGAAATTTTTTTTAAAAAATTAAATAACGCGCACTTTTAACACAAAAAACAAGAACGAAATTTAAAGATAAGCATTATACGCCGAATATTTTTTTTAAAAAGAAAAGATTTCTACTTGAATCGGAATACTGTTTATTATTTTAAAAAAATTTAAAAAAAAAATAACACATAATGAAAATAAAGGGTTGTAGTTCTAGAAGTATACTATTTTTTCAAAAACCTAAGATAATATCTCCGAATAAGTTTCAAAACATAATAGCATAGTATACGCACCTTTCAAGTTCCTTCGTACGAAAGGGGTGTGCGTTATACAGCGAATATACCTAAAATTAATTAAAAATGCAACGAAAATATAGGTGCGCGTTATACACCGGATTTTTTACGTTGCGTTATCACATAAACTGATTTGGCAAAAATTGTGCAGGTTTTGCTCTTTCCACGAAAAGCTGAAAAAAATTCTCGACTCTTCGTGTGTGTAGTCGGACCTTTCTCTTATTACAAGCTTACCCTCAGCTGGGGAACGAAAATTCCTGTCTAGGACGTTTCGAGTGAAAGATCGTAATTGCCTCAGCAGGGTCACTAAAATTTATAGCAGAGGTTGAAATCCCTAGTACGGTAAAAGAAACAGCTACTTGTGATTGATTGGCCCCAAGCCCGTGCCAGGGAAATACAAAAAGTACTGAAATCTGACGATTTCCGGGATCTACTTATATTAGTGCAGTGAAATCTTGTTAAGATAAACACATCTACTTGTATCCGAGGGACAGGTACCCATACACTTGCAAAGTCAAATCACCACGTAATCTAATTATTTTTAAGAGATATAATCGTTGCATTTTACTAGCAATGCTCCGAAGATTTTTCCGAAGATTCAGTCCAAACAAAATAATTATGTTCCACATTTTCCAATATTAGCAAGAAATAATAATATATTAGAAAATAAGAGCCTACATCCATATTTTTTCCCGTAACAAAAGAATGTGCAAAATTTGGTTTAGTACTAAAATTTGCCGCCCCGGACATGGGTCCCGGTTTGCCCGGCCCTAGAGCCGCCCCTGATAATACATCCCCTTTGAAAATTTATACTTAAATTGCAATTTCCCTTCGACTAACAGTGACTGACTTATGGATTGAACAAAAATTCCTAAAGTTCAAAGAAGCCTTACGACCATTGCTCTAACGCAGTGGTTCTTAAACTTTCGATCACCGCGGTCCCCAATATATGTCAGCCTGACATCGCCCCTTCCCCAAGGTTTTGAACACCTCTCCCAGATCCTTAACGCATGGCTGAGTGATTTGAAGATTCCTCAATTAACCTAATACTACCTCTGCTACTTATGCAGACTTGTTTAATATTTCTTTTTCTTTTAAGAAAACAGTTAACATTAATTAAAAAAATATTACGTTGTAGAAATGGCTATGTAGTTGCTAACAATAAAAAAGCTGAATTAATACTCTTGATCGAAATACATGTTCTAGTAGAGTTTTTCCCATTGAGGCAATTTATTTATCTAGTATAAAATGGTATATTTTTTTAATTTTTCCACGACGCCTTTCAGTCTGTAGAGAAATCTTAGTAAAAATTAACACCCCTTAAAGGCACTGGGGACCCCCGGGGTCCATGGACTACAGTTTAAGAACATCTGCGCTAACGTGTAATCCCTATCTTCAGCTTATATAAAAGGCATAATTGACTAATTTCATTAATCTTAAAGTGTAATAAAAATACAATATAAAAAAAATAATTTTAAGTCAATTCCTACTTAGATCAACAAAGAAAAATTTTATTTTGGTACTTTTTATTAAATAGTAGTTACAATTAATATAAATATGTATATACATATGACCAGTAGCGCACACAGGAATTTTTCAAAGAGGGGGAGGGGTCCGTGGTCGAAAAGTTCACCATTCTTAATATCATGCTCCTTTACGATTTTATCGATTTTCGGGAACAAAACACAGTAAAAAACCTAATTCTTGAATAAATAATTAGCATTAATTAATAAAATTAATCATTAATAACAAATACTTATTAGAATTTTAGATTGTGCTATACTTAGAATTATAACAAATCGGAAAAAAAAATCAAGGGCTTTAAGGGGGTCCGTACTCCAAACCTTGTGAAAACGCCACTGCATATGACAGATCACAACATTAAGTGGTAATTAATTTTTATTAATTATCATTAAATGTCATCCAAAGCAATCGTGTATATAAAATTTCAGTTCAATTGAATGCTTTAAAACGTGAGAAAAAAAACCATTTCAAGTTTTGACACAAGTCGCGAAAATGATCGCTAAGTCGCCAAAAATGATGTCGACGTGGCTGTGTATTTGTAATTCTTTGAATAATTAGTTTTAATCAATTAATTTTTATTAATTATAGTGGGAAATTATTGTATTGTCATCCAAAATAATCATGCATATAAAATATCAACTCAATTGAGCGCTTTAAAATGTATTTTATTAACGATTGAAAATTCCACCAAGATAAATAAACAAACAAATAAATAAATAAATATATAGAGATTAGGAGCTAATAGTAGGAATTGGGGAAACCCCGAAAAGCAGAAAAAAAAACATTTTATTCACATAGGATACAAATGGAAATTTTATAGTAATTACAAACGAATATCCAGCTTCATTAGAATCCTTCTAGAGCAGCGGTCGCCAAGTCGCCAAATTTTTTGACCTCAAAGGCCCATAAATTTAAATCCCACGAACCCCCGGGGACCACTGATACACATATACGACATACAGGAGAATGAAACATTAGAGAAGTGCGAAACGAGACGAGACAAAACATGTAGTTAAAACAATGCAACTCTACAGCAGTTCGACTTATTTACCATAGCGTTATTCTACGAAATGGCATTAATCTATGAAGTAGCGTTTTTATAACTTTTCACATATTGTTATAAATTGAATTATGTTTCAATGCATCTTAAAACATAACGTGATGAGCAAGTATATTCCATATTTTTCTGGAAACCAGCGAAATTTTCTCTTGGAAGCTAGAGTGGTTCGCGGACCACCACTTTGGCGAGAGCTGTTCTACAGTTCTAAAGAAAAATATAGTCAAACTTTGAAGCTTATTGAAGAGATCTAAATATTACGAAAACTACCCAGAAATTTAAAAAGATCATGCAAACTTCAAACGTGACACACTTCAACTCCAAAAGAAAGAAAAGAAAGGAATTTGACAATGTTTGCGAGGTTCTCACAGTAAAACTTAATTTAAAAAAACAAAGTTTAGCCTTGTTCTTTATATATATATATAAACTGTGTGTGTGATTTAAATCTACTATCACACAACTTTATAATTTTTTTAGAATCATTAAGAAAATAATTGCTAATAGTAAAATGTTTAAATATTTTACAATTTAAAAAATATTACTTGCTACTATACTATTTGTATCAAAATGCTTAATTTTAAAAATTGGGACATTCAAACTTCATAAATGAAGTTATTACACCCATTTTTGTATAGAAAATACCCTGCGCGATGTGAAATTAACATTTCTTACGGAAAATTTTAGTTTTATGGGTTTGGAGAGTTTCAAAAAAGTTATGAATCTATTTTAAATATGTTACATTTTTTGGTATAATTCATTCGTTTTATTACACAGAACTATATAAAATTTTAAATCAATTTCTATGAATTACCATCAGTCGGAAAATCTGAACCACATAAGCAATATTAAAAAGATGCGAAACAAGTTTTAACATAACTCCACCAATTTTATTACAAGTTTCTATTTTATTCTATTTTAAATAAATTAAACTAAAGATGGCTTAACTTTTTTCCTGACTTGAATTCTTTTTTTAGCACAAATCCAGGCAACTAAAGCTTGCTAGGGATTAAATTAATATAAGGTTAAACTTTGAAAAAATAATAGCCGTTAACGGAAAAATTTTCAAAAAAAACTTGCTCTTATTTTATTTTTTAGCAAAACTAATAGTGAGTGTCATCATAAATTATGATTATTAAAGTTTTTCGTCTTTTAAGAAAGTTATCAAATGCAGTTTATGCAACAAATTTTGAGCATAATGTACGTAAAAGAAACTAAAATATAATGCAGGTAAGAATATATACTCCCAGACTTATTCGCTTATACCAATGACCAAGAGACTAATGGAAAACTTTATTGCATTATGTCTAAGATTGACTAAGTCATATAATCCGATTAAACCATCTTCCAATCCAATAATCAGGATGCGCTGTGCTATTTTTAGGTGCATTCATAATAGAAAATTATTTCCTTTGCAACCGACTTTCGAGCACCGGATTTGGAAAATCTCTTGCGTGATTGTATTGCATACACAATCAGCGATAATTGTAGAAAAGGTTTAAGGACCAGGCGGTCATCACTGTTTGCCCATTGGTGGATTTCAATTAGTACCCCGAATACTTTTTAATTTATTTATAGGTATTGTGACGTCTTCGATTGGAGTGAAGCCCCACCCCTCTTTTCATTCTTAAGTTTTATGGCTCCGAACAGTTGTTAAGTGACAAGTGTACGTGGCCATGGGATCATTGTTTATTGTCCGACCTCGGGCAAACCCCGACACCCAGTCTGGCAGTCATAATGGCCAAAGAGAGCCGGCAGCCTATGGATAATAGGTGAAACCTGTATGAGAAGAAGACGGTCGTCACGTCAAGTGCAGAGAGAATGGGTTTTTGGAACATATATCAGGGGATTAATAAAGTGCCAGATGTTTCACGAGACTACTGACGACTTTACATTCCAGACTGACCGGGTACGTATTTGTGTTTGCCGCACAAATAGGACACGAATGTGGCCCGGGATCGAGGGCAGACTTTTTGTGGCCTGCCAATGAGAAGAGACGAGGGGCGCGTTGTGGACCCGCCCCTGGTGTTAAAAAGGGTTTTTTTAGGAGACGGGAGGAGAGCCCTGGATGGAGATAACTTGAGAAGACCCCTGAAATAAAGAGACTTGGACGGTGGAGGACAGAAAGGAGAGATGATGAATGCCGGTGGAGAATTGGAATGAATAGATTAAAGAGATGAGCGAGTGACTTCGGGAAAAAGGATTGAACTCCCGTGAGATAGACTGACTGCACCGGCTTGGCATATAACTGAGACACTTTATTACTTGATATATAGAAATCTGTGAAGCAAATATATATATATATATAAATACTTCTTTTATTTTAAAATTCAATCATTCATTTGTAACCTACTCACGAAGTTACAGCTATATATATATATATATTTATTGTTTAAATTGGTGGCAGCGGTGTAGATCCGGCATTTGAGTAAATAGATGCCCGAATCCTTAGTTTTTAGTCAAATCAGAAAAAATGCCAGCCGTGTGCGAATGTGATGAGACAATTGTAATGACGCCTGATCTTCGGAGTGTCTGATACAAGAGGTTTCTGTTCCTGCTAGTGATTAAGTGTGCCCGCCTGATTTTTGGAATTGCCCGCTATGAGAAGTTCTCCCGGAGTTCCTGCTGCGAAAAGAGCCTACTATGAGAGCGAAGAGTTCCAGTCTTCCAGTTCCTGCCTGTTTGTGATGAGTGCGGTTTTTCAAGAAGTGCTTTTTGTGTTTAAAGAGTTCCTGAGTGTTCCTATGTCTTCATTCACAAATTTTAAGGTGAGTCTTTTCTTTGAGATTGTTTTTGATATGTAAAATTTTGAGATAAGGAATATAAAAGACTACGTAAAGTTAGTAAACAATAAGAAACTAGAAAGATTTAAAGTATTGTATGAAGTGTATAAATGTGCGATATTAGTATTGTTGCTTTGGTTTGTGAAATTTAGTATACAGTAGTTATACTTGTTGCGTTTGCACAGTATTGTGTAGGGTATTGTTGTGGGTTTAGATTTGTGAAATTTAGTATACAGTAATTATACTTGTTATGTTGGCACAGCATTGTGTAGGATATTGTTGAGGTTATAGATTTGTGAAATTTAGTATATAGTAGTGATACTTGTTGCGTTGGGGTACAGTGTGGTGTAGCTTATTGTGTTGATTTTAGATCGCATATTTGAGAAATATAGTTAAGTCTAAATCTAGTGTATTGTTAGTTTAGATTGAGTATTTGTATAATTTTTGTAACGATTAAGTTAGATTTGGTTTTGTGTGTATTAGTGCATCATGGCGTTTCTGTTAGAGAAAAGAAAAGACGTATTGTTGAAGTTCGAAAAAGTAGGGTGGAAGTGTGACAACTTTTCCCAAGATAGAATTTACGAAGAGAATTTGTCAAGAGCTAAGACTATATAATGATAGAAGTAGCTAAATGTTGTTGGAGGTATTTGGAGAAGAACGTAAAAGACGTGAAATTAAGGAACATGAAATTAAGGAATTCGAGGAGCGTAGACTAGCTAGGGAATTTGAGTTAGAAAGACTGAGAGCTCAACTCAGAAATAAGTTAAAAGAAAATGAATTGAAGGCAGGGAATAAAATTAACAATCTCGCAAATATTTATTGTTTGTCAGGAAACCGTACCGCAGAAGTTAGTGAACCGGTTAGTAAGTGTAGGCCGTTAATTAACCTGTAGTTAATAAAAGCGTAGAGGACTCACGTCTTGTGATTTTGAAAGAGAGAATTGTGACCCCCAGTGAGATGGACGAACTTTTTTTCCCGTCTGAAGTAAGAAAGATAGGAAAAGAATAACAGGTTTAGTTGAGAAAAGGAAAGAAATCAATGTGTATAGAAGTAGCAATTGTGAAGTGAAAGTGAAGGCAGGGGTATTTGAAGGAAGTGTCAGAGCTGTGGCGATGTGTGCATAGCCGGTAAAAAATCCTGATGACATTGGAATTGGTTCTTTAGAATTGATAAGAGATAAGGGAGTGGTGAACCCTGAACCTTGATTTGTGAAAATAACTGCGAGGAAAGAGCTACCATTGTGACGTTAGCTGGTGGTGAAAAGCAGGGAATAGGATTAACGATCTCGCAAATGTTTATTGTTTGTCAGGAAACCGTACCGCAGAAGTTAGTGAACCGGTTAGTAAGTGTAGGCCGTTAATTAACCTGGTAGTTAATAAAAGCGTAGAGGACGCCACGTCTTGTGATTTTGAAGAGGAGAATTGTGCCCAGTGAGATGGACGAACTTTTTTCCCCGTCTGAAGTAAGAAAGATAGGAAAAGAAAAGAATAACAGGTTTAAGGTTGAGAAAGGGAAAGAAATCAATGTGTATAGAAGTAGCGATTGTGAAGTGAAAGTGAAGGCAGGGGTATTTGAAGGAAGTGTCAGAGCTGTGGCGATGTGTGCATAGCAGGTAATAAATCCTGATGACATTGGAATTGGTTCTTTAGAATTGATAAGAGATAAGGGAGTGGTGAACCCTGAAACCTTGATTTGTGAAAATAATTGCGAGGAAAAAGCTACCATTGTGACGTTAGCGGGAGGTGAAAAGCAGTTAACAGTGAATCATGAAAGTTTTCAAAATCATACAATGGCTAAGATTGCAGGGCAGTTAAATGGGGAAAGAAACATGTGTAAAGCAGATGTGAGGGAAGGCTTAGGAGGTGAGTTAACAATGCGTTTGCCTCTCTCAAAAGCAAAGGAGATTGATACAAATAATTGAGAGACGGATAATAGGCCTAGCATTAGTTCAGAGTTAATTTCGAGATAGATTTACCCGGGAAAAGAGATCGCAGTTCCATTTATCGTCTTAATTTACTAAAATTATACCGTAAGAAGCCGAATTTGGCAAGTTTGGTTAGGAAGAATAGCTCGAAGGGAATAGTGAAAGATTCTGAAATTCTCTATTCGGTAAAGCTATTTATGGATTTTAACTTTCAAGGTGTTTTAAGGGAAAGTCAACTATATTTTAGATTACCGCCTGATCGAAGTAACTATTTAAGAATGATTAACACTAAAAAGAAAGAAGGGTTTCGACCAGATCCTGGGACGATTTCTTTAAGGCAGAGGGATATTAATTTAAATACGGGAAAGCCGTTTAAAATCAAAACTTGTTGTACATCCCAAATGTTAATTAATTCGCTACGAGAGGATACAGAGTATCTTTTAGATTTAGGTGTAAACGGGATGCGGCAGTCCAACCGTACTCTGCCCGTTGTTTGGTTAGGAAGAGTGAACCGATACCCATACCCGCGTATGAAATGTATTAGGTATAGGAATTTGAACCAAGTGACGCGAGCAGAGATTTATCTTTTATTAAAAATGGAAGGATTTGTAGAAATCGTGTTAGGATTTGTTTATCGTGGGTCACTGTACTGGATTTGTGGAAGTGGTATTTTCGTCATTCTCTCATGATGAGTTATCCGAAGTATGCCGCATGCGTTATGCCATTTGGCATGTACATTATTAAAAAAGTGAGGTTTAAGTTTGTATGTGCTTCTTATGGATGTAATTTAACGACTCAGATTTTGAGATGGTTGGAGCAGATTGATTTTTCACGAATGGTCGATATAGACATTCTGATGCAAATTTAGAAAAATCGTGTAAAACAAATTGACTTTGTTTTAAAATGGTTGAGTAGGGTTGAATCGGAAGTCAGACCGACCAAAGGTAAGCTACAGCCGTGGGAAAGTTTGTTCCATGTACATAATAGATTTAGTAATTTCATTGCATGAGCTCTAATGAGGTTTGTTAATTATATATTCCCAATTAAAGAAACTAATTTTCTTCAATAACTAACGTAATGAAAGACAATATCATGAATTGTGAATAACTTGTTATAATGGTTGTGAGAATGCCTACCGATAGCCAAAATTTAACTTAATTTAAAGGTCTTAGTTTAAACTTCTTAATTAAAAATTTTTTAATGTTGTTTGCAAAACTTGGAATTTATAGGTGTTTATTTAATATCGTTGGAAATACCGTTGGAATAAGTAAATGGGAATAAGCAATTCTTTGGATTTGTGCTAGGTGTGAATTAATATTTGTATGAGTATGAGTGATTGTGTGTGTGTAAGGTGGAAGGATATTATGTGTTATTGAAAATCTTTTGTGTCTCTTAGTAATGTGTATGCTCGCAGATGTTTAACACAACTGACAGAGCGATTTAATGTATCAGAATTAGTACACTATCATGATTTGATTTAACTTCTTTAAAACCCTAAAAAATTAAGGTGTGATGTAACTCACAGAAAAGGAAAAAGAATCTAAGATTCGGAATTTAAGTATTTGTTGTAAAGTGTACGTTTTATAGAAGTTCAGATTTATTTTACTTTTGATTGTATTGGTTACTTGAATTGCTGTCCTGGTCAGTCTCATTGATAAGACAAACTTTCGGTGTGAAATGTTAAGAACTGAACCAACCTGAGGCCAGAGCAGTCCAGTGAAATTGATCTTTTCAGGGGGAAGGAGTTGTGACGTCTTCGATTGGGGTGAACCCCATCCCTCTTTTCACCCTTAAGTTTTATGGCTCCGAACAGTTGTTAAGTGACAAGTGCACGTGGCCATGGTGTCATTGTTAATTGTCCGACCTCGGGCAAACGCCGGCAACCAGTCTGGCCGTCATAATGGCCAAAGAAAGCCGGAACCCTATTGACAATAGGTGAAGCATGTATGAGAAGAACACGGTCGTCACGTCAAGTGCCGAGAGAATGGGTTTTTGGAACCAATATCAGGGGATTAATAAAGTGCCAGATGTTTCCCCGAGACTACTGGCGATTTACATTCCAGACTGACCGGGTATGTTTTGTGTTTGCCGCACAAATAGGACACGAATGTGGCCGGGACGAGGGGCGAACTTTTGGGCCTGCCAATGAGAAGAGACGAGGGGCGTGTTGTGGACCCACCCTGGGTTTAAAAGTTTTTTAGGAGACGGTAGGGAGAGCCCTGGATGGAGATAGCGAGAAGAGCTGGAAATAAAGAGACTTGGACGGTGGAGGCAGAAGGAGAGATGATGAAGCCGGTGGGAAATGGAATGAATAGATTAAAGAGATGAGCAGTGACTTCGGGAAAAAGGATTGAACTCCGTGAGATAGACTGACTGCACCGGCTTGGCATATAACTGCGACTTTATTACTTCAAAATAGAAATCTGAAAACAAATAAATACTTTTTTTTTAAAATCAATTTTTCATTTTTTACCACTCCGACGTTCAGATTTATTTTAATCATGAATAAGATAGTCTTTTAAGTATTTTTCAAGAATTCTTGCAGAAACTTATTTCTCAATTAAAAATGCCACTAAAAAATTAAATTCATTTATTTAAAACTTTTGTGCACCGTTGAACAAAATTGCGTTTTTCCTCAACCTAAAATGAACTCTACTACAATCCTACAACAATATTAAAATGATTGTTCACGCTATTTTTTAAGTATTTCATACAAGTTTTCGTGATTTTATTTTTAAACAAGCTATAAGATTAAAATTGAATTTTCGCGTTTGGAAGAACTTGTGGGGTCGGGTACCCTAGTGGTTTGGGTACGAACCGTGGCCCCGCGTTCGTAGGTTCAATCGCGTCCAGAAACCCCATCGGGGGGCAAATGCCCCCAAATCTTTGAGCCCCAAGCCTCCCATATCTGTGGAGAGGGAATGACAGCTCAGGTGTTTTTTTTTCCTCATTTGACCGAGATTCAAAATTACGGGATCAGTCGCCAATAGCCTCGTTTTTTTTTAAGTGCGCGAAAATTCTCATCTTAAATTTTTTTATTTTTTTTTTCTTTGATGTCAAGCATTTACTTTTTGCATTTTCGAGCAAAAAGAAACGAAGTTACCAGTAGACGATCAACACTACAAATGACGGAACTAGTTAAAGGGCAGGGACACGAGAAACCCACTGAGGGGGGAAAGGGTATATCGAAGATGTTTCCAGTTAACTGGGCAATGGGGGTTAAAGGGGTTTCACTTTTTGGATGAAACTCCAGAATTTTTTTTTCCCTTCAGCAGTTTTTGAAACCTAAAACAACCCTTAAGATTTATGACCACCATAAAATGTTTAAAAAAAACTTGAAAGACCAGAAATATTGAAAAACTGAAATTTCTTGGTTTCGGAAAAAATTCGCTAAAAACTTCGCACTTAGAGGGTTTGACTGTATTTCTAGACTCAGACACAGAGATGAAGAAAATTAGATATTCAACTCCTGAACTTGTTTTAAACATGACATCATTTGTAAAATCATGGCGAAGAAATCATTTCTGAGTCAGCATAGCCATATCTGCTTTTGGTATTTAAAACTTTAAATATTTTCATAAAAAACTTCAGTTTTATTAAAAATAATTCTCAGTATAATTCTTCCGAGTTTTTTATAGTTTCTTTCAGGTTCTGATGCATTTTGACAAAAGACCGATATTTAATGTAAAAATAATGTTTGTAATAACATCACAAGTCCATTATAGATGAGTTATAATTTAGTACAAAAAGCTACTTAAGCATACAAGAATAAGGACTTATTATAGGAGAAAACATTCCATAAAAAAAAAGCCAGAATATATTTTCAGGAGAATTAAATATTGTTGGCGCTGTGATGATCGCCAACCTACCACACGTTTAAGCGCTTATATTAGATTCAATATAATTTTCGGCAAAATATTATAATTGCGCTCAATATTATTCAACAAAAACCTCCAAATAAAACATAAATATTCACTTCAGAACTTATTAAACAGAGAAATTATTCCCGAAATATTCTGAAAATCTTTCAGCGAAAAATCTCGAAACATAAAAGCCTTTTCTCATACAATAGTAACATTTAAATGTTCAATTTACGGCGATAAATAAATCCACTTTCCAAAGGTAAGTGTCATAATAATGCAGGTTCCATGAGACGCACATGTCCCCCTCCCCCCTCCTTCACTAGCGAAGGAAACTTGGGCGCACCAACTTTTCCTTCCCGGTGTCGCCGAAATTGAGGTAAAACCTGTGCGTATCGATTTTGTACTATATCGCAATCTGTGTCATCGATTGAACACGATCCAAGCAGATGAAGCTAAAGATAACTTCTTCGCCCTGAGGGAATCCCTAGCCTTGGTGCTAAATATTAAATATTTTAGCAGTTGGCATCGAATCCTAATTCCGGTCGAAATCAATTCGAACGATGTTTTGTTTCAATGATTGAGAACAACGAGAGACAAACTTTTTTAGAAGTGGGACAAAGAAAAAGTTTTTTTAGGGTTTCTTGTAAAACACACAAAGACCAAAAATAGTATATTTTGAAAATTACTTCATATCAAAATGTGATGAATGAAGCTATCACTCTGTATTTCTATCCCCATCTCCTCATTTTTTAAAAAAAAATATAAAAGCGAATAAATACATTTTACTACTCACATGCATAATTATTAAGGCGGGTTCCATTTCTTCCACAATTCAAAGATACTTTTTATTTGCAACGGTTTTATTTTTGTGTTTATAATAGATTCTTTTACCAAGAACTAATTTAAGTATAAGGAATTAGCAAGTATACCAGTTCTTCGCACGAGCGAATGGGCCAAATTCATGAGACAGCATAGTTACATGATAAATGCAATCACGTGCTTCCAGCCAATCAGCCTTCGCTGTTTGCCAACTCTGGTTTTTGCAGAAAATTTCATTTAAAAAGTACATATCAACAATAGCAACACACATAGATCAATAAAATACAATAGGATTGAAAGCACATGTATATTATGAGAATTTTTTTATAACTTATTTGAAAAGCTTTTTGTAGAGTATTAATACCATGAAGATCTTTACCCAAGAGACTATCTAATTTAAAATTTTACCTAAAATCTTTATGTAGAAAAACAAGTTAAATGTCAGTTTTGAATTCAATTGGAAACATGTGATTGCATTTATCAACTGACTATTATGAATTTAGCCCAAGTAAAAAATATAACAATCGAGATAAAAGGATAAAGAAAGAAATTTAACAAAACAAAATACAAATATTTGAATACTTTTAACCAAATTGTACATTAAACTGTAAGAAAAGAACGAGAGTCGACAAATAAAATAGCAATGTAAAATAAAGATTAATTACTCGGTATTTCCAAAGTTCATCTGTCCACACAGTCAAGAAACACATTATCTAAAATAAATATCATTTACGTAGTTCTGGGAGATGATTTCTGTAAAACTCGTTCTTAGCAGATCTCTTCTTAACAATAGAAATATGGCTGTCAAATTTCAAGCTTGCATGTCTGATAATTCAGAATATCTCGTGATGAGTAAGACGCGTTTTATACTAGGCATATGTTTTTTGGAGAAAGAAGAAGCATAAATTTACACTAGGAATAAACTTTTTACCAACGCCCGTGTTCTTGGCGGATTTCTTTCTAATAAAGCTACCACTTGACTGCACCAAATTTTTGCGGGTCTAATACTTCTGAAGATCTCATGATACGTTATATGTAGTCGCTTTTATCCTATTTCTATATAAATTAATTATCGACACAATTAATGTGCTTAAAAGCTCTTTGTTCACAGACCCTAACCTCAAAATAGTCTATCAAATACATTTAATTTTTAAAATAGATCTGGGTAAGTACTGTGGAACCCTCAATTTCAAGAAATTTGCAATGTTTGTCCGGGTGGACAGTCACCGACAAAAAAAAGTCGGAAATTCTGCATAAAATCAATAAGATCGCGGTTTGGACTAAAATGCTTCCGCAAATAAAAATATTTTCAAATTTCACTTATAGATAGAGCTGTATCATATAAAGAACAAAAACGAGATTCACAATAAAAAAAAAGTGCAGTACAATTATTTTGTAGAAGCTAATACCCAAAATTTATGCAGATACACATCATTTTCAAGTGCAACTAGCTATCATATTTCCAATATGTGTTCTAGGCTCAGCGGAAAAAGTTTATTTTTTTAGACGCCACTAACAAAATTTAATTTTCACTTAGCTAAGTAAAAGTATATATATTTATATCTTTCGGTCGCACATCGCGCTTAAAATTTTGAAAAATGGGAGAGATTTCGCAATTTACTATCATTTATATATATATATATATATATATATATATATTTACTTACCTATCTCGTAACGATATTGTTTATAATGTGAAGTGCGGGATAGGAGAGAAGATAGCAAAAAACATCAGTGAACATTCAAAATATTTATAGTTCATCAAAAAAAGCTCAAAACTTTTTTTCGCTTGCAAAATTAGCTTTATTTCGCAATTTTATTTGACTTTATATTTTTCCACCTTAAATAAACAAAATTTAATAAATGGTAAAATATTTTGTAACTTTAATATTTTAACACTACAAGTGAAGTATTACATGTTACAAGTAGTTTATAAAATTATCCAATATTTTTATTTAGAGATGTCATTTAAAGTCAGATTTTGAGAAAATTTCATTCACATCGATAATTTTTTTTAAAAAATTTCCCTGATGATGCTGTCTCTTCAGCAACAGTCACTCATCGAAATGTTTGTGTCTTAATTTCGACGCAGGTTTCACCCCATGGGTGTGATGGGGAAGCTTTAGATATATATACATGAATACATTATCACAACCACCATAACTTTGAAGGATAAATGGCGTGATTCCTGCTGTTGCTTGATCAAAGACTCTATTGACCAATAATTTTGTTTTTAAAATGACCTACAATGGTTTTTTTTGGAGGGGGGATTTGAGAAAAATAGAAAAAGGGGTCATTGTTTCTATTTCATAGTAAATACAGTGCTTTTAAATGTAAATTTAGAACTGAACAAACATTAGAAAGGAAGAAACAATGTAAATGGACTAAATTCATGATGGTCACGTGATAACGGCAATCACGTGTTTCCCATTGATTTAAAATTGACATACTAGCTTTTTAACGTGTAAAGTTTGGATAACATTTATAATTTGATGATTGGGTAATGAGTTCACGTGTTAAAATTCTTCAAACAGTTTTCAAAATAAAAAAAATACTTACATTATATGAATACTTTTAAATTAAGTGCATTTTGCTTAACTGAGTACATTATTATATCGTTGGCAAATATGTACTTTCTAAAAGAAAATTCCTGCAAAAAGCAAATGTTGGCAACAGTGAAGCACATGAACTAATTGGATGGAAACGCGTGATTATATTTATGGAAAGTATCATTATGACGTGCGGCAATTTATGGTTATTTACAGCAGCGGCTCAGTTATCACGTGACTATGACGTCACATGAATTTAGTCCATTTCATCACATTGAGAGAAAAAATCATTGTATTGGAAATATGGATAACAATAATGTCCAAGCCCATTTTTAAAATCTTTCTTGAAACGACCGCAAAAAAGCAACGCGAATTTCAGCGAGAAATAGAGATACAAACATAATAAAAAAAAGAGGCTGTAAAGAAAAATGACCTACAAAACTACACGGATCTTGAGAGAAAAAAGTATAATAAAAGTATTCGAGAAGAGAAAGACAATTGAAAGACAAATTTTGATGACAATTTTTACAAAGGGAATCCAACAGATTACCAAGAGATTAATCAATACGATAAAAAAGTTCATGTACCTACGTAGTCATTATTTTCAAATATTTTAATTTCATTGAAATGCATTCGTTAGGTGCCTTATTGCATTTAGGACACTATTTCTAAAAATAATACATGGGGAATACGTAAGGAGAAAATTCGTTATTTATGAAAAAAAAAATCTTTTTTTTTTTAATACAATATCTGCTATTGTAAATTTTCGGTAGGTAACCCTAACGACGACTCATGGGAAGAAAGGAACTGACACAATTATTAGCATACAGATTTGAACCCACCTGATTACCACAGTAAAAATAATTATTTCTCCCTCATGAACGCCCTCTTAATAATGCTGATTCAGTGAGACTAAAACCGAAGTTGGAGATTAGGGTTCCCCATGCAAATGAAACGATACTTTGGCAGCATTAAAAGAGGCAGTCCACGAGGGATTCAATTAGGCAACAAACCGAAACTGTTGATCAGAAATAGGATTTTTACCGAAGATTTGTATGACAGTACGAAGCGGATTATCTGAAATGTGCTACTCTAATTATCCTTCATTTGTGAAGGGTTGACCAAACAGAAAAGTCTCTCATTAATTTACATGCTATTCGCTCAAGTGATTATTAAAAGAGGAGGTATAATGCGATAGCTAATTGCCCAGAAATTGAATACTTCTAGAATTCTCATTTTCAACTGTCAGAAATATACAGAAGTATTTTGACAATATCTGTGCTCTGAATAATCCAAAGTTAATGACGTTTCATAAAGATGGAGAACTTGCAGTGGCATAGCGACGGGGAGTATATGTTGATTGTGACTCTCCTCCTCCCATAAAGATCGCTGTATATTGAAATCTTAAATAAATCGCATTTTCGCTTTTTTTTTTTTTTTATCTTGAAACTAAATAATGAAATTTGAAGTTAACTTTAAGAAATGAAGTGGAATCTCCACTACGAAACGCACACAAGAATTTTCAGAGTTGGGGTCGGATTCATAATCTTGTATCATGCTCCTTTTGATTTTGTTTTTTTTCGGGAACAAAGCACAGTAAAAACTATTTGAATAAAAATTTAATTAAAAAAAAAATTAATCATTAAAAAAATACTTATTTAAAATTTTTCTACTATATATTAAATTATAATCAATGGGAAAAAAAAATCAAGGGTTTGGGGGGGGGGTCCGGACCCCGGACCCCCCTTTGGTACGCCCCCCAACCCTTCCCCAAAAAAACACACGCACGCCCGGTCCGGTAGGCATTACTCATTGGGTAGGGAATTTTCCCCCCAAAAGCTTGACCATCAAATTTCGAGGATCCCGTACTCAAAGATTGAAAAGGGGTTTGGGGCCCTTTAAAAATCTAAAAATTTGGTCAAAATTGCGATTTTTTTTTTTTATACAAAAACCTATATTTCACAGAATGATTCTGTCGAAAATTTTTTTCATTTTGATGTGTTACTGAGTTATAGTGATCTATGAATTAAAACATGGCGCTATCGAACATTTAAATGGGCGTGGCACCGTCATTTGAACGTAAACAAGAACTTTTGGGTTTTTTTTTACTATGCTTAGCCTCACTTATTTTTTTTTCATTACACATTTTATGAAGAAAGGATGGGAATAAAAACCAACTTCTACTTCTGTATTGTTTGTTTACATTTTTTGCCCTTGTTTCATACCGTTATAACATACATATTTATTCGTTTTAGACGTAATATTTCTTTCAAATTTTTCCCTTTTTTTTGGATTGAACATTCGAAAAATTTTCTTGAAAAATTTAAATTTAGTATTTGTACAATCCCAGTTCTCGATATCTTTCCCAAAAAAGCAAGGCCATCAAAACGAAAATGCAGGCTTTGCAAAAAGCAAAAAAAAGGGGGGAGGAAAATTAGAACTGGAGAGCAAGTTTTCGACAATGCCCCTAATGCAATTGTCATGCATCCCAATTGTAAATAATGCAGAAGTAAATACTTGCACTTTAAAATTTTAGTGAATTGAATGCAGCAAAAAAAAAATGCCCCCACCCCCTTCTGTAGAACATTTGGCAAATGAAAAGATGATAAACTTATGTATTAGTTGATACAAACATATGGAAAATTTACTGTCGACTGTAAGTCCCCTAAATGCGATATGAAGGATTTAAATATCAAAAAAACAACGCAGTTGGGTATGGCATCAAACTAGTGTTGGTTTGCCCCAGTTGTGAGGAGAAAAAAATTCCTATTTTCCAGTGCTGTGTAAAAAAAAATTTTTTGACATTAACAAAAATGGTTTCTTTTTAAGATTGAAAAGGCCCCGGGGTTGGGAACTATTTGCATTAGTACGGGTATGAATGCAATGGACAAAAAATCTTTTCGGCACTTAAAATTTTGCCCAAAAAATAGTGAGATGAAACATCATTTTTTAAACAAGAAATATGTTAAGAAATTTTGATTTAAATGAAAAGGGAAACAGGTTTTTTAGACATTACTGTGTTTTGATGGATTTCAAAGGGGGCTAAAAATCACTGTACGGGATGGGGAGTTGTTTGATTTATTGACAGGTTTAGTTTTTGGGATTACGAAACCCTATCAAAGTATTGTACAGAATGTCCCCCGGCACAAAAACCTTTCGGGCGATAGTCCAGATTTTGCAGTTTGGTATGAAGGTCACAAATCTGAATGTCAAAAAATCATACAGGTTCCCATCTATTAAATGGAAGCTGCTGAAATTTTGTGGAAAAGATCCATAAAAAGGTGTAATATGTGTTATACTTTATTTTGTGGGAGGGAATTCAAAACATTCCAACATCTGATGTCGTTAAACATCTATGGAAAAGGTAAACCGATTAAAAAAAATGTATCAACCAACTCCAAGCGCCTAGGAACTGGGTTTTCGCAGCAAAATGAAAGAGTGGCGGCAAAGGTGTTTGCATTGGTGGAAAAGGTTGGTGTTAAAAGAAACCACAATAGTTAACTAACTAATTTTACAGAAAAGCCATTAAAAAAGAAAGATTGAAAAATGAAAAGTCTATTTACGCCACACTTTATCATTGTTTCCCAAAAACCGAAAACCAAAAAAAGTCCAAAGGAAAACTTTTTGGTGTTTTTCAAAAGAGCTTTAAAAAGGAGAATCCCCCGAAAATCATTCAGTTATGAAAAATTTAAATGAGGGGTTGTTTCAAAGATTTTTTTTTCAGCGATTAGCAAGCAACGAATTTGTCTGGGTACTTCGGTAAAAGCTGCAAATGAAAGTTTGCAGTGTTATCCCGGGGTCACTCCCAAAAAAAAAGTTTCCAATAAAGAAAAAAACGGTATCTTTGTAACAGCAGTTAGTGAATTCAATTTTGGGTCTCTGTTTACCTTGAAACATGTCATCAGAATGCTTCATTACCCTATAAATCAGTGAAGTAAAGTGAGCGTCGATGGAAAGCAGAAATAAAACTTTTCAAACAGCAAAAGATAAAAAATATGAAGGAAAAACTCAAAAAATAGAAAACAAAAAAAAAAATCTGAAGGATTGGTCAATTTTAATTTTGGGAAAGTTTTTCCACCTATATTTTTGTATAAAAATCAGTTTAGATCATTTTCGAAATTTTTGAATATAAAAATAAATATAATAAATTTTTTAAATATTTTTTTGATCTTTGCTATAATTTTTCTTATATGTTTGATTTTTTTATATAAAGGGGTATTTTTGTAAAATTTTGCTTTATTTTTTATTTTTCCAAATAAATGTTTAAAAAAATTTTTTTCAGTTCAAAATTTTTCTTTCCTTTGTAAAATGCCCTTGGTTTCATATCATGTCGTATCTTATAGAAATTTTAACAAGTTAGAAAGATAATGTAATTCACAAAAGCATTAGTTTTAAAAAAATTTTGGCAATTTTTCGTTGTTTTTAATACCTTAAATGAAAGGTGAAATATTTATATAGAAAAAAAATTTATCTTTTTTTTATCAAATTTTTTTCTGAATTTAAAAATGCACAGATTATTTAGATATAGTTCAAAAATATAAAAAAAAAAAGTTTTTTCTTAAAAAAATTTATGCGCAAGGGGCTTTTAAAAAAAGTTTAAACAATTAAATTTTTAAAAAAACAAATTAAATTTTTTTTAAAAAAAAATATTTAAGGAAAAAATAGATCATTTACTATATTGAAACAATTGCTAACAATGATTGCTAACTGCTGATTGCTAACAATTTAAGAAATTAATTTCAAAGGTCCACCGTCCATTTAAGCCAGATCTTACAATAGGAGTTGCCATGACTCAAAAAATCAGAAAATAACTTTAAACACAAAGAATCAACGATTTTATTGGAATTAGCTGTCTCTACTCAAGAGTAACGAGCAGTGCCCATTTAAGCTCAACTTAGGCCCTGGGCGCAGAAGATCTGCAAGTCCCCTTGGCACTGGAGGATCGAAATTTATTACCAGAAAATCTGATTAAGTTCAACTTATCCGAACCCTTCTGGGGCCATCCGGGCCCCTGGGCGCCCAATGGATAAACCGGCACTGGTTACGAGGAAGATCAACTGATGTTTAAAAAAAATTTACTCATCCGAAATATTTGCAAACACAAAAGAGCTGTAGATCCCAGAAAATGATATAAACTCCCCGTTTACAACAAGGGTGTCACACTCCAAGGCTAAGTTGGGCTAAACAAACAAGGTTTAATTTTAGCTGGGCTGCAACAAAAAAAAAATCAACATTCATAGAAACGTTAGTTTATTTCGAACATTATAACAGTGGTTCTTAAACTGTGGTCCGCGGATCCCCTGAGTTCCCAGCAACATCGTATGGCGTCCGAGAAGGTCTCTGATTTAATATTTATATTTTCGTTTTTTAGAGACTTTGAAAGTTTATGTGGGAAAATTGAAAGATGTGCCATCCTAGACAAGATCATTAAATTGCTCCTAATTAAAAAATTCTACTATATGTATTTCGATTAATATTCATTGATTCAGTGACACTTGACATCTCTTCTACGCTACTATGTTTTCCTATTTCGAGAAAAAAATTTTGATATTTAATTATATATCAATGTGTGCCGATATACCGGTCGGGCCGCAAAAATGTTCGTTGAAGGCCGCGAGTTTGACATCTCTAGCTTACGATGATGTCGCTAACCCTATATTCAATAAGACTTCCAAGAACTTCAATAATAAAGCCAATAAGTGCCTAGACGAACTAGCAGATGAATCTTATTTTCAAACTGGAAGTGAAAATCTTCGCATTATTATACAATCACACACTAGCTTTTCACCCTTTTATACGTTAGAACTAATCTGCATAATCTGTTTCCCCTATAAGGAGGTGGCAGTTAAACTCTAAGTAAAATTTTAAAGAATATTACCGTACGTTACTTTTAAAAGACACAACCTCACGAGATAGTCCTCTACAAAATGAGTTGTATAGGAATGTTTGTATACATTCATTAAAGCTTTTAAATATTGAAATTTTTCGGAACGTAATACAATTTACTCTTTTATTTTCTAAAAAAAGAATGCAGTTATTTAAAGATGTTTTTAAAATCTTGAATCTTGTTTTTAAAATCTTCTTCGAAAGTGGTGTAAGTCCATTTTTGACAAAAAGTTAGTGTTGAACATTGAATGCAATCTGCTATGAGCTTTTTATCTATGAACAGTTCCCCAAAAAATCCTTCAAAATTTTCAGCATTTTGTTAATATAAATTTACGTAGTTAATGAAATTACAAATATGATTACTTAGAAAGAGGTAAATATTTCCTTATAATATGAAATGGACTTAACCACTTTTAAAGAAAACGGTTCATATATTTCCATGTACTTTTTCAAAGTAAATTCAAAAAAAAAAAAAAAATGTAAGTTTTGATAATTTTTCTAAGAAATACCGAATCTTTTATATTTATCGAAGAATTTTAAAAATTAGCAGAATTTAGAATTAGAAGAATTTTAAAAATGTAAACTATTTTATATCTCTAATAACCTAAGAAAAAATTCTGTCATCTTCATTTAAGAAAGAGATATTTACAACATTAAATATAATATGTTACTTAACGAATTTTACTTATCTTAATTATTTAAGACAAGTAAAAATCGATTACGAAATTATACCATTCATAAAATAATCGCTTATTTTATATTAATCGTTTTAAATATATATAATATAATAAAATAAGATGTACTTGATATCAAATGAATTGGGTATAATTTTCATGGTTTTAAAATTTCTACATACTGATAATTCAAGTTACTGGATATTTTATTTCTAGTTTTTTTAATTTAAATTTAATTATTTTTTGACCTTAAGCTTACAACTATTTCCGTATGGTGGAAAACTGAACCAAGACCGTTTCGAATTTTTTTTCATGGATACCATTCAGATTATCTCTCACAATAGTTTTTGGAAGAATACAATATGAAATTAGGTCATTCAGAGTTACAAAATATAATGATACTTTCATTCTCAAAATGTTAATTAGAAAATTAGTTTTCAAAAAAAAATTTTTTTAATGACAGAGTAGAAAAACTAAACTATTTCCTGGTGAGATTTTTTTTTATTATTTTTCCCCGACCTCAACTCCTGATGCTTATTGAATTTTAACTATCACAAAAAATTTGATGCAGCCACAACATTATGTTGTGCAAGTGTGGGTATGCAATTTTTTTTTTTTTTCACATTTTTAATTACTCATTCCTTTTCATTTCAAAATTTCGTATTCTCCCCCGCCTCCTTTATTAACAACGCTTTGTCCATATTTGAAAGATAAAATTCATTTTCGAATTACTTTGCTTTCAAATGTACTTTAATATTCCTTTTAATATAAAACTCCAGCTAAATGCTAATATTTTTAATGAAAATTAATAAATCTCGGAAAATCGGTATCCTTTGCGCCTGGAAAGGAAATTTATTTTCACTTGGAGAGTGTCTTAATGAAGTATCGTCTTAAAATAAAGATCCACTCAAGATTCCGATCCAAAATGAATAAAAAATGTATCATAATACAATATTATCAATATTTTTTCTTAAATGAGAAAATTCATAATTATAAATTTTAAAAGTAAGCTAACTTTCCTCTAAGATTTCATTTTAAAACTCTTGACAGCAACAAGTATTACGGTGACAGTCAACACGGGTAAAACTACGGAGCAGCAAGAAGCCTTTAGGTTTTTTAAACCAAAATTTAAGCTATTTATTGGGTATAACCTGATCAATTATTGGGGAACAGCCTTCTAAATAGAAAACAAACTCTTTAACTTTTACCTCGGAGAATACCCAGGGCCGATTCTAAGCAGGTGTGCAGTGCGTACACCGCACGCGGGTGGCCAAGACAAGGGGCGGTCACAGGGTGCATATAGTTTCTATGAATCAACCAAAAATTTTTTATATATTTCTAAAAATAAAACTTATAATAAGTTGAATAAATATGCCGAATTTTAAATAATTATTTTAAATAATATAGATCCCAATAACGTAGCATAGCTTAAGAAAAATAGTATGTTAGTGCACAGTGTGTTGGTCAATACATACATAGTCCATTAATATCTACACTTTATACACGTCCTTCATTTGGTAGCAAAATTCGTGGCAAAGCTAGCAATACCGCAAGAAAAGGAAAGTTTTTGCTTATCAGCGATACTGGCGGCGCACTGTGGATCGATGCTTAACAAAGGCGTCCCAAAAATGATTTTTGAGAAAGTTGCTTTACGAAAATATTTAATATGGTTAACATTACCTATGGAAGGCGTAGGACTGCTTAAATTCAATATGCATTTGGGCAGTGGCGTATCCTATGGCGTATATCCATTCGGGCCCCTATGCAAACTCAGGTTTTGGGCCCCAAGCTCAAATACGTTCTTAGCGTCAGTCTAATTGTGAGCTTCCTAGAGTCCCTAACTCCCTCCCCTGCAATGCAGGGGTGTACATTACCACTGCATTTGGGGATAAAGTTTTCAATTGAATAATGGCCTTACAGTTTAGAAAAACAAAATAGAGCAAAGTTATTTTTGTGTCTATGTGCTTTTTCACCAGTGGTTTACTTTTTACTCTAAAACAGGGAGATGATTTTATAACGTCAGCGTTAAGTCAAAATATGAAAGATTCTCTAGAGGGGCGGCACATTAGGCCTTTGCACGTGGGCGGCTGACACCCTAGGATCGGTCTTGAAAATATCCCTAGACCAGTGATACTCAACCTGCGGCCCACCGGTCTGTTCTGAGTGGCCCAGTCATGTCCCATTGCACTAAGAAATTCCATTATTGGATAACAATTTACAAAAAATTCAGCGGGAAATTCTATCAATCAAGCAATCAAATCTATCATTTTGATTTTTTTATAGTAGAGTGTAAGCAAGACAGGTTTAATCATGAAAATGAAAAGAAATCGAAACTACCCCCTATTACTCAGTAGAAAATGCAAAAAATAAAAGTAAATACTTCTGTGTGTGTGTTTGAGAGAAAGGTTAATGCAGTATTAAAATAAAAGCCAAAAAGGAATTTTAATGTTTTGATCAATTTTGTCTTATAGTGTTTTTCTTTTCTTTTCATTGTCCTCATGTTGCGGCCCGAGTGAAATACAGCGATAAAAAAAGTTGAGTATCCCTGCCCTAAATGCATTCGTCCGCGTGTTTTTTAGAATATAACCTCAACCCCCTCCCCTGCCATCTCATTATGAGATCTGTATGTACCACTGGGTGAAAAAAAAATTATTCAATAAATGTTTGTAGAAAAATATTTATTGAATACTGAATTAATGTTCGGTACTAAATTTAAAATATATGCATTTTTAACATGAAACTCAAAATTTAACCCCCAAAAAAATTAATATTTAGAGGAAATAAAACATAGTTTTAAATTCAGCTTCGATTCACGTGAATTAAAGAAACTAAGAAAAATTAAACTCGTGTAACATTTCCAAGCCTCGAATTTAGGTCAAACTTGCTAATGCAGGAGAGAAACTTCTAATCTCCCACAGAGGAGTAATTATAAGTTTGATACTTTAAAAAGGGAGGAAAAAAAGAAAGAATATATTACTCCTAGCGTTCTTAGAGGCAATTGAACGAAAAACTAATTAAACTGGAGCAAATTGAACTCATTTCATATAGGTTTCATAAGACGGGTAAAAAATAAAACAAGGAAACTTATTTAACGCTGAATTGAGAGATACTTCTAAAACTTGGCTATCGTTGCTTCTTTCAGCAATTCTATAAATAACTTCATTTGCATTGAACATATAAATACGAAATTAAAAAATAAAAATTATTTAAACAAATAATTTGATGTATTTATAACATTGTACAGGTACAAATTAATGATGAGATAGTGAGCTGGTTGGTTTGGATAAGCAAAAATTAAATTTCTGATCTATATGTTTAGGATCAAACAAAACTATGAGGCCATACAGATTTCTTGAGATTTAAAATTTATAAAAAAAAACTAAGTTATCTCTCACAATTTTATTCAATTCCTTTATATATCACACAGATAAAAAGTAAATAAAAATGGAATAAGTAAACTGATAAAAAGTATGCAATTTATTTATTGTTTAGTTCGTTTTTAGAACAGCTTGCCTTGATAATTCTGAATTTTCATTGTCTCAATTAGGATTTTTTATTTTTTTTATTTTGTTGATGTACATCTGTAGTGACAGTGTAATGGCTTTTTTATATTTCAAAAATGCAATATAACTTTTATTCCCCAAGAAAATCTCGAAGCTTTTCTTTCGTTATAATCAGATAAAATCAAAGTTTTCTGACATTAAATGACTGGTTTAAAAAAAATCTACACAAAACAAAAATATCCATTTAAGGTATCCGTCTACGTTCGGAATCGTGATTTTGCAAAAGTGTACAAACGAATATTTTTTTCAACATTTAGTGTCACTTAGATTAGAATACACGTATAAAATTGTTTTAAGAATATTTTTACAATAAAAATTTAAATGCAATATTTTAGGAAAAAATGAACTTAGAGTTACCTATTTTCAAAACATTCTCCTTTGTGATGAAAAATGCTTCTATAATAAGAATAATAATAATATTTTGCTTATAAATAGCTCAGATCTCTGTACAGAGCCTGAACTTTTGAAATATATAACTTAGAAGTGGATTTATTTATATTTTAATGCATCAGAGTGGAGAAATTTTAACAAAAAAAAAAAGCACCGATAATTATTTCAATTAGTAGTAACTTTGAAAATAATGTGAATTATTCAAAATTCCTAGTCCAGGCTCTCTGGAGAAGTATCCACTACATATAAGCAAAATATTAATATTATAGAAGCCTTTTTCATTACAGAAAAATATTTTGAAAATAGTTAATTCTAAGTTCATTTTTTTCCAAAATATTGCATTTAAATAATTTTTTATTGTAATAGTATTCTTAAAACAATTTTATACGTGTATTCTACTGTAAGCGACACTAAATAATAAAAAAGTATTCGTTTGTAAGCTTTTGCAAAAATCATGGTTCCGAACGTAGTCTGGTTTACAAACTTTGTCAACTCACGGAACCCTTAGAACTTGAAGGTGTTTTCGTGGGAACCCCATTCCACACATACTCAGAAAAATTTATCTAAAAAAAAATGGTTGAAGTCTATGTCTATTGAAATTATCTGCAGTCGCATTTCATATTCTACGTTTGATTTGTTTTTATACTTTGTTTTTGTAGTCACTCACAGTGAGAAACATATTTCACTTAAACACAATGCTCTGAAGGGCATTAAATTGTTTATAGCTGTGTAAGAACTACTGTGTATTTTTCATGAATTTGCAACATAAAATTTAGAAGCTGTCTTTGCTTGTATTTAGATTTTAACATAGAATCTGTTAATAAACTGTTTCCTCTCCTTCATTACAAGTGTTTTTTCCCCCAAAATTACAAAATGGTGCATTTTCCAATAGAAAATATTTTAGTTATACAAGACACTGTGTTAATTAACGGGTATAAAATTATCTCGTGGAACCCAAGATAGTAAGCAATAGAATATTTACAGTCTAGTACGAAACATATATAAAGATGAAACGTTTTAATATTCTTTTATAATCTTATAACAAAAGTTTAAAAAGTGTTGAAAAATAAAGTTTATTATATATAAATAACACTTTCAATTTTAATGAATAGGACGAGTTTTAGATAATAAATCAGTAATCATACAAATTCAATTACTTAAAAATTTAGTAATCATACAAAATTCACAGAAATAATAATTTTGCATACATATAAGTTTATTTTCGATTTTTTTTTTACTGAGACTCATGGAACCCTTGGGTATGCCTTGTGGAACCCTAAGGTTCCGTAGAACACAGTTTGAAGACCACTGCCTTAATCAAATGAAATGTTACAGGCTGCCGAAAACCAATCGATGATCAAACGCGGCCCATGTATTTCAATGTGTACCTTTCTGCTCTAGAATATTTGAAGGTTGGCTGAGATAATCTCTAATTCTAAACTACGGCAGATTGACAATGACGATACTCATGTTGGTACTCATTTTCAAATCTTCCACATCATGGCCACAAGGCTGTCCGAAAACTTATCTTCATTATTCTGGTAGAAATCTACGTACCAAAGTATTCAGGATTCGAATCTATGACTTGATTGAATGTCACCAGTTAATGACTGTAACTGCCGAGCAATTACTGCCTAATCCAGTGGTTAGAGTGAAACGGTAATAAGGATTTAAGACCTTTAAAAAAATTTTCGAAAAAATTCTAATATTTTGCTCAACGCATTAACTTTAACTTTGAAAAAGAAGAAAAAAAAAGATTGGTTTGAAGGAGGCGTTAAGTGAGTGAATGATTACTAACGTCGCATTTTAAAGCATCACGAGGGATATTCGAGGAATGCCCAATAGAGCGAACTCACCCAAATGGCTTAGACTAAGCCTTTAATGAGCAAATTTTTTTACAGGAGAAGCTTACAGATAAATTATAAGAGAACTTTTTAACCAAAATTACAGTTTTTTTTTTCACTTTAACTACACAGTTTAAGATAACAAAGGCATTTAAAGCAGCGGTTCTTTAAATGTGGTCCGCGGAGTCTCTCATATATAACATTAAGATTGTCCTCATACAAACTCTGAAAAGACCTCTGAAAAGAAAGCCGTAACATCTTAGACTAGACCAGGGGTCGCGGCAACCTGCGGTTCTTTGGATGTGAAGCTGCGGTTCTTTAGTTCCATACGCAAATATTATTTATCTACACTATTAAAATTCGTTGGTAAGCAAACGTATCTATGCGAGCGACTTTGCGACTAGGTGTATCTTATCACGAACCGCACGATGCAGAAACTCGCCGAAGATACCAAAAATGATTTCGAGGGAATGACCGGGAATGATTCGAAGAATCCGTTTTGACCATTTATATCCCGATATTGCAATTAGTTAAAAAGATATTAATTAAACAGCTTAAAACGCATAATTGCCATTTTTTCCCGCCAGGTGGAGAAGCTCCAATTTTTAGACCTTTTCTTTTCTATAAATATTTTTTCTAATGCCATATAGATATTATCTAACTTATTGAGAAAAACACAACTTATAAATGAATAAGTATAGATGTTTTTTCTTATGAATAAATAGATTAGTTTTTTTTAAATCAAAAAACTTTATTTTTGCAAGTATTATTTATTGTTGGCAAGAAAAAATTTTGTGGCTCTTTAAAAAGTTTGAAACTTTGTAAATTGTAATTTTTGGCTCTTCCGACTCAAAAGGTTGCCGACCCCTGGACTAGACCACTAAATTGTCTTAGCTCTACTAAAACATGTATTTCGATCTCTCTCTCTCTCACACACACACACACACAAGAATATTAAGTCAGGGTGGGGTGTTAAAAATCTTATGGATCCGCCATGTCAGGCTGATACATAAAGGGGGCTGCGGCGATTGAAAGATTAAGAGTACAAAACTGATACCCAAAAGAGAAAAAAAATAGTTTAGAATAAATGAAAAACTAAAAATAAAATAGAAAAAATTTATAAAATCATCAATTAACTAGAAAATTCTTATAAACAAAGAATTCCGTGCACGGAGATAAAAGTGAATAAAATCGTATCCAGTGCACCAACGGAAAGAAAAAAAAAAAAGGGGGAAACTAAAAGAAAAAACACTTATAGAATATCATCGATTGTAATTTTTGTTATTTTGAAACAAGAAATTAATATGAATACTTAAATTGATATCCGAAGAACTAAATACCTTAACTATTTAAAAGTAACGATAGACTACTTAATTTACGAGAAATATCGGTGGGTTGAGTAATGTGATAATTTTTTGTGCAAGTGTAGTAGAACACATAACACGATCCACCTACCCACACACAACAGATCTATAAAAACCATTGGGGTTGGTTTTTAATTTAAATTTATTAACCAGTTAACTGTGATAACTAGTCATGGAGAAGTCACAGGATTTTGTGTCATGACAAATATACTCGTCATACGTAAAAAGTAGTGACCATTGGCTACTTAAATTGTAATTTTGGAGCAAAAAACATTTTTTAAACCAAGTTTTTTTCCCAATATTTTGAGGCCAAAATTAAAAAAAACCAAAGGTTTAAAGGAACTCAGGGTCCCCCGTAAAAACCCTTTGAAACGGGCCAAAAGGAATCTCTTTGATGAATTTATAAAGTGCGATGATGTTTTTTAGATGTTGTTTGGGGGCTGTTGTAAATTAAATTTTTAAATTATAGATGGCTCTGCAAAGTCAGTAAAAAGAGTATAAAACTTTTTTTGGGCTTGTAGAGGTTTGGTTGGGGTTTATGTTTGCAAAGCCCAATTATAAATATTTTAAATCCCGGAAAAATTTTATTTCGAAAAGTTAAAAAGCTTTCGCTATATGCAAAATGATTAATTAAAAAAAAGCTCAAAAAACCCAATAGTTTAAAAGCTAAATTTTAAAAAAAAGGGTTGCCATTTTTTCAAAACTTCCGGTTTACAAACAATGCAAAAAAGATTAATTTAGATGTTTATAACTGCAATGACAATTTCCCGGCCAGAAGAAATCCTACTGGTTTCCCCTTCCAACCCGCCTTAGGTTTTTATCCCCCGCAATATTATGAAATTTAAAGGCCCCAAAAAAAACTTTTAAATTTTTTTTTTTTTTTTTATTTTTTCTATTTTTTTACCCCACTGGACAAGCAAATTTCCCCTTTCTATTTTTTAAAATTTTCTTCCCCCATGGGGCAGCCAGCCAGAGGCAAACCTTCCACCCCCAAACCCAAAGAGAGACCCCAAATAGTTTCAGCCAGGGGGAAAACCCTTTCCCACGTCTTGAAGATCCCCTTTTTCCCTTTTTCCCTCACGGTTTCCCCCGTCGCAGCCAATAGCCGCATGCTACATCGCGGGCTGTTAATTCCACAAAAAGTAAAAACCCCCACCAAAGCCCCCAAAAAGAAAAGGGTTTGGGAGGACTGTGTATCACCCCAGATGCCCAAAAATAGACTGTCACCCAAAGGGGGTGTGGTTTTTTACGAAATTTTCCTTTTTTAATGTCTTTTTGGTGTTTCGTCCAATAAAAAAAAAATTAACAAAAAGATGGATTTGGGAAAAATTACTGAAAAACATACAATCACTGAATATGATAGCCAAACCCGGCCCCATGGAAATTGGGATTTAAGGAAAAACCACTTTGGGGGGAAAAAAAGCGATAGTGGGATGGGATCCACCCACGGGGAAATTTTTTAATTTTTTTTTGCGTTTTCGCGTAATATGCATGTAATATATGTTTATGTTAAGGAAAAAAATAAAAATAGTGAAAAATCGGAAATTTGGGTATAAAATAAACTCATCTTTTTCCCAATATTTTTAACAGGACATTTTATTTTTTTGACGAGGGCCTTTTCCGTTACGCCCCGATTCCCGTGATTTCCAAAAGTTACCCCCGTCAAAAAATTTTAAAACCGGGATCAATAGTAGGAGAAAAAAAGCAAATGTTAATTAAAAATTAAAGGGGTTAAATTTTTAATATTGGTTGTCGGTTTTTTATAAGTCGCAAAATCAATTTTTAAAAAAAGTTGAGAAAGTTGACGTCTTTTTTTTTTTTTTTAATTTTTTTGGGACGTAGGAGCGAAAGACAGGCAAACTTCTCCCTTCTCAAGTTTAGCACAATAAAGTGGTGCCCAATGAAATTTTTTTACATTTTTTAAAGCCAAATTTTTTTTAAAAAAATGTCATATACAAAAGAATTAATATAACCAAAATAAGATAAATTTTTGCTTGTTAAACTGTGGAAGAAATTCCCGGATATTGAAAAACATACTGTACGAAAAACGATTTCCAACATTTTTAAAGATACTGAAAAAAAGAAAAAAAAAGAAAAAGAACTTGACTGAAAATTTTATTTCGCCCCGGGAAACAGATATACGTTTTAAATTTAATAAGATTTTCCCAAAAGCAACGGTCCTCGAAATTTAAAGGTGGGAACAACCCCCAAGCTGGCACCCCCCTCTTCCCCAATTCCCCCACCAAGGTTGGGTTTTTAATCGATAAAACGTGAACGAGCCTTTTAAATGGCAGATTTTGAGGGCCCCGGGTTCCAAATACACGATAAATAAAAAACACCGGGGCCATAACCGCCCAAAAGGGGCCCCTTTTGGCTATCCCCCATACACGGGGGAAGTCGGAAATTTATTTAAACCTCCAAAAACCCCAAAAAATCTTTTTAGTGTTACCGGACGTTAAGTAAAAGGGGGTTTTAAAAATCCTAAACTATAAAAAATTTGGGAAAAAAATTTTGGGTTTCCCAAATCAGGACCCTATGTGTGAAACCAGTTTTTTTTTAAAAAGCACTATTTGAAAACCTTCCCAGACCCCCAATTTTTTCGCAGGGGGCCCACCATCCCACAGGGTGGGGCAAAAAAAGGCCCGAAAAAAAAAAGATTTCCCAAGGTTTTTAAAAAGAAACACGGCAAAGGAAAGGGGGGTTGTTTCTGTTTATTATTAATCCACTATTAATCTTTTGGGGCCCCTTTTAAACCCCCAGTAAAAGAAAATTTTATTTGAAGGGCAGATCGAAGTTCACTTTTGAATTGCTGCAACCCAAAAAAATTTTAAATGCTGCAGTTCTTGAAAAATGGGGGGATTTTTTCGATACACCGAAAACGAGGGTTCGCCCAAAAATTCATACCCCGACAGGTCAGGTGACCTGGCTGGCCAGCTGGGGGCCGAAAACAGCCCGGGGAAAACCTCGTTTCCTTTTGTCAGGGTGAAGAATGGAAATATGATCCAGGGTTTAAAGGGGGATCCCGGGCTTTGCACCACCCCGTTGGAAGTTTTTTGGGTCTTTTTCCCCCCTCGTTAATGCTGCCACAAATGGATTCAAAATGTTGGAAATTTAGCGCCCCCAAATTTACTATCTGATAAAAAGAAGAAAAAGGACCAGTAATGGACATGCAGCCACTCACCCCGACCCCAAACCCTTTTTTAATAAAGGGGGGGGTGTATGGTGGAGGTTAAAAAGGGTTGATATAACCCCTCTGGTGAAATCGGGTTTCCCATCAGAAATGAAAAATAACCCACAAACCCAAAATTAAATTGTTATCTCAGAAAAACACCCGGGTTTTGTGAGCGTCACTTTCAAATTCAACCCGTATCAACTCGTCCAGGTTTCTTTTTTTTTACCCCCTCCTGTATATTGTTAGTGCCCAAAAAAACAATTCAGAACTATATTGTAACAAATATCTCAAGAGGTTTCCTATTCCCCAACTAACCCCTTTTTAAGTTCTATTGGGGAGCTTATTTTTCCAGTTGTATAAAAGGTTTGGGTTTAAAAATGCAATTAGTACGATAATGACATTTTATCCAACCAGATAGGGGATAATTTTTTAAACGGCAAAGGGCCTTCCCCTTTTTAAATCTAAGCTTCTTTTACTGTTAAACTAAGTCCGGGAGATCGTCCAATCTAATTTTAATTTTTATTCGGATTTAGAACGCCCCCCACCCTGAGAATCATTAGCGGGACATTAAAAAAAACCCAAAGTCTGAAAATTGGAAAAAACCGTTTAAAGGGTTCAGGGTTGTTTATTTTTTATTAAAGAATACAGAACAACTTTCCTGGGATTTTTGAGTTGCCGAGCAATTAATAAATGATAAAGTAATTACTTTTTATTTGTGATTTTTTTTTTTGGGGTTTTGTATCATGTCGACCCCAAAATCGGGAGGTTCAATCCCAAACCTTTGAGAACTCTCGGGGGTTTTTCTTTAAATCAACTTTTGTGTGAGAGACAACCATTACAGTATTTTTTTTACCATAATTTGTTTTTTCGATAATTTAATTTTTATATACCGGGAAATCAGGTAACCATCCTCCTGTCTTGGGCAAATTTCCATCAAAAGATGTTTCTTTTTTTCTTTACCCGTTAAATAGGAAAAAAATGTATAAAAACAGCATAACTTTTTTTTAAAAAATCAATATTTCGGGGTTTATCGAACCAACTGGGAAAACGGAATTTAAACCCCTTTTTTTAATATCGAATAATTTGATAAACGATGTAAAAAACTTCCCCGGGAAAAATTTCATTGATAATTTTGGGGCCAAAAAATTTTCCGATTTTTATTTCCTTTTTAAAAGTCAGTTGAAAACTGAGAGGGATTTAACCTTAAATTTTTTTCCTTTTGACCCCATGCGTGGAATCCGGGCATTCTCCCGAGACTTAAGAGGTATCGGATTTCCTGAACACTGATCTTTAAATCTGTCCCGCCGCTAATCCTTTTATCCAAAAAATTTTGTCTCTGGGTACCCAAGTGTTTTAAAAAAGGGGGAATGTAATGACCCCCAGGGTTTTTTAAAATTCTGGGTAGCTAGATGGGCTACAGCTTTTTTTTCCCAAAATCGCAAAATTAATATATAAGCATTGTAAACTTTGGTAAAAAAAATTTTGAACATCTAGATATCAGATACTTTGTGATTTACATCTTTTAGGGTTTATTCCACTGGATTCGTTGGGCCCAAAACCCCAAAAAAAGCAGCAGAGCCCCTTTTTTTTCACATCCTTCCCCCAGAATCCCCTTTAAAGGGGTTCCCTTTTTTTAAACCGTCTTAAAAGTTTTGGGCCAAAACCCCTCAAACCCCCTTTAATTTCTGTTAAAATTGCCCCACGGCACCCCCAGTTCTTTTGGGGGCAAAAAACCATCTCGCCGCAACACGTCGAAAATTACATGGATTAGAAATTTAAAATGTCACGCCGGCCCCCGGGGAAAGGGTTTACGGCATTTCCCCTTCCAATAGCGGGCTAACCCGTTCGTGAAAAGGGACGGCCCCGGTTAGATAAAAGAATAGATAGGGTTTAAAACAGGGGGGTCATCAAATCCGCTTTGGGAAGGGAGGCCATAGGAGAAATTTTCGCCTCGGTGCTGAAGAAGAAAAAGAAGGCTAGAACCACTAACTAAACGACGTTTAGCAGAAATTACCTTTTTCTTTGTAAAGGAAAAATTCAAAAATTTTCAAATTTTTTATGAGTTCCCCTAAAATTTCAGAAATTTTTTTCTAAAAAGGGTTTAAAAATATACGTTAAGGTTTCAAAAAAAAATCAAAAAAAATTAAAATGTTTCTGAGGGGGAAATTGGGGATATACCAAAACATCCTTTAATAACCATCAGACGTCGACAAGTTCCCAAAAAAGAAAAAGATGTGGAAATGAAAAAAAATTTGACTACGTTAAAATTTCTGTAATGAATAACATATTTTTAAAAAATTCAAGTTGAAAATAAATCTTGCAAAAAAATTTTTTTAAAATAATACCAAAAATAAATGACCCATTAAATATGCAAAAACCCCAAAAAAATTTTTAAAAAAAAAAATAAATTTCCGGGAAATTTTAAATTTTTTTTTTTTAACACATGTTTAATTACATTAATAAATTAAAAATTAAGGGAATGGAAATTAAAAGTAATTCAAGCGAAAATTTCCAAGTATTCAAAAAAAAAATTAGGAACCAAAATGTATTACCCCCAAGGGGAAATTTTTGGGAAAGTCTCTTTCATGTTATTGTAATTGAAATGTTCAAATTTTACCTTTTCCCCATTAGTTTTTTCTTCCTTTTCCCATTTTTTCCTTTTTTTTCAATTTAAAATATGATAAAAATTTCCCTTTTCAAATAAAAAGAACAATAATTTAAACCCAAATGTTGTTTACATCCTGTGAAATCCCAAAAAATTTTCCCCATCCGCTAATGCTTGGGTAAAAATAACGATTTTATTTTCATCCTTTATTGACGTCCAATGGTATAAACAGGGCGAACTGCTTTCCAACATATTTCGCGGAATTACCTTTTATTTATCAGAAAATATTTGTTTACCACTATTTTGCTTTTGCAAATTTTTTAGTTTAGCTAAGCACCGGGATCTACATAAGAAAAAGATCCGGTCTGGCTGAAATTTTAGGAATTCCAGACTTGTACCAAGTTCAATACCCTCAAAAATTAAGCCCAGTTGATTTATGAACTTTCATCCTCATCCTCCCGGATAGCAATACAAATATAAAATATGACTCTTCCTTTGTGCCATGTGAAAAATGGGAACTTCCGAGAATAATTAGAATTTAATGTTTAGCAGTCCCTATTACTCTACATCAGTGCTCCCCTACCAGTTTATCGCCGCGGACCGATGAGAGAGGGACGTCGACTTTTTACATTTTAAATTGCTTTTATTTACGAATTTTAATTTAATTGTATTTAAATATGCCTTCAGAATAAAATACAGTTACACCAAAAAATGAATATCAAGTGATTTAAGGTATCCGACTACTTGGAACAACTTTTTAAAAAGAAATGGAGATATCTGGATTCTTTGTGGTTTTTATATTTGTTTATAGCATTTTTTAAGAAAAATATGCTAAAATTAAGAGAAAAAAAATTATTATGACTAAAATGAGAAAAAATGGGTAAAAATTTACAAAAAATAACATCAACGGAGCCCATACTGTACCAAAAGTTTATGAATTAATTTTCAATGTTTCAATTCTGATGTACTGCCATGTTGTTTATTTTTGAAATGAGCTTCAAGATACGAGATATTTTAATTTTTTCTAAAGCCTAGAGCATTTTATACTGATTATTATATGAAATTGCTTAAAAAACAGTGATTATATTCACATAAGAGAATGTAATTTTTGTAATAAAACAATTATTAATGAATTTAAAGGTTAACACACTTCTACTATTATACAGAACATACACAAAAAATTTCACAGTTAGTTATTTTCAAAACTTTAAAAATAATCGCTGTCCCGTTTGAGTATTTTTTTTTTTTAAAAGCACACTTTGCGTTAAGTATGATATATTGCTTTAAATAATGTGGCATCTGCTTTTACTAAAACAATAGTAGTTTTTGTTCTAGTGAACGGAAAATAATACACTTGGTGTTTTTATAAAGCTGATAAGATGGCCTATAAAATAAAATCATAAAAAAATGTCCATTTTTCGCAAAATTCACAATTTTAGGTTAGTCAGATACCTTAACATGTATCACGTAACACAAATCCGAAAGAAATAAACCATAGTAAATAAAATGGAAATAATTTAATGTTCCTTGAGCGACCCGGTACCGGTCCGGGGCCCGGGGGTTGGGAATCACTGCTCTACATAATGGGTCTTGTAACGTTTCCCACCACGCAGCTGTGAATCGCCGTCTTTGTGGATCCCCACACGTGCATTTGCATTTAAAATTATTGCGTGGTCCGCCTTGGACCTCCCCCGCAACCCCTTGATCCACGAGGGACCCCTTCCCGCCACTAGCAGGATGTAACGCTAGTAAAGAGGCAGCGGCCGCTGATCCCCGAAAAGAGGGAGAGAACCAGAGATGCTTAGAACCTTAGAAGTGAGCGGACGTCGAAAGAGAACTCCCCTCTCGCAAACCACTTTATTTGAACTCTAATAATTTTTTAATGTTTAATAACTTCAATGTATAATCTGTAAATAATAGCTGTGACGAAAATAAACTAAACGTTTAAATTAATCAATATCATGCTACCGTTATTTATTTCAAACGTCAGTCTTTAGTGGAATCAGATTTCCAATTACATATTCTGATAAGGAAACAAAACGGATAATAAAAATTAATCAACTTGTTCTCGTAATTGCAAGAAAACTAAAGATTAGGAATAAAATTATAAGTCATGGCATGTTTGTACCCAACGATCAATAAATTATAAACTAAGTTTTTTTTAATGAGTTTTTATCGATTTACCCCACATCTCTTCTTTCTAATCAGTTACTTCTAAAATTTTTTTTTAATTCACCATTAACCTTTATACAACTAAATATTCTGAATTAAAATAAGTAGTAAACTTTGAGAATCAATACGAATATTTTCAATTAATGTGAAAAATTATTTTAACCTATCCTGAAAATGTTGTTCTCTTCCAAGAACAAGTAATACCTAAACTATCTCATCTTACGCTCAAGTATTTCCTTTTGAACATTTAATAATTAAAAAAAGAATACCCGTCGAAAAAAAATGAGGTAGTTCAAAATAAAACCGAGCTGAAAAAACGAATTTAACAACATATTAGCCGGAGTTTCACAGCCACATTTTTAAGCCAGGGAGAAAAAACCAGAAAAAATGCTAGGGGAAAATATCTTATTTTTGTCAGGCATTCAAGAAATTCGACTCCTCATGCGAGCATTCCTCACTTTAAGGAAGGGGGAAAAAAGAAATGCCGATCGGAAAAATTAATAACATTTAAACAAATAAAAATCAGAAACACACAGGCATGACTATATCCAAACGAAGTAATGGAATGTTGTTATACACAGCTTAAGTCCTCTTAATCAAAACATCACGGATGCGAGGAAAAAAATAAGAATTTAACAGTCAAAGAATTCAGAGTATTTCAAATTAAATCCGCTTCCAGAGAATAAAGAGGAACGAGAAATAACGTTATTTCAAAAAACAAGGGATAAAAAAAGCTATACAACGTAAAAAAAAAAGCTTCAAAAAATATTTTTCACATAATGAGAATCTGGAGTACGAAATCTATTCAATTAAAGAGTTGCCACGACTTTTTCCATTTTAAAAAGCAACACCTCTTCTTATCTCATTAAGAATCGGTTTTTTTTCTCTCCCATCACTCCGTACAAATTAAATAGCAGAAATAAAATGATTTGAGATGAAAACAGAAATTGAAGATATAGAGAATGTTTTTGATTAGATTTTGATTAAATCCGTCGACAAAGGTTACTGTGTTTATTTCATTAGTGAGAAAGTGAAATCAGAAACTGAAATCCCCAAACCCCACGAGAATGTATTCTGTTATTTATTAACTTTCATTTCACCAAATTATGTGCTCAGTAGTTGAAGCATCGATAAAAAATTTCACAGAATAATTTTTCAATAAGCAAGCAATACGTGTTGTTTTTTGAACCACTGAAGATTTCTTTATCGAATTTTGAACAATACTAAATCAGTGGAAAATAATGTAATTAAAATCACCAACAGGATGCAAAATTTCATCTACAAAATTTATAGACTAGCTTCTATGTATTTGAAATGTTAATTTAAATTACAAAAAACGTTTTTCAAAAAATACTACAGTTTAATGTCACACAAAATAACTTTAATGCAATATATCTATATATAAAGGGGAAAAATCAACTCACTGATTGTCTTCAGCACCAGATCTCCGAAATATTGTGTGAGTTAATAGTAGGAATTATAAAAAAAGCAATAGTTATACAATATCAAGAAATACCCAGTGAAAAAGGTGGGTAACAGCTCTAGTATGTATGTATAACTTTTAATAAACTACTTCAAAGACAGAAATAACCTGAATATTAAAGATAAAAAAATATCACCGACATTTGGGAAACTAAACATATATCATTGAGATTTAGAAAATCAAAAAAGATGGATACTGCAATATTATAAACAAAGCTGACTGAGGGTAGCTTATAAACATATATAAAATGGGGTTTTAAACAGTTTTATATAAGGCTAGCCAATATCCCCTTTTTGTTTATAATTCTCAGCGAAATCCTATGAAATATAATGGATAAAAGTTCTAAATCCATTATTAATTAAAAAGTAACTTACCTAAAAATGCATTCGAAAATGTTTAGATCAAGATGAATCAATGAACAATAAATAAGTTATTGCCAGATTCAATGATCCGAATGCAGATTGAAAGCTAGAAAAATAAAGGCCGAAATGTAGCAAAGCAATAAGTATAAAATTATTTTTACTTAACTAAAAATAAATTAAGTATATGAAGTTAAAAGAGTAACATTAAGTATATTTTTGTAATTGTCTACATTATAATACTAACGGTTCACCGTGGAATATATTCTTATTTTTTTAAGAACCGTATATATATATATATATATATATATATATATTCTAACTTTAATTTCACACTTCTAACTTCAGAAGAAAATAGGTTTTGAATAATTGATGTGAGCTTGAAGTCAAACATACACACACACACAAACTAAATTTGACAAATATTTTTCTAAAATACCAGTCAGCTTAAGAAACTAAGATAATGATGACTCCCAGGAAAGAATTCTTTAAGCATTTTTCAGTATGGATGGGAAAAAATATTTTTTCTTAATTTCCAGTGAGACAATTAATTAAATCTTGTGTTTCATATTTTTATTGTGTAGTAAATGAAATGTAGTATTTGTGTAGAATAAATTTTCTTTTCTTTGGCCACTCACCGAGGCCCGCGCACTTCCATTGGAATTTCCATCGATGCTTACTTTCAAGAACATTCAATACCAGTTGCGCACACATGGAGGGAGGGGGGAGGTCGCGGGTTCAAAACGCACCCCCATCACCCTTGATTTTTCTTGATTGATTATAATCCTATGTATATAGTACGCTAAGTTTAATAAAGTATTTGTTATTAATAATTTGTTTTATTAATTAATGCTAGTTATTTATTCATTATTTTTTTCTACTGTTTTTGTTTTTTGTTCGACAAATCATAAGAATAAGTTTGACGGCGTATTAGGGTATGATACGACCATGGTAGACTTCGACCCCCTTCCCTCCTGAAAAATTCCTGTGTGTGCCACTGTTCAAGACTATTCTACTTCGGATGCCGTTCTGTCACACCTTTCCCTCAAATACTGATCATAATCGAGTGGATTTAAATTTGATCTACCGGAAAGTCAATTTTGTGTTTTTTGACACCTAAGCTGGAATCCAAACTTCCAAACCACTCCAACAACGGACATTGAACCACGATAGGTTTAACGTGCATTAGCTTCTTAATACGGTAGTTTTTCACTAGCACCAAAGATCAAACTCTTGATACGCCGGCCACGAGTCTATTACCTTGGCCACTAGGCTACCGCGGTCATTTAGTGGTCTCTTAAGTCCGGCATATTCTCTTTCAACCACCACTGGGATCGTCTTCGCCTTATTAGCAAGAGTAGAGTTTTGTTCAGGGACGTCTTAAGGCACGGGCCAACTGGGCCTGGGCCCAGGGCCTCGCCTCGTCCTCGACTCAGCTATAATAAGATCATGAATTCGAATAATTTCAACGGTCAGATATTATTTCCGGTTGTATTCTCCGAAAACCTGGGAATTTTGGACAATATGTCAACTGGCTACATGTGATGACCGTCGTGTATGACCGTGTGTAAGCCTACCACCAATACGCCATCATTACCCATTCAGTCAACAGTAGAAAATTGGTTGAGCCAGTTTGTGCAATTGTAAGTCATGCACTTTTGTTTGTTCCGGGTTATTGTTTGTACGAATTTTTGACCACGTATGAAACGTACTGTCTACTTTTTAGAGTCATAGGTAAGGCCTACATTTGTGTAGGGCCTCAAGAAGTTTTAAAACGTCCCTGGTTCTGTTGAAAGTTAATTAGTCTCCATTGCACAGGTTTATGTTCAGGGGGCTTCACTATTGGTTCTATGATACTGCTATGATAAACTTTTGCCATAATTTTCATTCCTTTCTGGCAAAAATGATCTGAGATGCAGTCGTAGCTAACACCCACCAAACCATTACGGAAGCTGGATGATAAACTCTCTGCAAACATTGTTCTTCTCGGAAGGATCTTTAATAATAGAGTGGAACCAAATTTTTTTCAACATTTTTAGAACTTACTGGCCACGTTGCAATTTTGAACCTTCGTCAAGTTATGAGAACAACCCTGAGCATGCATCACACTCTCCAAACATTCACATTACGCGCTAACATGCGGACTTGGAGCCTCAATAAGTTTAACGTGCATCGACCCCTTTACACGGTAACTCTTCAGAAGCACTAGTTTTCAAACTTACGATATCCGGTATGAGTTTGCAACGATTATCGCGGTACCGTGACCACGACATTTGATGAAAGCGGGGATGAAGTTTTTTATAAATATACTAAAACCTTCAACGCAATAGCATTTTCTCATTTAAATACTAATCAGTTTTAATCGTACAGTTTTTACATTTATTTTTCATGTTATTTACGAAATAATTTGTTAATTGGAAACAATCCCAGCGACTCGGTATTACGAAGAAATATAAATAAATTAGATTGATTTCATGGAACTTCACGAACAAACATTTCAATACATAGCATTTCTACAGCATTTTACAAGATCTTTTATCTTATATTACTATTTTCGGGAGAATCAAGGTTCGAACTTGCGGATATGATTCACACGTTCCCATCCATGAAGGGTTGGTCTTCAATTATAGATACTCGATTACATCTAATATCGGGCAAGTTTTTATTATTTTACAAAAATATAATTCTAAGTCACCGTTTTCTCAATGAACTTTTTTTATTATGGCTTGTACAAACTTTGAACTTTATAGGTATACTAATTACTCGTGCTTTTCGGATATTGGAAATAAGTTTTTCTTTACAATAAAAGGAGCGTTAAAAGTAAATACGATTGAAACAAAATTATAAAACATCAGGTCATTTTTAAATAGCTATGTTTCCACTTTTTTCCTCTTGCCTTCACGCTGATGTTCCCAATTACATACGATAGAGGGATAATGAGGCGAAACTTGGCTTCGTTCCGAGTTCAGCCGTGAAGTTGCTAAGAAGTAAACTAAGTAGCAATTTAAGTTGAATAATGACCTTACACAAATATTTTGCATCGTCAAAACTTTTACTTACTTAAACGCATTGTATTCAATTTTAACTGCAAAATTAAATGTAATTATGGTAATTAACATCGTCTATTGCATACAGTTAAACATTATTTTAAAAACTTCTGTATTAAACTCTACATTTTTCTCAGATAATTTCTAGAAAACACTGAAAAATGTCAAAAAAGGCTATGGTAATACAGAAAAATGATGCTTAGTTGAAATTTATAATTAAGCTTATTTTGAAATATTCTTATATAAAGAAAGCAACATTTTATTTTATAAATATATAATATATATTACGTATACATAATGGTTTACAATATTAAGTATTTACAAAGAATAAATATAAAAATTTTCTGCAAATATATAAACAGCTTATGTTTTACCAGCCTTCATATTTTTGAATTCCTCTTACGAAATAAAATTAATTTTTATAAAACTTATCTATATTAGAATTTTTAAAAAATATTGTTAAATTAAAAATCACCATAATAAGTAGAACACAATAATTTCTTTCACAAGCTCATCCCAATAAAAACCCTTTTTAATTTTTTTTTACCCTCAAGGAGCAAAAATTCTTTATGTGGAACTAAGATTGAAAAAATCTTTTTTGTGAGACACTACGAATAAACAATATATATTCAGAGAGAAAATTCCCCTCTTTTTTTTTTTCTTTTGCACATCGATAAACCGATTTTTGAATTTTAAAAGTTTATATTTTAAAGGAAAAAATCGATATGTCTGAAACTACATACTATGAAATATAATACTGGTACCTATCTTAAGAAGGAGAATTTTTTGATACATTTACTGAACGTAAGGAATTTATTTTAGGAATATATTGAAGATTTTTTTTAAAAGAAATATTTATACCTTGAATGAATGAAGGAGTGAATATTAACGTCGCACTATTTAGCTACTCGAGGGCTTTTGGCGACGGACCTCGTAATTTTGAACCACGGTCAAGTGACGAAGACGACACCTGAGCTAACACCTCCTTCCCTAACTACCACACCACACCAACGGAAAGACGTTTGAGCTCTCGACAGATTTAACGTGCATCGCTCCCTTACACGGCGGGTCTTAGTGGTACTGGGCTCGAACTCATGACACGTCGGCCACGAGTCAGTTGCCTTGATCACTAGGCTACCGCAGCCAAATATTTACCTTGAACCATTAATAGCGAAATTAACTCAAATATAGTTTAAATCAGTCATGTGTTGCAAAATCACAAAAATAGTTAATATAGTAAAAGATTGATCGTTAAGAAAATTACTAAAATTATATTAATTAATGTTATGTGTGTTTGTTCTTTAAAGACATATTTTAGTCCTGCTTGTTTTAAGTTCTTGTAATAGATAATTTAGTGGTATTGCTAATTTTTTTTCTGCGTGTCATTTTGAGCAAAAAAAAAAAGATGTAGATCTCTGCGGCATTTATGACAACATATCAAAACTACTCAATATCCACCAAGGATAACCCAAGTTTTACGTGATGAAGGGGAGGGACTTATTTGAATTGAAATATGACTGTGCGGATAATCTGTAATATAATTTGTGGAGCACAAACTTTTCCAATACAATAATACCTCTCGACTTAGCCACCCCAACTTACAGGAATTCGGAGTTAGGTGATTTTCAAATCTCGTCGATTCGTCTTCTCTCACCCCCCTCCCTCCGACACTGAAACTCGGCCACAGCTGATGAGATTGGTAATTTAATTGAATAAGTTGTCGATTTTGCCAGGTAAATAAATTCAGAAGTGGATAGTGATGACGCTCAAGAACTGTTGAATTATACCACAATCAGGAGCTGATAATTGATGAGCTCGAAGAAATGCATGAGCAAGCACAAGACATTCAAGAGTTTTAGACCCAGTTCAATAAGACGATCGAATGACGGTTGGTAGTTTGACAGAAGACTTCAGTTAAAAAAAAGGGTTACAAATTTTAGAAAATATAGACTCCAACAATGAGTGCTTTTTTTTTACAAAACAAGAAACAAATATATATATATATATATATATTAGCATGCTACGAGCAAAATTTTACGGGAGAAAAAAAAATATTTTAGCTGGCAGATAACATTGTTAGATTTTATGAAATCTACATCAAAATAGCTTCAGCTTGTGACTTTATATTTGTGTTATCTAAGATTTTAATAAAACTTTTTTTTTCTAAATTATTTTATTTTCTTTCGTCTCCGGCCCCGAAAAATAACTTATATGTATTAAAATGCGAAATTATACCCCAACTTACGCGATTATCACTTGGTCCCACTTATCACCTAAGTTAAGGGTCACAATCTTTCAGAGCAGTGATCCACAACCCCCGGTCCGACGATCAAATGGTGCCGGGCCACCTAAAGAACATTAAACTATTGCCATTTTATTTAAAGTGGTGCATTTCTCTCGGATTTGAGCAACTTTCCACGGAAATCACATTACATTCCACGTTAAATCACTTTTATTCATTTTTGGTGTAACTATCTTTTATTCTGAAGGCATATTTATATAAATGCAACTAAATTAAAATTGTTAAATCAAAACAATCTAAAATATAAACAATCAACGTGTCCACCCCCAGCGGGCCGCTGAAAATTATCAAACATTTAAGGGCCCCAGGAAAAAAGGTTGGGGAGAACTGTTTTAGACGTGTTCCGCAACCCCCGGTCCCCGCAAGAAACATTAAATTATTTTCTTTTTTTTACTGGGTATTTTTTCTTAGATTTTGGGCTACTTTTATGAAAATTACTTAATATTCCTTGTTAAGTCATTTTTATATTCATTTTTGGGTAGCTATATTTTATTCAGAAGTCAAATTAAAAATGCACAATTAAATTAAAATTATAAATCAAAAATTAAAATATAAACAATCAACATCCTCCCTCAGAGGGCCCGGTAAAATTAACAAACGTTGCCCGGTCCGAGGAAAAAAAGGTTGCGGAGAACTGTTTAGAGCAGTGTTCCGAACCCCTAAGAAACATTAAATTATTTCTTTTTTTATTTACTGTGGTATATTTTTTTGTTTGGGGCTATTTTTTTATAAAAATTACTTAATATTCCTTTTAAGTCACTTTATATTTTTTTGGAGTAGTATATTTTATTCAGAAGTCACAATTAAAATGCACAAAAATTAAAATTATAAAATAAAAAAGTCTAAAATAAAAAACAATCAACACCCCCTCCCCAGAGGGCGCGGTAAAATTAACAAACGTTGACCAGTCCGAGGATAAAAGGTTGCGGGAACTGTTTTGACAGTTTTCCCCAAACCCCCCGGTCCGCGCAAAAACATTAAATTATTTTTTTTTATTTACGTGGTATATTTTTCTTAGATTTGGGCTACTTTTATAAAAATTATTTTTATTCCTTGTTAAGTCACTTTTTATTCTTTTTTTGGAGTAGCTATATTTTTTTCAGAAGTCAAAATTTAAAAAAATCAATTAAAATTAAAAATTAAAAAATAAAAAACAGTCTAAAATATAAACAATCAACATCCTCCCCTCAGAGGGCCGCGGTAAAATTAACAAACGTTGACCGGTCCGCAGCGATAAAAAGGTTGCGGAGCACTGTTTTAGAGGACCAGGCGTATATTGCTCGATGCTTTAAACAATCCTGGAATATACCATTGGTAACGAGATTATTTGTTAAATAACATAAAAATCGCTACGACACCCCGGGCGTGAGTCAGCTGCGTTTTCGAAAAGTAATTAAGATTATTCGGGCATTTCGGAGTCGTACATACTTTGTACTCTTAGCTCTTGAAGGAATATATAATCTTTTTTGAGTTTCTATTGTCTATTAAACGATACCTTCGCCAATCTTGATGTGCATCATTAATTTTAGTTATGTTATCAAAGCAGCTATTTTAGATTCGATTTAGTTTGAATTAAAGTCGTTCAAGAGCAATTCACGATTAATTTTGTGATTCTGAAGAATAGTTAAGTGCCAAAGAGGGTATTCCTTATTTTTTTCGCTCTAAATTTCATATCACGCTATGGGAAATTTTCAAGTTATATTTGTAAAGCAGCAAATGCCATAGATACAGCAGTCTACGGTAGAAAGTAAGCTTTTGAACCCATGTATAATTTTTATTTTTGTTGATTAAAACATTAGATAAATGGGAATAATTAATCTTGTTAGTGAAAATTGCCCTGAAAGTTGAATATTTTGATGTGGCGTTTTCAATATACAGCATTTATCTTTAAAAAAAATGTCAATAAATTAACTTTTGTAAAATTATTCGAGAATCATTTCAGGTTTAATGAGTCAGAAGTCAGTTTCAAACTCCATTGAAAAATATCATCAAAGTGGTTTTAATTAATGTTTTATTTTTTAAAAAAAGTACTTTTAATAGATTTAAAAGAGATAAGTTCGAAATAATTTAATAATTTTCTAACGTTCGTTTGTAGTCATGTAAAACATAAAAATTCGTAGACAGCATTTGTTTTAATGAAGTACGCCGGTGCAAAAAAATAAACTTCTGAAAAACCTTTTTTCTTCCCGAAACATTTAGATGGTTTGAAAGAATAATCAGGAAGTTAATTATTTTAATACAACGCTTAATTTTCTATCTTTAATGTTTAGAATAATTTTAAAAATTGTCTGTTTAAAAATGCAAATTTTTAAAATAACCATAAGACTAATTATTTGTTATGCGGTCTTTTTAAAGAATTTTTTCTTTTCGCTTACTTTTCAGCTAGCTTAAAAAAACATATCAGGCAGTTCTAAAACTGTCTTCAGTATTAAATTTTAAAAATACATGCCGCTTCCGCAATTAAAAAAAAAACAATAACTTATTGCAGGTATGGGCAAACAGCAACTCCCAAAAGTTTTTTTTTCGGCCCCCCAGACAGACAGAAATCCAACCAAACAGACAGAAAATGTTCTCTATATATGGATCAACATATAACTGTGAGCAGCTTTTTTTTCTTTTAAGATCAACAAAAGTAAATACAGATGCAAGTTGGCTGACTTTACCTTTGCAGGCCGTGATGCTCAACAAGCAATGTGTTATTCCTGATTTCAAAAACATTTCAGAAAAGTGTGATAACATTTGTCTCATTAAACTGATTCTAAAACTGCTATAGACAATACGAAATTAGCACAGTAAATAAATTGGACAAAACTGCCACTATTTTATTTAACTTATAAATTGTACCATAAAAAATCGACAAATATATCTTTTTCCGAAATGCAAGGTTAACCAAAAACAAGTAATATAAAGAAAAATTTTAAGTCAATTCCTACTTTGAATGGATGAATAGAAAGTATTTTATTAACGATTGAAAAATTGAATAAGATATATATATAAATAAAAATATATATAGGGAGAGAGTGAACTCATAGTAGGAGAATTGAAAAAAATAAATCATAGTTTTAAAAAAACTATAATAAACACGCTTTTATAGGGAATCGAACCGAAAAGTAAAAAAATAATTCTTAATATAAGAATAAAATGATAAACGAGAAAATTTATGTCATTGTGGTAAAAGCGTGGGGTGCTTGGTACTACATTTTTACACTAACTCAGCATTTCGGAGTAGAAGTAGTAAGAAATTATAACAATTGATATAGAGCACCCCATGCTTTTATCCCAATGACAAATTTTCTCGTTTATCATTTTATTCTTATATTAAGAACATTTACATTCGTCATTCTTTAAACTGTTATATAGTTTTAAACTATAATTTATTTTTAGTTCAATCTACAATAAAAGCCTGTTTTTTCAGTTTTTAAAATTTAAAACTATCATTTATTCATTTATGGAATTATTCGCCAAATCTGAAAATGGTTTATGAAATTAGTCACCAAATCTAGAAACGATATAATGAATTAGTCGCCAAATCTAGAAACGATATAATGAATTAGTCGCCAAATCTCGTAAATCCTTAATTATTAAAATCCTGATCAGGACAATGAAACAAAATTATGAAATTATTATATTTCCACGGGTCCTTGCCAAGTGCGCAAAATTTCGAATTAATCTGACATTTTAGAGTGGGTAAAATTCGAGTTCAAAGATTCCATTACATACAAGTGAAACTTATAAAAACGTGTTAAAAAGAGCATGATTTGTCTGCATTGTTGTAACAATGCAAACCCGGTTTGGCTAGTTTGGCTGAAAAATAGGTTTTCGACGCCAATTTTTGTCTTTGTTTTAACAGTTACATTGTTACAACAATAGAGACGAATCTAAGTTGGCGTCAAAAACCAGTAATTAGTTTCATTTCATTTAATTAATTAATATTTGAAAAATCTGTATTAACATCAAGTATTATCCACTACAAAAGTTTTAAAAAAATTTATTTGAACTTGATTGGATGAATACAAATTATTTTATTAACGATTAAAAATTTGAAAAAGAAATATATAGGAGAGTGAGGTAATAGAAGCAAATGCAATCTTTTTAAGGTGCGGGCTTCCGGTATCCTTCACTTCCACTATGTGGTCTACGTGCCAAGAAAATTGGCCACCTATGGTCTACTGAATAATGCATGTATGTGATATGAATAGAAATTTATTCCTTAAACGCATTCTCAAACAAATTCACATTCAATCTCAAGTCGCTAAGTATATTATTAATTAGCTCTATTGTTTATTAAAAAATAGAAAAAATATCTTAAAACCACCTTGAAATGAAATTTCGACCCAAGAGATAATCTTCAGTGGTTTACGATATATGTATACGATCAATTTATGTTTTTGTCAAATGGGAAAAAAATTTATAAGAGATAGAAAAATGTGGTTTCATGATCATAAATAATGAATCCATTCTCATCAACCAAACTGAGAAAACCGGAAAGAAAGGGGAAGGAATTACCTCCCAGAGCAATAATATAATAATTTAAAAATATCACAATATAATTAAAAATAAAACTACAGCACACGAAAAATTGAAATTAAAAGAGAGCGCTTATTCACGATAAAAAAAAATTCATTTTTTTAAAACTATTTCAATTAATAAACATATTTTATAATTCTGCAAAAAAACAACTTTAAATTTGTGAATTCTTTCCAGATATGTGCATATAGTTATAATCAATTTATTTTTAAAAACTTACACACACACACACAATACCATCCAATAAGAATTTTTTTGGAGTAAAAAAGACTAATTGAAACTTCCGCAGATGAAAGAAAGATAAATACAAACTCACTGGCTCTCTCCAAATGAATGCCTCCAGCTTGATGCTTTCATCCAAGTGAAAAGAGGGGATTTTTCCCAGAGGCTGGTGATTAATCGGTTTACTGCTGTCGATGGGAAAGGGTCGCGTGGGGCAATTCTACTTTCATGCGAACACGAAGAATCCATTTAAATAGTGACCGCGCACGCGCAACGATTACAGCAACACACACTTCGAATTAGCCGCGATACTGGAATGGAAGGGGGCTTAATATAGAACAGCAAGCCATTTACAAATTCGAAAAATTTAAATTTAAATATTCTGATTTATTTGTCTGTGTTCAGTGCATTAGGTTCAGAATATTTTTTGCATGCACAACTTCTGATCAATCGTTTAGTTCAAGTACACAGATCACACACTCAAAACTTTTTCTAACATCAAAATCATAAAAGGACACATTAGAAATTTGAGTGATGAGGGATAAAGAAAGGGGGAGTCAAAACCTAAAATGGCACAAAATTTAGTAATATAGTTGGCATCACGTTAACCGACTACTATGGGATCGAAGCCATTGAAAAATGAAAAAATTCCCCAGTCTTTTTCTTCAACATTTACTACTGTCTATTTTTGCCTGACTAAACACGGCCAATATGCCATATAATTTTAAATCGCGGTCAGATCATGAGTTTTCGCTCCCACTCGGCATTCTATTTTCCCCATGTGGCCGTAGCAGCCTAGTGGTTATTGTCACGAACTCGTGGGCGGCGTGTCGCGTGTTCGAGTCTTGGTGCCATTGAAGATCATCCGTGCAGAGGGAGCTAATGCTCGTTGAATCTCTCGAGCTCAAAACCTCCCATGCCGTATGATAATATGGGGAGGAGGGTGCCAGGGCAAGTGTCTTCCTCGTCCAATTAACGAAGCTTAAAATTTCGAGGTACACCGCTTAAAGCCCTCGCGTTGCTTTATAGTGCAACGTTAATATAACTTTTTCACTCTCCTTATTCATAACACGCTGGCGATTACATGAAAAAAATTCAAAATACGATACTATTAAAATTGAGAGGACATACCTAAATGCGCAGCTTGGGCAAAACTATAATGACGTCCTCACCGCAATATAATTTAACTATAGTTCTAGTCAGTGGACAAAAGGTCCTGGGGTCCGACACCCCCATACCCTTTTGATTTTTTTCGATTGGTTATAATCCTAAGTATATATTACGAAAAATTTAGTTATGTATGTTATTATTAATTAATTTTATTAATTAATGCTAATTATTTATTCAATAATTAATTTTGTATTGTTTTTGTTCCCGAAAATCGACAAAATCAAAAGAATATATTGAGCGGCGTACTAGAGCAAGATACTAAAATGGTGGACTTTCGACCCTGGACTCCCCCCTTGAAAAATTTTGTGTGCGCTACTGGTTCTAGTAACCACCGCCGTATGCATGCAGAGCTCTTGAGAGAACTTCAACTCCATTAAACAAAGGGACTTGAGTCCTTTACTCGTCCGCAATAACTAAGGTTTTCAAACCGTTTAACCAGTTTTTTTGGTTGGATAAATTTTCCAAATTTTCCAGAAAAATCAAAAGTTAGCTATATTTTTTCCAACTAATAAATAATTCCATTTTTCCTTTATTATTTCTGAAGTAATTTTTACTGTAGTAATTTATTTAATTCAAATAAAAAGTGTATTGCATGAATGAATGTGTAAAGTTTAAAAAGTAAATAAAAAATACTATACTGAAAAGTAAGCAGAACTAAGAGTGGCAAATTTTAAAAGGCAGAAAAAGGCAATATGTTTATATCGTGGACTTTGCGCGTTCTCTAACAGCAAAAAATATTAAATTTTCTTAAATAAATAATGCAGTATATGCTGCTTATTGAACTTTTAAGTACTAAGTGCACATGCATCCATTCAGCCCACGTGAGATAACAGAGAAAGAATTGTTTCGATCGGTGGTAATTTCTGTAATAAATTATGTTTATCAATGAAATATAACCTGTTGGATGCATTAATTTTCCATAAATATTATTTTATTAAAAACAATATTTATAAATTATGTTATTTTCCTTTTTATTTCCTTACATAAAAAAAAATATATTTTGTGTTGTGTATTTTCATTTATTATTTCCCCCACGATATATTTAAGGGGTAAGTTTTATTGTATATTTAAAGTAAGTCAACATTTTTATAATTTATTTTTAACAATATAAAAAAAAATTCAAGTCAATTCCTTCTTAGGTCAACAAAGAAAATTTTTATTTCAGTTACTTTTTATCAAATAATTACAATTAATATAAATATGTATATACATATGACAGAATCACAATATTAAGTAGCAATTAATTTTAATGAACTATCATTAAAGTATCGTATTGTCATACAAAACAATCATGTCTATAAAATTTCAGTTCAACTGAATGCTTTAAAATGGGAGAAAAAAAAATATTTTAAAGTTTTGACCCGAGTAGCTACAAATGAAGCCAAAACGCGACTCTGTATTTGTAATTCTTTAAATAATTAGTTTCAGTCAATTAATTTTAATTTATAATTAAATTTATCGTATTGTCGATTGAATATTAACGTCACACTGTGTAGCTACACGAGTGCTTTTGGCGACGGACCACGTAATTTTGAATCATGGTCAAGTGACGCGGACACGACACCTGAGCTGGCACCCCCTCTCCTAACTACCACACCACCAACGGGAGGACGTTTCAGCTCTCGACACATCTAATGTGCATCGCTGCCCTACACGGCGGGTCTTTGGTGGTACTGGGCTCGAACTCGTGACAAGGCAAGCCACGGTCCGATACCCAAACTACTCGGCTACCGCGGCCACATTTTCGTATTGTGTGTGTGTCACCGAAATGCATAGAAAATTTCAGCTCAAATGAACGCTTTGAAATGAAAGAAAAACATTTTCCAAGTTTTGACACAACTCGCCAAAATGGTTGCTAAGTCGCCAAAAATGATGCTAACGTGGCTGTACCTGTAATTCTTTGAACAATTAGTTTTAATCAACTAATTTTTATTAATTATAAATAAATTACCGTATTGTCGTCCAAACTGATCGTGTATATAAAATTTCAGCTCAATTGAGCGCTTTAAAAACGATTAAAAGCGCTTTTATTAACGATTGAAAATTTGAACAAGTATAGGGAGATAACGAACTAATAGTAGGAATTGAAAAAAACCGATAAAAAAATCGGTCAACCGGTTTTTTACTTTTTGAAAGAAATGAAAAGCAAGTTTTGAAATTTTACCGGGATTTTGCAAGTTTTAGCAACAACGCGCTGGCCACAAGCTAGCGCCATGATTACTCGGCTATTGCAGTGACAATAAAATAAAAATGAAAAATATCAAACAATTTCATTACATTTTAAAAAATTGAATTCAAAGTAGTTTGCTTAAGAAATGACAAAAATATACTTTTTTTTGTTTTGTCATCTTTCGGAAATATACATTTTTCACTATTCATACAATTTAATTTATAAACGCTACAGTTGAAAAAAAGCATTCTATTTATTTAATGTTAAATAATTCTCAACACAAAGAGACTTTAAAGAACATAAATCTTTCTTCACCCACTTTCACTATCATCAAATACGTAGTCGGGGAGATCTGAGATTAGACAATGTGCTCATTGATCATATGAATAAGGCATTTAAAAAACTACGTCAGAGACAGATAGCCAGTTAAAGTAATAGGTATAGGAATAAAAAATCAACTTTTTCCTCTGAATTAATGTAGGCTAACAGAAAGTCAGTTATAGGAGCAAAATGAAATAGTTAAAAGCAAGTGTAAGTTACTCACATTCAACAAAAAATATCCCGGAAATATTTTATTTCCACCCAAATTTAAGCTGATAGCAGTAATTTATCAAAAAGGAAGAAAAAAAAATTATCAAGTCCTATGAATCATTATTATTTAAATCATTTAAATTTCGATATGATGAAAAATGGCAGAAATTTTAATGAATGGGAATATTTACATTCATTAAAATTTCTACAAACCAAATATTGAACTTTTTTATTTTTAGTTTGATCTAACTAATGTACCGTAAAATCTGGCGTATAACGCGCACTTTCAACACAAGAAATTTGATCGGAATTTTCGGGTGCGCGTTATACGCCGGGTATGAAAAAATGAGAGCTTAAAAAAAAAGAATGAGCATAGAAAAAATTAGACTACTGCATATATCGAAATACTGTTTCTTTAAAAGAAATGACATTCCTCTTATGAACTTAAAGGGTTGTAATTCTAGATGCATATTATTTTTTCTAGAGCTTGGAATAATACTTCAAATAATTGACTTAAATAAATAAATAAGAGCATTGCGAACGCACATTTTATGTTTTTCATAAAGTAGGGATTGTGCGTTATACGGCGAGTATACCCAAAAATTAAAAATTGCAGCTTGAAAGTATAGGTGCACGTTATATACGCCGGTTGATTGATTGATTGAATATTTACGTCGCACTGTTCAGCTACACGAGGGCTTTTGGCGACGGACGACGTAATTTTGACCCATGGTCAAGTGACGTGGACGACACCTGAACTGGCACCTCCCTCTCCTAACTACCATACCACACCAACGGGAGTTATATACGCCGGATTTTACGGTAATTATTTAATATCACTTACGAGTCACACTGCTACAACTGGTGATGGATTTCACATTTCTTAACTACGATCAAATGACGAGGATGACGAGGATCTTTTAACTAACGTCGTACTCAAAATCAAAACGAGATCTACTGAGAAGGCCGTGGCAGCCTAATGGTCGAGGTAACGGACTCGTGGCTAACCTTTCTTGAGTTAGAGCCTTGTGCCGCTGAAGACCCGCTGTGTAGAGGAAGCCGATGCACGTTTAATATGTCGAGGCTCAAACGTCCTCCCGTTGGTGTGGTGTGGAAGTTAGCAACAACGCCGGCCACGAGTTCGCTACTATGACCCCTTGGTTACTAATCAAACTGAAATTCATTGTAATCTTAAGAGGTGTATGGGACTCTCTCTGATTAAGAATCCTAGATTTAAAATCAAACCAGAACCAGTAAGCTCAGCTGAAAATATACGTAGTTTAACCTAAAAAATAATACATTTTAACTGCCGATCCATACCATCAGTGATTTCCTTTGAGAGCGAGATATTTAAGAGATTTTGAATTATACTGATATCATATAAAATTTAGTTACATACTCACAAAATCTGACAATCAAAATTTATAGAATTCAATAGACTGAAATACACACGAATTGATAACGTAACATTTAGTTCAAATGGTCTGAACTATTTCAACAAGCTTTCGCAAAAACATTTCGATTTTCACCTGTTCTACATGAAGGATAATTATAATAACATATATAACTATATTTATTAATTTAGCAACAGTTGAATATACGCAATTATTACTTTTATAACTTAAAAAAACAGCAACATAATTGTTTGTTACATTAATTAAAAATTTAGTATAAATGATTTTCATTCATAAAAATTTTCTGTATGTGTGTGTGTGTACTTTATAATTATTTCCTCTTTCTCGTTTGATTTTCCCAAAATTCTTATAAAGCAATTTCATTGGCATATACAGGAGTATTTCTCACACACACAAGAGCAAAATTTTACATAGAACAGAGAAAAAGAAGAAAATTGAAATTATAAATCCCGTCAGTTGAACTCTAAATGTCCTATTGATGTTGAAATCACAATTTTTACTTTGATCCCGAGATAGGGAAACGAAACTGCAATAAACAGCATTAAAAGTAATACTAAATCATGGAGAAACACCACTCAAGTACCTAACAACTTTCTGATAAGCTTCCAAACGACCCAGGCGGCTTAAAATCAAATACGTTTATTGAATCTTTAAAAATACATGCAGCACTTTTTCCCATGATTTTAAAATAATACGGTTCAAGATCCAGTCACGTTACCTTTTCATACGGTCGATTTACTCTCAACACGAATTAAGATCGCTAATTGTTCAGTGAAAGGATAAAGACGAAACTAATCAATTAACTTCTAGATAATTTTTGAGAGCTTTTCGATTTGATGCATCTGTGTGAATTTTATTCTCTTAACATTAATCCAAATGTAGAGCATACCTTTCATCCCTAACAAGATCAGAAGATTAATTTAATAGGGTTCTACGAATTATATAAAGAACTTGTAATCAAAAAGATCAATGCCGCAAAAATATTTCGGAAAGCATTTCTAGAAACATTATTTACCCGACGGAAATCTTCATTGGAGAACAAAGGTTTCGATTCATCACATTGTAAATAAATACATTGATTAACAAGTCAGTGATGATTATCTAATTAACATTCTTTATAGTATTCTTAAGTTCTTATTCTTTCTTTTGAAATGAAAAATGCATATTGTCTTAATTTTTAGAGAAATAAAAGTAAATGTCCAAATGTTATAATGTTCAACGTATAAATTTAAAATTAAAAAATGTAAATACATACACAATTAAATTTTCACTTCTCTTACACGCGTTTTAAAATTAAGTAACGTTTTTTAAAAAATTTATTTTATTATTTTTGATTCCCTAATGGGACTGCGCATTCGTACTTTTAACCTTTGCAGACCTAGTACATTCCCCAGGAGCTGGTATCACTTTTTAGCGTGGCACCATATAGGACAGCAGTGACATGGACGTCTTAAGGCATGGACCAACTGGGCCCGGGCCCAGGGTCTCACCTTCGGTGGGGGTCTCATTTCGTTCTTAAATGTGTCTTTATAAGATCATGAACCGGATAATTTCGATGGCCAAATATTATTCCCGTATATATTCACCGAAAGACAGTGAATTTCAAACTGCATATCAACTGGCAAAAGTGGTTAGATGTATTATTATGTGAAGACCGTTATTCATGCCTAGGCCTAATACCATAAGCAATTATTTAATTCATTTAGTCGGAATGCGGCCCATAGGTCGAGCCAGTTTGTGCCTAGGTTTTTGAGATTGTGATTCGTGTGCATTTATTTCAGATTCCGTTTGAACAAGTATTTGATAATGCACATGCTATATATTGTCTACTTTTAAAGATCTCAGATAGGGCCTAATTAAGCATTGGGGCCCAGGGCCCCAAAAATTCTTCAGATTTCTCTGAGATTTTTAAGAGTCAAAGAGTCTTATAAGACGTCCCTGGCCAGTCATGGCAAACCTATGACCCGTGGGTCAGACACTGACCCACAATTGCTAGGCCACCACTTGTTTGTTTACGCGGGTTCATATAGATTTTTTAGTTTGTGCGGATTATTTATGTTCTATTTGTATTTTTTCAAGCATTGACACAAAAGCAATTTAAATGCTGTCTATAACCTTTAGTTTGATCATTACAGATCCAAAGTTACGCAAATGACAACAAATGTGTATAAAAGTATGTAGTATTTGAAACAAAGCAAAAGTGTTTACAAAATATCAAATAAAGTGTATAATTTTACTCATATTTTGATTAAAAAAGTCGAGAAACCAAAGCAAATAACCATATTTAAAGTATTTTCTTCGGATAAAATGTACTTTTGTAAGGTTATGTTCAGTTATGTTTGTAGAAAGAGACTTCCATAGCACCCCCTCTCTGTTTTACCTTGTGAGGCCAACACCTCCTAGATATCTAGGAGGTGCTGGTGAGGCACCATGCGTATGTCTGTTATTCTCGATACTAGCAATTTTTGGCTCGCAATTTAAGGCGTGCCAGTACCAGTGTTGAACTTAAGTGGCATTCATTTCGAACGCATTTAAAAGTAATGTGTATGTATATTAGGTATGTTAATACAAAATTTCCACTAAAATTATTGTATTCTAAATATAAATATTTTTAATTGTAGCCATGTACTATGTCGGTGGTTAAAAATAATTTTTAAAAAAAAGCCGTACAAGCTCCAGGCCAAATCAAGCTGAAAGAATTGATAAATATGCTGCGATTGAAAAGAATAATCTGTGTAATTTGGAATGAAAAAGTGACTTCACGTACATTACTGTAAAGACATTTTGAATTTTGCATTCTAATCTCGGCATGTCAACAGATGAAAAAAACAAAAACGTATTTTTTTACAATGGAACAAATAGAATTTTCTCAAAGCAGTGTTTTAAATTTTTTTTTGGTTCCAAAAAATAACATCACATCTGCTAGTTTCCAAGTTGCCCATTGCATTGCTCGCCACAGGAAACCTCTTTCAGAAGAATTTGTTTTAAAAAAGCGTTTTTAGAATGTAGACTTACATTGTTTGTCGATTTTAAAGGAAAAGACTTGATTATAAAGCGTTTAAATGAGTTAACTATAAGTCCCAATATAATTAAAGATCGAGTAATAGAATTACAAAAAAATATTTTTTCGCAAATACATAACGAATTAAATTTATGCTGAAATGTATTCAATTGCTTTAAATGAGAGTAATGATGTAAATGGTTAAGAACAATTAGCAGTTCTTGCTTGGTATAATTATGGTAATATAATGAAAGAGTTAATAAAACTAATAACCTTGAAAGGTCTTGATACTTTTCAAGAATTTGATATTGTGCATTTAAAGAAATGAATACTGACCTTCAGAAAATAGTTTCTGTAACAGACGGTGCTTGATTGAATGAATATTAACGTCGCACTGTTCAGCTACCGAGGCTTTGGCGACGGACCACGTAATTTTGAACCATGGTCAAGTGACGTGGACGACACCTGAGCTGGCAGTTCCCCTCCCAACTACCACACCATACCAACAGGAGATTTCAGCCTCGACAGATTTAACGTGCATCGCTGGCCTACACGGTGGGTCTTAGTGGTACTGGGCTCGAATTCGTGACAAAGCAAGCCACGATCCGATACCTATACCACTCGGCTACCGCGGCCAAATAACAGACGGTGCACCTAGTATGGTAGGGAAAAACATTGGATTTATTCAGTATATCTTAAGCAAAATATATCACATTCTCTGAGTGAATTTCATTGTATAATACACCAGAAAGTTTTATGTGCGAGGTATGGTTTAAAAATAATATAAAAATAATCAACTTTATAAACACAAGAGCTTTTAATGAACGGCAATTTGCACAATTCTTAGAGGAAACTGAATGTCAACATTCAAAGAATTAGACTTACAACTACGTGCAATGGCTTAGTTTCGGTTAAGTCCTTAATCGCTTTGTTACGTAATGAGAAGAAATTAAGCTTTTTAATTTTTAAAAAAAACCAATAGTTTCGATGAAATTTTTTAATAATTTAATGTTTTAATGCGACATTACCCAGCATTTTAATGAACTGAATAAAAAAAACTTCAAGGGCATGGACTAATTGTTTTAACGATGTTTAAAAATATTAAAATATTTATGACGAAACATGGTATCTTTACTAAGGATTTGGAAATGAAAATCATGAAATATTTTCCTCAATTACAAAGTCATTTTCAAAACACAATACTTACAATTTTTGAAAACTCCATCGACATTGAAGAAAACGCAATTAAAAAATATTTAATGACTATGCAGGAAATAAAACAAGCTTTGAGGATAGATTCAATAATTTCGCGATTTTTCAATTTAAAATTTTGTAAAATACATTTCTTTTTATTTTATATCCATACAAAACAGAATTTGAAACAATGGAGTTAACCGAATTTATATGACAAGGTATCGATAATTTAGAAATGGAATTCGTTGAATTTCGAAGCAGCGTAGTGTGGGAAACAAAATTTGAAGACTTGATTTCTGAAGTAGAAGGAAAACTGTGGGAAACTAATGCAGATAATATTGATCCCAGAGTAAAAATTGAAAATATTATATTAAACACGTATGGAATTCTTTACCAAATAATTTTATATTAAAAAACTAGTTAATGCTCTTTTAAACGATATTTGGCTCCACATATTCGTGTGAAAAATTGTTTTCTTCAATAGCTTTGTAAAATCTTGTAATGGAAATAGCGGGGAACTTGACTGGGAATTAACCTTGAAATGCGTTAAGCTAATGAATACGAAATATAAACCTAGTATTAAAAACCTATCTGAAAACAAACAGCAACAGATTTCTCATTAAATACCTTATAATCAATTTTGTTATATATATATATATATATAACATGTTTTGAGCCAGAATCAGACTTAGTTTTTAAAACGGTCTTTATTCTAGAATTAGTACATCTCTTCTGACGCTAAGATCAGGGAGGAAAAAACACGCCACGTTGTGTTTTAAGTGGGTTAGCACTTAAAACACCGATGGGGTAAATATCGCGGATTTTATGATTGTACTTGAAAGTTAATGCTGACATATAGGCCTATTAAATATAACGATCTGGAATTAGACTTGTTTATTGGCTAGGTCATATGTTCGGAAGAAATAAATGGGTGATTAGTTTGATACTTGAAGATGAAATGAAAAATATGAGTTAAGTGCTAGATAGGGAATTTAATTTTTAATCTAATTTAATTATCCTTATATATATATATATACTAATAAATAATATTTCATAACATATATTGTATGTAATTTTCGTTACTCCTTGTTCATTCAAACACTTATTGCTATTTGCACCAAACACTTAATAACCTTTAACCCCACTAATTTTTTTAAATCGCCAAACCACACCCATCTATACCCGTTTACCCAACTGAATTTGAAAGATGTTTAGTTTTAAAGATACTCAGTTAAAAATTTTTAAACTTAACTGTGGAGTAAATGGGCATTAGTGACCCACGAGCTAGTACTAAAAAACAAGAACAAAATTTGACCCAAGACTCAAAAAGGTTCGCATCCCTGATATAGGCGATACCACAATAACCGCAAGTAATTTTGACGCCCAGTTTCCTCCCCAGAGGTAGGCACCTGAGCTCTGACAATGCGAATCTGCACTAGGATTTAATTTTGCCGAGAGCACCCAAGCCAAACAGACGCTCTAGGAATCTTTTACATGCCATATAATCACACGACATGGCCGCAGTCGATTTTCTGCATCATCTACCGACTTGGGCCGGGGTCGAACCCGCAACCTTAGGCGCAGAAGACCAGCGACAAACCAACCACACCACCCAGCCGACAATTTTTTTTTTATTTTATCTTACAAGTTTTTATAAATAACGCAGGACGTACTCCTATTTTTACTACGCAAATTGTTTTCACGTGGTTTCTTTTTACTCTGATTCTATGAGATATAGTTACTATATAAAAATAAAATCTGTGTGTACTTTATAAAGCTCAATCCTCCAAAAAATTTATTAGAATAGTAATTATAATGCTTTCTCTGATACTGCAGGAGTGGTACTTTCAGTAAAACGAATACAGGAATGCAGTGGCGCAAATTGGAATTTTTCAGGGGATGGGGGGTCAAAAGTTCACCATTCTCGTATCATGCTCCAATACACCGCCCAACATATTCTTCTGATTTTGTCGATTTTCGGGAACAAAGCAGGAAAAAATTAATGAATACATAATTAGCATTCATTAATAAAATTATTAATAACAAATACTCAACTAAGTTTTACGTATTATGTACATAGGATTATTAATCAATCGAAAAAAAACCAACCCCCTTGTGTGCACCACTGCAGGAATGGCATCATGTCGCCTTTTCAGACGAGTCCCGGTTCTGCATGCAACATCCTGATAGACATATTTCTGTCTGGGGGCTTTGAGAAGAACGCATGCCACATACTTATACTCAATATCATCATGCCGGCCCTGAATCTGATGCAACCATTGGGCACACGATAGAAAAACTTCTTGTTCGCGTCAACGATAATCAGAACAGCCAGAGTTACCGATGGCTGTGTCCTATCTTTGAGGTCTCAGAAACGTAGACAAGATAATTCAAGACCTCATATAAGACTTAAGATTCTTTGTCCTGACCAACTTCAACTGTTGCTCTGGCCATCACGTTGTCCATGTCTCTCACCCATTGAAAACATGTGGTCATGCGTTATTGAGAAACTGGGCTACCTCCATTCTACTGCCACTACGATTGATGACAGACTTGAGTGAGTGAGTGAGTGAATGACTTGCCAGTATTTTTCATCCAAGCTCAATTCAACTCGATGCTTGACGTCGTTTTAGCAGCCAGAAACGACAGCTCCGAGTACTAATTTCGGATACACTTTTTCACTTATATATGTCAATTAGAGTAATTATGCCTAATGAGATACGTACAGCAATAATAACAGATCAAGGTGTAAAAAAGAGAAAAAAAAAGTAGTGTAACGTAGCGCTACATCAATTGTCGGCAACCATTATATGTTCACGAGCTATATTCACATTAAATTTGATTCCAATCAGAGAGAGAGAGAGAGACAGTTATATTAACGTCGCAAAACATAGCTGCGCGGCTATTGACGAAGGACCTTGTAATTTCGAACCAAGGTCAAGTGACGAGGACGACACCTCAGCTGGCAGCCCCTCCCCTCCCTCTCCTAACTTCCACACCAACAGGAGGACGTTTGGCCTCGACATATTCAACGTACTTTGGCTTCCTCTACACGGCCGGGCTTCAGCAGCAAAAGCTCAAGCTCATGACACGCCAGTCACGAATCCGTGACTACTAGGCTACCGCGGCCTGATTCCAACCTGGGACTGTATTAAATGATAAATTCAACTATAATTCATACTTCAAATAAGCGATAGTCAAAAACGCTATGTAATTATTAGTAATTCATAATAGTTTTAAATTTCAGGCAATGAAATATATTTGAACATCAGCAAATATTCTTGAACATCTAAATCTTTGTAATAAAATAATTTTATAGTGATTCAAAATGCAACACTGGTTATATATATATTTTTAAGTCACTAATAATTAGTAGTTCTTTAAAAAATTTCATCAAAAATATATTGCCTAACAAAAAACTAATATTTATACCACAGGCTCTTGCTAATTTACACTCACTTTTCTATTTTATTTCCTTGTGGCTTTATTTATTTACTTAGTGTTCATGCATGCATAAAACTATTCCTATTAAAGAATTTATAAACACCAGCATATTTTAATTAAAAATTATAATACAAGAAGTAAAAAGGCAGAAGCGAATTACGAAACAAAACAAGTTCTCTCTAAAAGTTAATTAATTTTTCATTTCATAAATATGACAAAAAATTATATCTAGCACATGATATAAAAAAATAGTAACAAGAAATACAACTCTTATCTTGGAATAAACCTTAATTGCGAAAGAATTTGCTAAAAATAATTATTTCCTCAGAACTCACAACACACACACATTTTCTTGTTAAAATTTCTCTAGAACTTATTTTAATTAACAAGCGACTTTAAATGCTTCTTTTTATTTTTTAAAAAATCACAATCAACTTCCGCAATTTTGTAATCTTTTCGAATAAAATCTCGTCTTCTAAAGTTGCATTCTGTTTTATTTTTTTCCAAGTCTACACTTGAACCTTTTTTTTTCCCTCCACAAACAAAGTAAATTTTGCAACAATATTATATTTATTTATTTTTGTGTCATCAAAATTCATCAGATTTACTTTTATAAACTATCTAGAAAAAGATTAAAAATAAGTTATACTGTTGCCTTTTCTCTGAAGGAAAAATGCATGAAATAATTAACTTCCGAAAATTAAGTTAATTAGCTTAAAACTGTTCGATCAAGAAACAAAACCATTATAATAGGAAAAATACGAAATAAATTGCTTCGTAACCATTCAGTTAAAAGATACGATTTAATTCTTACATTTAACCATTTCCGAGTATGCAAATTTTGTTACAAGATTCGCTCTTTTGGTTTTTATTACGTCATTTTGAATACCTTGATTCTGTTCCATTGATTCCAGAAAGCAAGCCAACATTTATCTTCCGAAAGAGATAGGGTTGAAGTCGCGTGTATGAGATAAGTTGCTATTTTATTTATTATCCTTGAGGTAAGCCTAATCTACAAATTGATTTAACTCATTTGTTGTGTGTAATTGCAATTACTTCAGTTTAAGGTATCCCAACACGTTAAAAATGACCAAATTCGGTTAAAGCACATATTCTTTGCTTTTTAATTTATTGAATAGAGCTATATCTTTTGGCTTTACAAAACCATACTTTGTTTTTTTTACCTACAGGCCAAGTTACAATCAATTTTATAGAATTAGAAAAACCGGAAGTGGATCTTTAATCTACCAGAAGTAGGTATTTTTAAATTGTTCAAAACCTATCATGGCGCGTCTAATAACTCAAAATATTATAAATGTGTTTCTATAAAATTTTTGTGAGCCTGATATTTACATTATTTTCTAGAGAGAATGAACTATAAAATATTTCTTACTGTATGAATACTTTTTGAGTTACGGCCTGTTTTTTAAATAATGGTCTCGTAAGGAACGTCACATTTTTTATATCTACTCAATCAGCTCTAAAATTTTTAAATTTCAATAAAACATTAAAATTTTAGTACATTCTCCAGATAAATGCATCTAATTTGTTTTAGTAATACTTTTACTCATAAGTTTTATTATCTTTTTCCCTAATTGCTTTAAGTTTTCAAAAAATATTGCTAAAATTTCACTTATAATTGTGCTTTTCGTAAAATTTAGATATTTTTTTTAGAATATTATTAGTTGAATATTAGTGTTTATATTGATTCCTAAAAAAGTATTTATAATGTTTTCGTGTGCTATTTTTTAAAAAAGTACTCCGAACTTGTTCGTATACGTTAAAAACATATCAAAATTGCTTAGCAATTTGCTTAATTCACAATTATTTTCGAAATAAATTAACATAAGCATCCTAATCAAATAAGGGGCATAGAATTTAAAATTCTGTTAAAACTTCTGTTTCCTGAGGGAGCGGGATCTTTTAAGTCACAGAACGGATGAGATTTAAAACATTTAAAATTTAAACATTTATGACTTTTTGTTTTATTTAAAAAGTTTACTATTTCCTCATATATATCAAAATTCTTCCCAATGATCTGAAATTTAAAATATTCTTTATGAAATTTCCACTCATATTTAAATGTAAAATAATTTAATCCATGGTTTTTCGAACTAAACTCATAAATGGACAGAAAAAAAATTAAGCTTTTCAGTACAATTATTTTTTTAATACTTTTTTTTTTAAATAATAAAGAGTATAATTTTAAAATACTGTAACTATCAAGTAAAACGTAAACTGCTGGCAGCAGTTTGAATAGGAAAAAAAAGAATATTTCGAGAAAAGTTAAAGTATTTAAGACGAAGAGATATTAAAAAGTATTAAACTCTTTAATGAGCATAAAAAAAATCAGATGACTAAAAAAAATTGTTCTGTTTATATATAGGTATTTATTTTTTGAAAAAAGTAAATGGAATTAAATACCAACTATATTTTAGTAGTATACCAGTATATTTGGCAAATACTAAGAATCCGAAATATTTGATATTTGCATCTATCTGAACCAAGCAAAAACAAATATATTTATATAATTATATTTAAACTCTTCTGCAACTATAATATCTTTACTATGTATCTAAGAGATTTTCAGCTAAATGTTTAATCTAAATCTTTAAATTCTTAATGACTTAATGTAGAATTCTATACATTTTTTTCTATATTGAGAGAAAAATATAAAAAATATCCAGAATTTATTTTGTTATTAATATCAAATGGTATTATTAAGAAATACAATAAAAAATTAAATAAGAACTGAATTTGATGGGAGAAAGTACTGAATAAGACTGAGAAATATTTGTTTTAAATTTTGCAGAAATCCAACTGCTTCTATTTTTGAACTCGTAAAAATACTAATATGACTGGAAAAATATGTTGCCAAATACGAATATGATATAATAAGAAGCTCTTTCACCACTTTCACCTTAATAAATAATGATGAAAAATTACATGTCTTCTTTCAATTATTTCAGAATATCTCAGCATTTTGCATGTAGCAAGCGATTTCATGACTTCAAAATCAGGATTAAATCAGTGTTTCCCAACCTTTTTATCGCCGCGGACCGGTCAACGTTTGATAATTTTACCGCGGCCTGCTGAGGGAGGGGAGGACGTCGACTTTTTATATTTTAAACTTCTTTGATTTTATAACTTTAATTGTATTTAAATATGCCTTCAGAATATAAAATACAGTTACATCCAAAAAATGAATATCAAGTGATTTCCATGAAAAGTCACACAAAACCGAGAGAAAAATACACCACAGTAAATAAGATGGAAATAATTTAATATCCCCGGAACGGGGGTTGGTGACCACTGGATTAAATAAAAAGGAGAAAATGCTTCAAATGAAGATGCAAATTGCCTAAAATCTATTACGAAGCAGCGGATTTTAATAAATCAATATCAGGTAGAAACTGTAAATTAACCTGATCACAAACCTCAATATTGAAATGGGGTGATGTTTACGCTGATACGTCTATTTTTAAACTTAAACAACTCGTAATGCAAAAGCTTTGAAGACGATTTAAATTTAATACGCTTCAACGTTTGTTATATTACAAGACTGAATAAAATCGAATTTTAAAAGGAGAGCTATCAAGCACAAAGTTCCAAACCTTATTACTATGGTATCATGATTAAATGGTAAAAGAAGCACCTGAACTAACAGCATATAGAGATATTCAAATTTTCTCCATCAAGGAACAAATTTTCGAAATATTTTTTATCTACTCTTTAGATTAAGACCCGAGAATTTTCGCTTACTTTGCTGATTCTTCAAACTGACTCAACGAGCATTTCTAGAAGATTCATGAAGATATAGCGTTCAAAATGCAAAATTTTTATCTTTTTTTTAACTTCGAAAGAACTCGAGTGGGTAAAGCGAAAGACGCTTTTATCCACAAAGCAGACAATGCTACTAAAGGCGCGTCACACTTTATCTTATGATATATTTCCGATAAGTAGTTAACTCATTTCTTCACAGCTTGAAATCGTAGATGTCTATAAAATCAGGAGGTACATTACGGCAACCGTAAAATAAGAGAAATTAAGGGAGAAAAAACAAATGTGTAACCTACACACTGATTTACATTATTAAAATTCACAGTGAAGATGATTACAGAGTAGAAAAATATTACAACAGTCACGCACTTAAATACTTTGTTTTGGTTTAAATGTAAAAAGGGAAATGAGAGGGAGAGAGAAATAATAATTTTAACAGATGAGAGAACTTTAAAAAAGTATGAAGGGGGTTACTTTCTACATCAATATTAAAAGTTTTTGAGAATTAAAGCTTTATGCACATCAAGAGATGAAAATCTTGCTCAGGAGGATTTTTGGTAGTCATCCCCATAAACGAAGATTTAAGAAAATGCAAGCACATCAAGCTTGATGGCGAATGCTAATGCGCAAGTCAGACTGCCTTTTTTTAATCATTAAAAGCGCCAGTCAGTCTACCATTAACAGGGCTAATTAAGGAATGCCCGAGATCCAACAGCATTCTCCTTCTCAAGTCAGCGACAGCTTCATTCCAGATTAAGACAATCTGCTTGGAAATAGTTTGACAATTAAAAGTCTAAGTCTCTAATTACAAAGCACATGCATTTTATCCTACCATGCGCATTTATATTTAAATTCCATCCCACATGTGAAAAATTTGGGCGTGAAATACTATATGCCTAAATTCTGCGAATTTTGGTTTTAAAAAAATTTTCTTTTACCTGTGTGATGTTTTCGGTTGAAATAATGGATTTAAAACGAAATAGATCGATTTAGATAATAAAATATTGAAAAGTAGCCATGATTACTTTTTAAATATCAAAGTATGTGTAATGAATTCAGGATGAAAATAGTCGTGACAAGGTAAATAGCCGAGTAAAAATAATTTATCAACGTGTTTTAAACATAGAAGAAAGTAGTCATCAAGCAGCCTTTTGTTACAAGTACAGATCGTGAGAAAAAAGGAAGAATCCCCGCATTCTCTCAACTAGGGAATTATAATAGGAGATTAATAATCACGCGGTAAAGTGAAGGGAAATAGTAGCTATTTTTAGAGAATTGTGGTTTTTGGAGGAAAACTGTCATCACATAGTCGCTGAGAAACTCAAATGTAAAAGTATTAAAATATTCTTTTTCTAGGAATAGAAAATAAATGTGCTATATAAAAACACAGGGTTTAATCTTTTTAACATGAAAAATAAAATGAGACTGGATCAAGAAAAATGATATTCGCAATTATGATACATAAATATGTAAGATAAAAACTTAAAATTTAAGTAAAGTTGTTACATATATGTCTCATTCACTGTTCTTTAAAATACTTTGACATACCTATCTGATTATTGAGAGTATGGGTTTAACATTTTATTCCCGCCAGCGACATACTCATATCCGAAAAAACAGTTTTAGATTCACACTGTGACTATCTCATTTTAAAAAAAACAGTGCTTTTACTCTACTTTTAAATTTACCCAAAAAATCAAATTCCTGAAAATGGTATAGATCTGTAGCTCTGTTAATTAAGTATAGAATGCACTAAATACTATTTTATAATATTAAGACTCTAATTCCTTAAGTTTATTTTACAAATTTTATTAACCAAAGGGAATTTTACAATAATAATAAATAAGTCAGAAACTTATTTTAAACATTATATAACAAATTTCACAATTATGAATTTACTCTAAAACACAATTTAAATTCTCTTTCTTCAAAAGCGCAAACTCTGTTTTCAAATTGCTTTCCAATGAAGTCACTCTTGAACTTTCGTCTATTTTCCGAGAAACACTAGCATAAATTTTGATGAGTAAAGAATATGCGCACACACACAACACATGTGCGAGAGATCATTGCGAAATTTGCAATGGGTTAAATTCATATGACGTCATAGTCACATGATAATGAGAAACACGCGTTTCTAACCATTAGTTCATAAATTCAGGTGCGTCATAATCATACGACGCAATCATGTGTTTCTAGCAAATCACTTAATGCGCTTCGTTTTGTTTGCCAACTTCTGCTCTTTGCAAAAACTTCTTATAAAAAGGATATATTTGTCAACAAAATGTACGCTAAATGTTCTTAATTTAGAAGTACACAAAATAAGTTTTTTTAAATTTTGAAATCTTTTTTCATTATATTTGAGCATCTTTACACACTTATAAAATTCAGAAAAAATTTCAAATTTCATAAGTAGAACAAGTACAAGTTAGTTTCATATATCAGTTTTGAATGCAGTCGCGGGAACGTGATTGCCTTTATCATGTGGCTACCATGAGCTGAGCCCATTTTATGTATGTCAATTTCTACATATGATCTATTTCAGAAAAAGAGCCAAACCGACATTTTTTTTTATTTAACAGTGATATTTTAATATATTTAATTAAGCAAGTTTTCAAAATTTTTTATGCGTAATTTTTATATTTTTAATTTTTAAAGAAATAATCTTTTAATCGTCTCCTGGCACATCCAGTGACGTAGCATGGGGTGCAGGCCCCGGGCGGTGGCAAACACCGCAATATTTAAATTCAAAAAATATTTCAAACTCCAAATCGCGTCCGCGCGACGAAACTGACGGAAACGAGTGAAAGCTTTAATACACGCACAGATGCAGGAAGTTTATTAGTCGCTATGCAATCGCATTCGTTTTTATGTTACTTAGGCTTCTGGCAACCGATACTGTGTGAAGTCAATGATGCTCAAAATTATCCGCAAACAGAGGGACTAAATACACATCAATGTACTAAAAAAATACGTGCTTTACAGACCGTATTAGAAGCAAAACGAGAGGAATTCGTGGACGACGCTTTAATATATGCTAAAAGCTTATGTGAAGAGCTTGAAATTTCTTTTGAACCCCCAAGACGAATCAGGAGGAAGCATATATTTGGCGACGGAAGTAAAGATGTTCAGTTATCGTACGAAGATGACTTGAGGCGAACTATGTTTTCTTCAATAGACAGAGTAACTGTTGAAATTCGAGAAAGATTCCAACAGTTGCAGAATCTAGCGCAAAAATATGATTTTTTAAGGCCTGAAGTGATATTAAGCATGAACGAACAACTTAGATCAAGCTCCTCAAGACATTCATTCTAAGAATTCCAACTTGAGCGCGTACGTCTGCAAAAGACCCAAGCTGTAAAAAAGAATTCATTAGGTCCGGCTCTCTGGGTTTATTAAAATATATTATTGATTCCAAACTTGAAGATGGCTTAACATACATTGTCATAATGTTGAGAATTTTTTTAACATCTGCCATCAGTAATGCCAGTTGCGAGAGAAGCTTCTCTAAGCTAAAATTATTTAAAAATTGTCTCAGATCGACTATGTCCACGTTAAGGCTTACAAATTTAGCTATTCTAGCAATTGAACATGACATACATATTGATATTGAGAATTGTATAAAAGATTTTGCTATGAAAAAACACGAAAAGTGCATTTTTAATCAATAAGAAAATTTAAAGCTGCTTTTTTACTAATTTTCTTGACTAATAATTAAAAAAGAGAAGCGACAAATTTCCGGTCGGCCCCAGGCGGCGAAAGCCCACGCTACGCCACTGATCACATCGGTTGCAAATTGTTGGCATAAAAAGCTAATAATATAAAGAAACTCAAAAATTTTGAACGACGAGAATGATTCCAAAAAAAGTAAGATTTTAACTCTACTAATTTTATACCACATCAGGGGGATGCTAACTCTCTCAGGTGTCATTCTCATCACTTGACGGTAGTTCAAAATTATGAGGTCCGTAGCCAAAAGCATCGTGTATCTTCACAGTGCGACGCTATTTAAATCAAACTACACTGCATAAGGAATTTCGAATTCAGTAGCCCCATTATTCAACACGATGACCTTGATTGGAATTCGACCCCACTATTCGTTTTGAAAGAGCCCACTGAAGCTTGCGCTAACTGAGCACAGGCCAGGGATGGCCAACCACGGCCCCGTCTTGAATAATTTTGCGCGACCTACGAGATTCATAATAACTTTACAAAATACGATTATTTTCGGCAATATTCTTGTTTTTGGGTTTTGTAACAAACATATCCCATAACTGTTCCTATTTTATTACATTGTTATGCATACTTAGAAGTGAGCAGTATCGCTATGCAGCGACTTATAGCAGCATCGAGATCGATTCCTGTGACTTTATCGCGCTGCTTATTGTGAGAGCTAGCATATTTGATTATTGCATTATTATTATTATTAAAATTTTTATGTTTGAATACATGAAAAATAATGAAAATAATAATTCATTCCGCTTTTAATTTTCACTTCAATAAATGTTTGTAAAGGGTCCAAATCTCATATAAAGATATATATTTTTACATGCGGCCTCGCGCGGAATTATAATGTTTTTTCGAAGTGGCCAGCAAGGTCATTTGGGTTGGCCACCCCTGACTTAGGCTATCACGGCTTGTCCTTTATTTACTCTTACAAGTTCATTCAGGGATCGATTATTAAAAAAGAAACGTGTAATTATACATTGAAAGAAATTTTCAGTGAAAAAAAATAATAAAATCGCTGTAAGTAGCGAATAAGTACATGAATAAAATAAAAAAAATAAACCTATTACGCAGAATTTTTCATCTTTTCGAATCCATCAGTCAAACAAAGAAGTCTTTTAAAGCTGTCTTAAATTTAAATATGGCTCGAATTAAATTCTCCATCCTGAATTCTAAAAACAAAAGAAAATATTTCAAATGTGAATAAATATATAGTGTGGAAAAGAAAGCGAATGGTATCAAAAAAAAAATTTTTATATACATTTCACATCTCTTGATGACATTAAACCCTTGAATTCAAACGCAGCTAGACCCGAGTGGAAATTTCTTTTAGTTTCAATTGTCTAATTGTCCATCTAATTGTCTAATTAAATTAATTGGAAAATAGAGACGCTATAACATGATCATCTAAAGCAGCGGTTCTTAAAGTGTGGTCCGCGGACAACCGGGAGAGGGGGGGCGCCATGGTTTCTCTTTTAATGTTAAGATTTTCCCCTTTTTTATAGACTCTGAAAGGCCTCGTGGAAAAATTGATATACCATCCTAGATTCAGATAATTAAATTGCCTCCAATGAAAAAACTCTATTAAAACATGTATTTCGATAATTTAACAAAGGGCAAAAGTCAATCAATTAAAGTCACTCAAATACCTACTGAAATGAGGTTGTAGCTCGAAAAAGCTGGGTACTCAAGTCATTCATCCAACGACATTTCGCGATCAAGAATATTTAGTGTTTTTATTGTTTGCAACTACATAGCCATTACTTGAACGTAATAAGTCTGTATCAGTAGCAGAAGCATTCTTAGGATTACTGAGGAATCTTAAAATCACTCAACCATGTGTTGGGAGTCAGGAAGGAGTGTTTAAAATCTTGGAGGTTCGCGAAGTCAAGCTGAAACATAAAAGAAGCGTGGTGAACGAACGTTTAATTGTTGATCTAAAGGTTTCTTTAGAGTATCTCTGGAATTAATGATCAGATTCAAATAAAATTTCAATCATACTTATTTAGACAATTTTTTACTTAGTTCTGCATTAAAAGATACCAAGAAAAAAATTTGCTTTTAAGAAATTATATATATAATTAATTGAATAAATTTAAATGATAACCCATTAACGTGATATTTTAGTGCAATTAACAATAATACCATTGTTCGCCATCTGCGATGAAAATTGCGAAAATTATTTATTACATTTTCTAAAGAAGAGAGGACCAAGATTCTTTTTAACATTGTTAAGGAGTTCGTTCTGAGTAACCATCCCTTATTAGCATTGCACAAACGCTGCTAAGTTATGGCTATTTGCAGCGCCAGATTACTCATTAGGTGGAATAGGCAGTTGCCTATGGGCCCCAAGCTCTTTAGGGGCCCATAGACATTTGTAAGAATTATAGGAGTAGTGTGTTGTGTAATAAAATTATTACGCTACAAGGCCCCAAGAATTCGACTCCATAGGGTTCTCCGTGTCGTTTGATCCGAAACTGGCTATTTGAAATACAAAAATATCCAAATTCAAAATATATCTGAATATCACACATACAGAATGAAAAATAAATTTTAATTTCATCCGGAATTGGCAGCTGACATTTATCCAGCTGTCATTTCCGCACAAAATATTGCATGACGTTATTTATTACCTATCTAGTCAGCTGTTATGCCTGCAAGTAAAAATAGGGGGGAAGAGAAAATATTAATTATTCATATTGATGAAAATAAAATATTTACACTAACAACCTTGATAACAGATATGAAGATACAATAAATTAGAATCAACCTTCCTATTGAATTTAGGCATAAACTGTGGCTCGTACATGTAATTTATGAAACTAAAATATGATTATAACGTTTTTTCTATATACATTAAAGACAATAGCGTAGACTGAGGTCGTTCTATCCCTCCCAACTATTTAATTAAAACCCCATTTGAATTTGTTTATGAGTTCAGAAATATTTTAATACAAGATTACTTCTGATCTGCGAGTCTTTTTTATCATTATTTCTCAAGTTTCATTTGCCTTATCCAAAAAATCCAAATTCAAAAAAGTTTCATTTTTTTTTTCATTGTTTTAGTTCAGATCTATGAAAAAAACTTATTGGAATATTAAACAAACAAAATAATAACAGAAGCACAGAGAAGACTGTTTCAAGGAATGAAGAGAGAATGTACTGAAAGAGGATTTTTTACTGGGATGTGTTATACAACATATTCTCGTCATTTCTGTTTGAATCCACTTGACCCAAACACTAAATATATTATGTCCCATATATACACCATCTCCAATTGTTAAGCTATATAAATTCCGAACATTACTCTCGTTAAAGATAAAATGTTTGCATTTATATTGAATACCAATAATTTTTCAAAGCAATATGTTAATGTATTTATGCGTTATAATCTAGGACATATCTGTTCCTTAGGTTGTCTTGTTCTTTAAATAAATTAAAAGGAAACAATTTTTCTGCGGAATTTAATTAATCAATTTTGAAACTTGAATTAGGGGGAAATCCTACTAAATTTCTAGAGGTATTGTTTATTTACAACTTACAAGCAACATTAAGAGGTTTGTTGCCAATACTCTTTATTTTGAACACTGATCAAGTGACGAAAGCGAAACCCGAACAGGCGCCAAACGTTCACACTACGCCAAAGGAAAGAATTTCAACAACGTCAGGGCATGCTGCAGTTTTTTTTATTGGCATCGGGTATATGATGGATTCTACTATCTCAATAACCACAGCTCATGCCCTTGACCCCAGTTTTACCAATTCCTTTAAAAAAAGACATTTTAAATGCCTAATGACTATAGTGTGGAAGAAATTTAATTTTTAGCTTCGACGCATTTGTTGCTGTTTGTACACGCATGCAAGGATTTTTGTGTGTATGTGTGTTTGGTTTTGTGTGTAAGTTTGATTGGTTGATTGATAAATTTTACTGTCTCAGAGGTATATTGAACCGAACTGCGTCAAACATGCTGAAATGGGAATCTACGATTTACAAAAACTATTCAAAAAAAAATATTAAGAAAAATGATGAAAAGAAGTGAGAAGAATCGAAAATAGAAAAAAGAATCGTTAAAGCATCCTAAGAGGTGCGTTACCCGTGTTCTTCAAAAACTGAAAGACTCATGCTAGAAAAGGAAGGATCGGGGACCCCTCGAGGTCATGACGTACTTGCCTAAAAAAATCCTGCTCCTCAAGGCGACTACTGGTTTTTATTTTTTTTTATTATTTTCAATTTTTAAGCATGTTTTACTTTATGCATTCCTCATTCAGTGTATATTCTTTGTTTTATGAGTTTGCCAAAAATATTCACAGAATAGATACACATTAAAAAACAAACAGAATGAAAGAAGATGAATACAAAATTTTTTATGCCTAACACAATGCTAAAAAAGGTAGTTAATTCTATTCAATGGATCAACCATCATTCCTGAATAATCGCGGTTATTTATTACCAGGTAAAAAAAAAAATAAACTATTTTTTACTCTTAAAGTAAGATTTAGATACATTAATAGAAAAGGATTTAGCCTAGTGGTCATGGTCACTAACTCCTTAACACCGTGTAGAGGCAACGAATATACGCATTAAATCTTTCGTGGTTCAAAGTCCTTTCGTTAGCGTGATGAGAAAATTTGAAGAGTAGAGTACCATCTCAGGCGCCATCCTCGTCACCTGACCAAGGCTCAAAATTATGAGGTCCGTCGCCAACAGCCCTCGCGTTGCTTTAGAATGCTACGTTTATTTAAGTCACAACACAAATTAAGAAATTTTCAAGAGGTTTGATTAACTGTGATTTTATTTCATTTTAACGCACTAGAAAGGAAAACTTAGGATGCTAGTGAAGAGTTTCTTAATTGCCCAGTTACCACCAAAAGCTATATATAAAGAGACTGAATGAAAAAAATTATATTTTTTCGCATAAATCAGTTCCCCGAAAATCTAAAACATTTTTGCATTTTACAAACTAACTAAAAACAAAATTATACTAAAAAATACCTATAAGTAATCTACCAAAAAAGTCATTTCTCAAATTTTTGAACAAAAAAATATTGAACTAAACGATTTTTACAAATCACCTTTTGAATTAAAATTTATGCGTTGTAAATCTAAATAACATACAAAAGAACACTGAGTAGAGCCGTAAGTTATATAAAATCAAAATTATCCAGAATTTTATACTATAACTAAAAAAATCTTTGGCAATTTATTTACATATTATATAAGACATATTAAGACATTACCTAAAAAGGAATTTATATTTTAAAGCTTGCATTCAAATTAACCAATATTATAAACCAAAACTGAAAGGCAATACCACTTTGCAGGAATTTATAGACCACATAGAATTAAAGCCGAAAAATTCAATATAATTGCCTAATTGCTTAGCGTTTTAATTAAAAACCTTTCCTTATAAATGACACTGCACAATTATTTCCAACAATTTATTTAGGTACCTAATAACTATTTTGGTTGTATCTAATAAGTGTAATAAATTTTAATTAAAGAACGTCAATTTCTTGTATTGATCTACACCTAAGAATCACACTCCTTAGGAAACTTTAAAACTTTTTTTAATGAAGATACATAATCTTAGTTTCATTTTAGACCAGTTTTACACAAGCCTGCTAAACTGCATTAAAATATACTTTTAATACTAAAACTAAATCTGTATAAAAGCAATATTAATGTTCTATTTATGTTCATAAATTGACTTTTTTTTCTAAAATTTCATTTTTTTTTTAAAAATTTTTAAAAATTTATATCTTTTAGAAACAATATTATGTTGTCTGAAAATAGGAATTTAAAAATTTTAATACTTATTAAGTCTTGAAACTTATCTGATCTGCCAATAATTTGGAATTATATTCACAATATATCCAAATTAGCAAAAAAATTTTTAACATTATTGTTCAAACATCTTAAAATATTTGATTACTCACTAAGCACTCACACAGAACCTACACAAATCAATATGATACAAATGACTATCATTTTATTTTCAAAACAACATTTTTTCTTTACAGACTTTAATTTCTGTTTTCTTGTATATATTAATAATTATATGCATACTGAAATTAGGTATACTCATTATACAATTTATGACCAAAATTCCTTTATATAATATAGTACTTATACAGTATTTTTTTTAATACAGTACTTTTCTTAAATTTAATAATTTTATACTGTTTATTTTATTTGCATGCAATAATTTCTGTATTTTAAAATTTTTCTATACATTAAATGATAAAATTAGGCTTTTTTTTTAATTTTATGGTTTCAATTTGTCCAGTTGGAAAATATGACAACATGTATCAATATTGTTAAATTTAGAGATGTTTGCAAATATTCATTACATAAACATGACATAACTAAATTTTCAAAATTTCTGCAAATTTCACATTTTGTATTACAATTATATTCAATTAAAAATATTTCCATAATTATTTCTTTCACATTTACAATTTGAAATTTATAATTTAACATAAAATTTTTAATAAATTTATTAAAAATATTTAACATAAAATAAATAAGATTTAAATTTTTAAAAAAGTATCTTAAAAAACTTAAAATTTGATATAAACAAAAAAGTTAAATACAATAAAAACATTTAATGGTTAGTTTTATAAAAATTAAATTTTTTATTTGAACATATTTGAAGTTGTTTAATTACACATGATTGCTATTAAAAGTTTTTATAAAAGCATAACATATTTGATTTTGTGTGTATATGATACAAAATTTAGGATTTTACAATTATAGATTCATCAATATGTGAATATTTATAGGCAACAAGAAACAATCAGATATTGCAATACATAAGCAATCACAGAATTTTGAAAATAAATTTGTAAAAAATTACAAATATTTATTGTGTATTGACTTAGCAAAGAAACCAACAATTGAACTTAAAAAATTCATACAAGACATTTACTTCAGAGAATAAACAAAAATTCTATCTTTACAATTTGGAAATTCATCATGACATGAGATTCACTAGGATATTTGTCACATAAATAATTTATTGATTGAAAAAACTTCATCAGAATTAAATTTAAAGAAAAAATAAAATAAATCTTAAAATCTTCCCCAGAACACAGTTTATATAAATATTTATTCACACAGGTTAGTTACTTCTGACAATGTTTATAAATCTACAGAACCTGAGACAATTAAACATAGTTAAAAATTTCAAGAAATATAGTGAATGAAATAGCACTATTGTAAAAGTTTAAGAAATCATTATGAATTATACCTTAATTAGTGTGGCTCAGATATTAGGTATTATAACAATATTTACAAACTACTATGAATTTTACTGCATTCAAAATACTACAATTATCAGTTCCACAAATTATATAATGAAAATCAACTAAATCAATTTAAACAACAATAGGAATTGATAGTAATGTAAGTTTTAAAATTAAAAATGTCAAGTTTCTATTTTAAATAAAACATATATCGTCACTTTAATTCTTCATGTCGAAGAAAATACATATTTATACTAAAATGCATTCAATTCAACAATTCGCCTGAATCTCACACCCGTACTAAATCTCGAATTTAATGTTAAATTACAAAATGATATGTTTATGTTAGACAATACAAATAAACATAATACGACTGAAACGAAAATAAACTTCAAGTCAGATGTTAAAATCCTAAAATCAACAAAAACGATTTATGAATTTATTTTATCTTAAAAAAAACATGAAGCAGTGGGTTAAAAATTAAATTCAATACGATCAATTGAGCAAATATTAATTGAAGTAAAAAAAAAAATCCTTCATATAATCACATATATAGTATATGAATTTAGAGATTTACTTAAATGTAAATGAAATAATAAATTAAGCTGCATTGTTAAATAAAGGGTTTTTTCCTCGTTTCGATATTCGATTAATTCAATAAGAGTAGAATTCGATGAGAAACAATTTATGAATACATCTCGATTAATTCCAAATCCGCGCTCAAAGGTTTTTTTTTAACACACGTGCGCGCCGATACAATTCCACGAAACAAAAACAACCGCAGCAAGGGAGGTGTTTAAATTTAGAAACGATTCCAATGTACTTCTCGTGCGTGCCGATATTTTAAAAATTAATATCTTCACGCGACTTTTTTTTAAAAAATTATCTTTCGTGCACACATTTTTTTTAAAAAATTAACACACTTCGTGCAAATGATTCACAAGCATTGCTAATATCATTGCAAACACACCACTAAGACAAACAAAGAGAATGGGAAAAAAAGGAAGAAAAAAAATACTACAATTCATTCACACTTACCCGTCGCGTTGTTGATACTGACAGAGCCACCACAACACGGTTTCCTCAGTTCGGCGTGGGGAAAATGAGATCGAAGAGTCAGACACAAAAAAGAAGAGCGTTTTCTAATAGAACTAATGCATAATCCAATCGTTTGTAGAATGCTTTTGGAATGTCAAGTAACGGATACCTACTTCAGAATGCATTTGTTTTCACGTTGCGAGCATTACATCACTGTGTGGTCATTCATTACTATCTTAAGCACCCTGCAGAGTTATCTCACACGGGAAAAGATCGAGTTTCGTTAGCGCGCCAGCCACCAGAGGGCACTGCGGCAGTGAAGAATAAAAAAGAAAATCATAAAAGGTAGTTTTGGGGTTGTTGGTTTTTGGGGCCTTCTGCTTCACCCAAGGCCATTTCAGAAGCGTCCAAAAGTAACGCCAACACTACTCGTTACGAAAACTCGCATGTGCATTGTTTTTTTTTATTGTGTCTGTCTTTGCTGCTTTGACCTTGGCTTATTTAAGATTTAAAAGAATACACACACACATGTCAGACTGCGATGGCGCCTTTTTTTAAAATCAGATTCTGTGCCACACAAATGGGTTATCTGAGCTTTTGAGATGAAGTAATAAAATTCAATGTATCAATGACCTGAATATAAAATATCTGTACGATAAAAAGCACTTGCTGGCACATGGCAGGATTAATTTTTTTTGTGGATTCTGAAAGAGGCCTTTATAAGGTAGCAGTTGTATTTTGATGATTTTTGGAATGAGAGATCAGAGAAGATTTTCAAAAAAATAATAGTTAACAGATGGGGAAAAAAGCTTCATTCACATTTTGGAATTTTTTACAATCAATATGCTTTCTAAGTTTTGCGGTGATTTAAATGGAGTATTTTAATTTTAAAAAAATCTATTGATTAAAATTATTCACAGGATATTTTATTGCTTATATGTGATCACTAATTGTGTGTGTGTGAATTCGAAACTAATGTCATTTATTTATATTTATGAAATTATCATTGACTAGTCTTTACATTAGTTACAAGATTTCAAACTGAAATAGCTGCATAATATTCATAGAGAATTTAAAATATGTAATTACAGTATAATATCAAATTTACAAATAATTATTCATGTTCTTATAAAAGATTCTTGAAAAAATGAACTGAAAGTCTCATGTAAAGAAGTGTTAACCTATCAGGAGATTGAAAGAAGTACCGTAAAATCCGGCGTGTAACGCGCACTTTTAATGCAAAAAGTAAGATCGAAATTTGCTGCGTGCAGGGCATGTAACAATAGCTTTAAAAAATGACAAAGTTACTAAAAAATTGATTTACACATATCGAAACATTGTTTATTTAAAAGAAATGACATGCCTTATAAATTATAAGAGAGGGTTGTGTAGTTCTAGAAGTATACTATTTTTTCAGAAGTCTGATAACACCTCTCGAATAAATGACTTCAAAACATACGAGCATTGTATACTAACATTTCAGATTTCTTCGTAAAAAAGAGGGTGCACGCAAAACGGCGAATATACCTAAAAATTAAAAAATGCAGCTTGAAAGTATAGGCGCACACAATACCAGGGGCTTTCTTCATCAGACAATGATACAACTCCCAAGCTACAAGAGAGCCCCAAATATGTGTAACTGCAGTCCTCACTAACAGGGTTCCCATACTCCAGAGTGCCCCGAAGGAATTTTGATACAGGCCCCTCCCTCCCTCCCTACGCCGCAATACGCCGATTTACGGGTACCCTGGTAGTGCTTAAAAGAAATTTTGAACTACTTAACTAATGCCGAGCTTCAGTATCAAAGATGCCTCTAGGAAATAAATGATATTTTTACTGCAATATTCACAATAACAAAACTATATCCTCTCATTTTTTTTCAAAATAGAAAAACCACTTCTAGTTAGTTAGTTATTCCCTTAATTCTATATTTTTAAATCACTTCATTTATTCTATACTATATTTTTATCAACGTTCTCTGCTTTTAAAAATAATCTCAAAATTCTTCTATATTTAATTTCTTTTATAAAATATTAAAAGAAGACATCTATATATAGATGAAAGACAGGATCTGTAAAATTTTAAACAATGTGTTTTCAGCTAATAAAAGAATATATAGCTTGTTTAAAAATATAATCATTTTATGAATTAAAATTGATTCATCAAGAATGACAAAAATATTTCAATTTTAATATTAAAAATTTGATACTATTCAAGGTTTAAAACCATTGGCGTTTTTGTGACCGAATTCCTTAATCGGGTTATATCTGCTGCCAAATCAGAAAATTTCTAGTTTAATGGAAACATCGTTTGAAAGAATAAAACTTTCAGTCGAATCCCCTTCTTTTTAGTGCTGGTAGACTGTGGAAATTTTGAGAGTTATAGGTGTCATCCTCGTCACTTGATAGTGATATTCAGAATTGCAAGATTTGTCTCTAATAACCCTTGTATAACTATGAAGTGTGACGGTAATACAAACACTCAATTTTTGGGAGTATATTTAATGAAAATTCCCAAATGGGTCACCGAATTAGATATGATAAGAAAAAACATAGAGGCCATGTGCGTTAAAAAATTTCATGAAAACTAGTAATAAAAGGTTTTTGAAACCAGAAAATTAATATATATAATTCCCAGTAGGATTTTTTTTTCGAAGATAATGTTTTAGTTTATAAAATAAAAGGGATAAACCTCATGGGGAATATAAAAATTTACATTAATAAAAAGAAATCAAGGAACTCTTTTTTTACCAGAGCCTTGAAACTCTTGTGGTCAAGGTTGAGTTTTATGGCCAGAAATATGCCAGTTATGTCATGGGTAGAAGTCCTAAAGCTTCCAAACACCATCATTCGGAAAAATTTACAAATAAAATGGAACTAAGCCTCTAAACCCACAAAGACATATGCAGGCGTAGAACAGTTAGGAAAACAACACATCAACAAAGATTTAGCTTATATTTGCTCGGAAAGGCTAATTTTTAAAACCGTGTGTACAGTAAAATTAGTGCCTTCCTACCAGAAACGTTCGTCCTTAACGCCCAGGTGCCGAGTCCATCGCCAATAATCCTCTGGCAGCCAGTCTTTGAAATAATACATTAACTCTATACTCGACTAAACAAAAAATCCCCTGCCACTTCTCTTTGATCGTAAAAGATATACCCAGAATGAGTAATAAATCGAAAAGAAAAAGGAATTAAATGAATTCCAGAGTAGTAAATAAATGGCCAACGGAATTATTTCTGGAAGCACTAAAAACGCAAGTGATATCCTAATCACCGCTTGTAAATTGAAAGAGAAATCCAAAAGACAATAAATTGAATAAAATCTTTTTTACGTTTGCATCTTTTATTCATATATTTATTTCTCCTTTTTAATATCTTTCATTAATGTGTGCAATGTATATTAGAAAAATGGTAAATTGATGTTTAAGTATACATAAAAGTAAAAATCTATTATATCGAAAAAAGAAATGTAAAAAATTATTTAGCCGTGCACTCTTTACATATAAGAAATAAACTCATGCAGATTATTGAATTAGGTATTGTTTTGTAAGTGGATCTTAGAATTGATAAAGTGCACTTTTATTTCTTTAAGAAATCCAGAAAGGCGAAATTAAATCACTTAAAAAAATAATTATTGATTTAAATTATGTGATTGCAAATTTATTTCTCTTTTTTGACTGTTTCTTCTTTCGAATGTATCAATTTTCTCAAAGAAAATATAAAATTTGATGTCTTTACATTACGAGCATTAGCAATTTTGTTAGATTTAATTTTTATATCACGCCTAAAGCAGTATATTTTATCTCATGGTCTTTTCCTCCGGGGACATAACCAACTAAACCTGACTTAAAATACCAAGGTGTGCTCTAAGCTAGTCGTCCCTAGCCCCCAGGCCGCGGACCGATACCAGTCCATGGATCAAAATGGTATTAAAATACCCAAGCGAACATTAAATTTTTTCCATTTTATTTACTGTGTATTTCTCGATAGGTATGTGATTTTCCTCCATGGAAATCACTTTGTATTCCATGTTAAATTACTTTATATTAATTTTTTGGTGTAACTGTATTTTAATCTGTGTGTGTGTGTTGAAGGCACATTAATTATACAATTACAATTATATAGATTAAAATCATTAAATCAAACCAATCTGAAATATAAACAATCAAAGTCCTACCCTCAGCGAGCCGCGGTAAAATTATCAAACATTGACCCGTCCGTGACGATGAAAAAGTTGGGAAGCACTGCTCTTATATTTATTTTCGAATTTTTTTAATGTTCTACTCATTGCTTTATGGAGATAGTTGTTTCTGGAGCAATCGTTTTTAACTAGGAATTCCTCGTAATCCTAGAGCCATTCATTGTAACTTTTTTTTAAGAAAAATAATAAATTTACTTTTGTTTTTTCATATATTATGATCATTATTATTTATTTTGCTTCCATCTCACAAGGCTCATAAATTTTAACTCGCGCGTGCAGCGATTTTTTTCCCACTTCAGCCAGCAACTTCTCGTGTGTATGTGAGTATGCATTCCGAAATTATCAAATATAATTTCTACTATGTAGTACTTGTATCTGCTGACTGAGAGAGAGACATAGCTGCTATTCCAACAAAAAAAATTTCCAATTTTAATCAACATGTCTACAAATTACCGCAAGCATATTTGCTTTTTGTAATCACAAAGTTAAACATAACATTTATTTTACTAAAATTTATAATTTCCATATAAATGAATATCTGAATCTTATCTGCGCTATTTCTCTGAATTTCCATGAGGTGTAGGCTTAAACATTATTTCAAAATTAACTTCTTTTTAAACTAGTTCGAATCTAGGGCTACGTAGTAGGCAGCGATGCATGCTAAATCTGTCGAGATATGAAACGTCCTCCCGTTGGTGTGGTGTGGTAGTTAGAGGAGGGGGTGCCAGCTCAGGTGTCGTCCACGTCACTTGACCATGGTTCGTAATTACGTGGTCCGTCGCCAAAAGCCCCTCGTGAAGCTGAAAGCGCGACGTTAATATTCACTCACCTCACTTTCGAATCTAAACTTTTTTCCGTAGGATAGGGTCGGCAAACTTTTGAGACAGAAGAGCCCATTTGTAGTGAAACAAGGCAATTAAACTATCAAAAGAGCCCAAAGGTTCAACCACCAAAAAGCTTAAATTATTTATATGCAATGGAGGTAGCGGTCGCGATCATATTCCACCCAATCAAAATTTTTTATTGAGATGAATAATTTTTATCTAAAGAATATTTTACAATTCTTCAAAATTAAGAATTGTGGAAGATATTTTTGTTTCTGTGGGGCTCAATGAGCAACCTTGAGAAAATCTATAGTGTTTTGTGAATTTAAATTTCAAGTTTCTTGAACGAAATTCTGGTAACAATAACACCGTAAGGGCGCTTTATTCTCGAATTTATAGTTTACATTAGTAATTAAAATTCATTTTGGTTGTTTTTCATACAAAAGCTTCATCATCTGCATTTTTGGGAAACGGTTGTTGCTTAAAAAGCTTGTCATAAAAATATGGAATATGTTTCTTGCCACTTCTGTTGGGATTTTGCTGAAACGTTTGTCCAAAAATCATAAGTGCTCTCGAACTCATTTATACAAACCAAGTAGCTGGAAATCAATTTTGCCGTATATCTACCTATGGCGGCATTTTTACCAATAAACTGGATTTCTGCTACTAGAAGTAATTGTAATATTTTCACTGATTCCTAAGCTTCGTTAAAGAAAAATAATTTATATAATACACAGAAAAATAACAATTTTAAAAAACCATCTTAAGACAACCAAATATTGCTTATCTATAAAATACAGGTATTTTGCCACTAAATTATTGGTAAAAGAAAATATGAAAGGGAAACAATTTTTTAGATGGCATAATTACTTTTTAATAACGCATAGAGATGAAAGAGCCGCAACCTTCAAAGCCAAGACGCACATTTGCCGATTCCTTTTGCATAGAAAGTTTCACATCTACAAATGGTACCTTAAGAGAGAAAAACAGCAACCAACTTAGTTAACTCTTAAGATGATGAAATGGAAAATTATCCAGAATACAAATCAAAAATTCGTGAATAAAAAAACCAAGAGAAATCAAAAAAGGAAGACCGAAGGAAGAATTGTTAAAGGTATCAATTAAAATACAAGATGAATATCTTCAAAATTACTCCGTCTACTTCTAGGTCAATAGGAAAATCTGCTTCTAAAACTATTTGTGAACGGTCTCTTGAAAAGATGAATAAAATAATCATATGTGTGTGTGTATCTAGGGGAAAACTCTTTATCTACGAAGAAAATTGAACCTGAAGAATGCTAAGAAAAAAATATAATTTTTATACAGATTTATGCTAAATTATTTTTTAAAGAATGAAGATCATTTAATGTTTCGGAAAGTGATAATCGATACGACATTTGAGAAGCTTAAGGTATCCGACTACGTTCGGAACCATGATTTTAAAAAAGCACATAAATGTATAATTTTCTATAATATTTAGTGTCACTTAAATTAGAATACATGTATAAAATTGTTTGCTGACATTATGACAAAAAATTTATTTAAAATACAATATTTGTCAAAAATTTAGTCTTAGAATGAACTTTTTCCAAATGTTCTCCTTTTTGTAAAAATGCTTCTATTGTATTAATTATGTTGCCTGTATATAGCTCAGACCCTCTGTACAGAGGCTCAACTACGATTTTTTGAAAAACTACATTATTTTCAGAGTTACAACCACATTTGAAATAATTATCGGCATTTTCTTAAAATTTCTCCTTCTGTTTTCGTAAAACATGGATAAATCTGACTTCAAGTTATGCGTTTCACAAAAATTCTAGAAGGAGCCTCTATACAGAGGTTTGAGCCATATACAGGCAAAATATTAATACAATAGAAGCATTTTTTTACAAAAAGGAGAACATTTCAAAAAAGTTTATTCTAAGTTAATTTTTGCCAAAATATATTTAAATAATTTTTTTTGTCATAATGTCTTTAAAACAATTTTATAGCGGTATGTATTCTTAATCAGCGACACTAAATATCATGAAAATTATGCAGATGAGTGCGCTTTTTTTAAATCATGGTTCCGAACGTAGTCGCGGATATCTTAATCAAGCAATGGCTTGGGGAGGAAGGAGGGAGAAGCCCCTAAAACTTTCTCGAAAACTTGCCAAAACCCTAGATATTTTACTTTTAATAACAAAACGATGCAGATTTTTTTAATTCGCCGAAGGGATATTTACGCACAGTAAGACAAAAGCCTTAAGAAGAACAAACCAAGTGAATTATATAAACTATGCTTTGTTTACATTTTCATTGCTATTTTCTCTAAAAAATGATTTCAAATTTTGAAAGATAATTACATTTTACTTTTCTCATCGACCCCTCATTAATAATGTTAACTATTATTTACAAATGCAAATAAGTTTTACCACGATATGGTACTATTACAAGATGGACAAGTGTAATTACTGAGTAACAAATCTCTATACAAATGATATTGGTAAATAATATATATATAACACTCTAATTTCCGATAAGTATTTTTCATTATTGAACAACTATAATATTGAGTGGTAATTAAATATGTTACGCGTTACACATAATATTAATGTATTTTAATAATTTCACCGTTATATTAACTACTAAAAATTAAAATTGACCTTTTACAAATTTTTCGATTACACCTCTTTCTTACGAGTTGATTTTTACAAAATATTTTATTTAAAAAAATATGCAGAAATTTCTGCTGCTTGTACGAGAATATGTTTGTGAATGTGTAATGAAATAAGTTGGAAGTTTTTGAACAATGTCATTATCAAATTAAATAGTTTTGTAAATCTTTTTCTGAAATAATTTGAAACAAATCTGAAGAGCTAATCAAATGGTCAAATTCTATTTTCTAACACGTACCAGAAAATGATGCCAAAATAATGAAGAAATAATCACATTCAAAAGATTAGTAATCTTCAAATAATAAAAAAGAGAACTATTTTCGACTATATTTTCATTGTCATTGTCATCTGCAGTCTTCTATCTTACTTTACTATAACAGAAAATGTCATTTTTTTTAAAAAAAGAAAAAGAAAGAAATATGCAATTTAAAAGGGTAATACGGAGCAGATGGAAATAAGTTTTGAGAAAAATAAACAACATTTAGAAATACCATTCAATGTTTTTAAAAAATTTAATGTTCCACAAGAAGTGTAACACTTATTCATTTACTTCCTCATAAGGCAATCTTCTTTGTAATAGGTTCCTAAGTTCTGATAGAAGTTGCAGAAATAGATATGGCACGGCTTTTCTAAGTTACATAAAAGATTCTGCTAAACGCTTTTCTTGTTCAGCATTGATGCAAACAGAACCACAAGTAACTATTAAACTACTTTATGCTAAAATCTCTTCAAATACACTATTATTCAGGACAAACTCCAGGACACATGAGAGTTACAAAGTGTACCTCTTGATTGCACTTAATACTCTATGCCAACGCGATACAAAGAAATTCAGGTGAACATCAAAGATCTCCTATACTCAAGGTGGTCTATAGTGTGGCTAACTGGGCTTCGGCTTTGAGGCCTCGTCTCTGCTTTTCCACTTGGATGGACTCAAAGCGATTTTAATTTTCAAATGATATTTCCAGATATATCCCTCCAAAAAACTGGAAATTTCGAGGTATATGTCATTTGGCAACAGTGGCAAGACTGCATTATTCTAAATCACGTCAGTGTCAAGGCCAGGATGGTGAACTGATTGGCGCACGCGCAAAAGCCACTGATGGCACGCGACGCAATATTTTGGGCAATGCCATTAGATTGAATCTTTATATTTTGAATTAAAACATTTAATTCAAATGTGCCCGGCTATGAAGTATTGCGGAACAAAGTCCTGAGTGATCGGTCGCAGCCAGCGAGATTTTCTCTAGCGTCTGTGAATGGCCGAAATGCTCAGGTTTTTTATGTACCCTGTGTGTGTGATATACCCCTTTATTAACTGAACTTATCCCACCTGATTCGTTGGAAATTGAAAAATTTCAAAGTAAATTACTGATTTCCAGTCTTGTTTAAAATGGATCCAAAATTACAAAAATAGAGAAAGTTGGACTTGATTGATTGATTAAATATTAACGTCGCACTGTTCAGCAACATCGGCTTTTGGCGACGGACCACGTAATTTTGAACCATGGTCAAGTGATCGTGGACGACACCTGAGCTGGCACCCCCCTCTCCTAACTACCACACACCAACGGGAGGACGTTTGCCTCGACAGATTTAACGCATCGCTGCCTCCTACAAAGCGGATCTTAGTGGGGACTGGCTCAAACTCAGACAAGGCAAGCCACGGTCCGACACCTATACCACTCGGCTACCACGGCCTGAATCATTGAAACAGAAAGATTTAAAGCAAATGCAAGTAAAAAATGCTAATAATGAAAATCAAACATGGAATTCGATTTCTGTGATACATTTAACTGTTTGAAGAAGCTGGGTCATGGCGATGAACCATATTTTCATCTACTCATCACTGCGAGTCATTATTTTCAGAGATGCATAGCACTAAAAAAACTAGCTTAGAAACTATTGGGCAGACACCCGATTCAGCATGCATTTGGATAAAGAGTAACATCTGCCAATCCTAATATAAGTTATTTTTCGATTAAGGTAATTCCACTATACGTTCGGAAACGATTTTAAAGTTTACATAATAATTTTAATGATATTTAGTGTTACACATTAAAATATTATGTATAAAAATTGTTTTGCCAGACATTTTAACAAAAAATTATTTTTAAATACCATATTTCGGCAAAGTTAACTTAGAATAACCTTTTTCAAAATGTTCTCCCTTTTTCTGGAAAATGCTTCTAATATAATAATATTTTGCCTGTATATAACTCAGACCTCTCTACAGAGGCTCAACTAGAGAATGTTTGATAAATTCACATTATTTCTGTGAGTTACCACCAATTGAAAAGAAGAATTATCGGCATTTTTCTTTAAAATTGCTCCCCCGTTGTCGTAAAATATGATAAACCTAATTTCTAAGCTATATATTTCAAAAAATTCTAGTTGTTCTGTAGAGAGTATTTATACTGTAAAATATTATTATAATAGAAGCATTTTTCACAAAAGTATAACATTTAAAAAAAAGATTATTCTAAGTTAATTTTTTACAAAATATTGTATTTAGATAATTTTTTTCGCCCAAATGTCCAAAACAATTTTATACATGTATCTCAATATAAGTGACACTAAATATCATGAAAATTATCCATTGTGCTTTTGCAAAACTATGGTTCCCAACGTAGTCGGATACCTTAAACAATAGCAGCAGAAATCACACTAATTTACTTTTAATTTGAATTATATTGACGTATGAACAAAACTTTTACAAATGAAATTAATGCAAAATATAGTTTTCAAATATTTAAAGAATTTTGAGTTGTTAGTATTTAATTTTATTATTTTCCCAATAATCATTAGTCAAAATTATTTGACGGCACGTCTATACCTCATTAAACATTCATTTAGAAAAAAGGCACGTTGATCCATAAAGGTTCGCCACCCCTGGTCTAGGCCCCTATGCCTACCACGATACACCCTCATTACTCATCGAGTCGGTTTGTGTTTAAGTTCGTGAGAATATAAGTTACGCACATTTATTTGTTACAGATTACCGTTTTTACTTGACAACGTAGGCTATACATTGCCCTACTAAAAAGGGTGGCAGGTGGAGCTTACTTTTGCAAAGCGGTCTAGGGCCGCAAAGCCTTTATAGAGTTCGACTACGTTCGAACCGTGATTTTAAAAAGCGCATAAATGTATAATTGTCATGATATTTAGTGTCGACAATACATGTATAAAATTGCTTTAAAGACATTTTGATAAAAAATTTATTTAAATAATATTTCGGCAAAAAATTAACTTAGAATAATCTTTTTTTCCAAATGTTCTCTTTTAAAAAAAAATGCTTCCTGTTATAATATTTTGCCTAGACAGTCAGACCCCTGCCATATATAGACTCAACTACATTTTGAAAATTCAAATTATTTTTCAGAGTTACCACCAATTTAACAATTATATTATGGTTTTTTTCTTAAAATTACCCCTATGTTGTCGTAAAATATGGATAAACCCACTTCTAAGTTATATATTTCAAAAATTCTGGTTGAGCCTCTGTACAGAGTAGTCTGAGCTATATATACAGGCAAAAACATTATAATAACAGAAGCCATTTTTCACAAAAGGAGGAACATTTGGAAAAAATTATTCTAGTTAATTTTTGCTGAAATATCAGATTAAATAATTTTTTTGTCAAAAGGCCTTAAAACAATTTCTTACAGTACTCCTAATCTAAGTGACACCAAACATCATGAAAATTATCCATTTATGCTTTTTAAAATCACGGTTCCGGAACCGTAGTCGGATACCTTAAGACATCACTGCCTACATTAGGACTCCCAGCGTAGATGCTCACCTGTATACTTTCTGTCCAACAAGATAAGCTGCTATGCCCGTGGAACTTTCTACGTCGTCTAAAAATTGTTCAACAGAGTAGATAATTTTGTAAGCTTTTCCAGGCTGAAGATCCTTAGAACGTATAAAATTTTGTTTTGTACCATACACAAAAATCATCATCAACAGCATGGCCCTTTGTGGGCCTGAGCCTTTCTCAGAAGTTTTTTCCATTCTGCCCTTCTCCCAGCAACAGATCTCTTGTGCATTTCTTACTTTTGAATGGCTAAGTCCTCACCCACACAGCCCTTTTCCAACTTCGTTTGGACTTCCTCTTGGTCTTTTATTAGAGGGAGCTTGCATTAAAAATTTTGTTAGTTCTGGGGCTCATTGTTGTTAATGCCCCTGCCTATCTCATACCAAAATACAAAAGGTACATTAGCATTTTTTGAATGTCTTCTGTTTAAGAAATATTATATATGATTTTGTTTTCAATTTTTAGTTCTAACTTTTAGTGCTTTTTCTATCTTTTTTATAACTTTGAAAAATTACAAAAAAAATTCATAATAAAATAGTATGTATGTTTATATATATACGTACATACTATATATCTGAATATTTAGATATATACATATACTTGTGTGTGTAATTCAGGAAGTTGTTTTACTAGCTGTGAAGAAGTTATTTTTACGTATATTCTTAATCTAGATATATATTATAAATGCGAAAAGAGGATGTTTGTCCGTCTTTTCACGCAAAACAACTGAATGTATTTGCTCAGAAACTTTACAGTAATATAGCTTACATTAGAATAATTATTATAGGTTATAATTTATAGGCTATAATTTATAAAGATATTGTGTGAAGGGTCCAAAAATATAACGATATTTTATTGGCAAGTAGGTGCAATACTGCCATCTGCAAGCAATTATGACGTGCGCTGCAAAAAGACCACGACAGCAATATCTATCTTTTTATTTATGAAGAAAATTTTTTGTTTTATCTACGCAAGGCGCTGGCTTTAATTTATTCCTTGTGCTCTTGTGTGTAACTTCTACTTTTTTTATGTCAGAATAAAACGAAGCTTTGAAGGGAGAGGTTGTTTTAAATCTCTTTTTATTTGTGAATGGCTACTTATTGATTTTGTTTTCATGTGAAACCATAAGAAATTAACGCTTATATCAAAATAAATACTTTTTATCGCTTCATACCAAAGTAAATAAACTTTGTCTTTCACACTACATAATTTCGTTTGTGTTACAGTTAATGAGAAAGCTTATAATAAAACGTTAATATAATTTATAACGCACTATATTGCATTTTTAAGTATAAAAATAATAACTACTGTGATGTATTTCTGGAGTAAGTATAAATTATTTAACGGCCACCTCTGTTCAGCTACACGAGGGCTTTGGCGACGCTGGACCAGCCTAATTTTGAACCATGGTCAAGTGACGCACTGACACCTGAGCTGTCAATTCCCTTTCTCCTAACTACCACACCACACCAACTTAGAAGGAATATTCTACCAATATTTAGCAGGAATATCTTTGAACCACAGCCGCAATGCATATATGGCAGCACGGGTTCTATGATGAGTATTTTAGCGGTGAAGGCGAATAGTTTTGTAGCAGATATTGCGTTTTCAGCGCATTGCAAAGGTTATTATTTTTGTCCCGAAAAAATAGTTTATGTCAAAATTTAAGTGTCTTATGTTTTTGTATGTTAATGAAGTCCTTAGAAAACGATTTGACTATTTATTTTAAGTGAACGGTGTATATAGTTAATTTTACAGTGGTGAGACATAGCCATCCTGTGATGACCATGTCGTGCCGGTTCCGCGTAAGCTAGAGGTGTGGGATTATCAAAATGATGAGACATAATTCTTAATACAACTTTTGTAAGAATAACATATTACTTAAATTCTAATTTGACAAATTTAATTAAAGTGAGAGTCAAGCCCAAATTAAATCACGTATTTAAGTCAGATCACGCAACTAGATCCTCTATCTCAATTATCATAAATAATCCTTTTCATCTAATTACTTATATCCAATATTACCTTTTTCAGTTCTGGTTCCTTGACCTAGAGAATATTATCTATAAACTTTATATATGAAGATTCTTGATCCGCAATGCTGCTAATTCTTAACTGCTAATTCTTGATCCGCAATGCTGCTAATTCTTAACTGCTAATTCTTGATCCGCAAGATTTCACACTAAGCTTTGTCACGCTATCGATCAGAATAATTCCACAATACTATCTCTGAGCCTGCCGCGCTATATCTAAGCTTGCCACGATATCCTTTTATAGTATATCTCATTTACATATTATGATCGTTTATCTTCTTGGTATTGGGTTGGAAAAGTTTTGCCATTAATCGTGGCCGTCAAAGAACGTAGGAGTCATGTTAACAGAAAGACGCGAGAGACGTCACAACCCTCAAGAAGAAAAACGTGATTTACTTAAGGGTTCTCAATGCCCTTAATAAATTACGTGTCTAAATCTCTATTTCTAAATTTCTTCGCTTTCTGAGTTTTATCTAAATTTTAATCTTAAATCCTCATTTTAACTTTTATAATTTCCAATATCTATCTTGACTTTAATTTTCATTGCAATTTTAATCTTAAATTTTAACTTTTATAATTTCCAAAATTTATCTTGACTTTAATTTTCATTACTCATCTTAGAATTAAATTTTAATATTCAATTTAATTTTAAACTCGTGACAATAAATTTTACTCCAATAACTAGGCCAACATTAATAATTACTGTTTAATTTATGCCTACTCTCACTTTTACATTTCGTTACTTAAAATATTTATACACTTAAAAACAATTATTCTGGGTGCGCAGACCCAATCTAACACTGCATATGGAGCTGGTACTTCTGCTCCCTTTCTTGTTGAAGCTATACTTTTCAAGATTTTCAGGGTCAGTCTCCCTGAAATGAAAACTGTTTGAGTCTCTATTTCCATAATATAAATCAATTTAACAATTATTATATTATTTATATATCACAATAAATTTTCATCTCCATCCCCACATCTGGTTTCAACAAAAACTCCCAATGAGCCCGCATCGTTTTTATTTTAGTGCCTTGACTCGCCGCGTTTCCCCAACCAGATGCC